>OU452209.1:923295-928295 GCA_911728435.2 Apoderus coryli | reverse complement strand
TATTTAATTATTTAATTATTTAATTATTTAATTATTTAATTATTTAATTATTTAATTATTTAATTATTTAATTATTTAATTATTTAATTATTTAATTATTTAATTATTTAATTATTTAATTATTTAATTATTTAATTATTTAATTATTTAATTATTTAATTATTTAATTATTTAATTAATTAAATATTTAATTATTTATTTATTTATTTAATTATTTAATTATTTAATTATTTAATTATTTAATTATTTAATTATTTAATTATTTAATTATTTAATTATTTAATTATTTAATTATTTAATTATTTAATTATTTAATTATTTAATTATTTAATTATTTAATTATTTAATTATTTAATTATTTAATTAATTAAATATTTAATTATTTATTTATTTATTTAATTATTTAATTATTTAATTATTTAATTATTTAATTATTTAATTATTTAATTATTTAATTATTTAATTATTTAATTATTTAATTATTTATTTATTTAATTATTTAATTATTTATTTATTTATTTATTTAATTATTTAATTATTTATTTATTTAATTATTTAATTATTTATTTATTTATTTATTTAATTATTTAATTATTTAATTATTTATTTATTTAATTATTTATTTATTTATTTATTTAATTATTTAATTATTTAATTATTTAATTATTTAATTATTTAATTATTTAATTATTTAATTATTTAATTATTTAATTATTTAATTATTTAATTATTTAATTATTTAATTATTTAATTATTTAATTATTTAATTATTTAATTATTTAATTATTTAATTATTTAATTATTTAATTATTTAATTATTTAATTATTTAATTATTTAATTATTTAATTATTTAATTATTTAATTATTTAATTATTTAATTATTTAATTATTTAATTATTTAATTATTTAATTATTTAATTATTTAATTATTTAATTATTTAATTATTTAATTATTTAATTATTTAATTATTTAATTATTTATTTATTTAATTATTTAATTATTTAATTATTTAATTATTTAATTATTTAATTATTTAATTATTTAATTATTTAATTATTTAATTATTTAATTATTTAATTATTTATTTATTTAATTATTTAATTATTTATTTATTTAATTATTTAATTATTTAATTATTTAATTATTTAATTATTTAATTATTTATTTATTTAATTATTTAATTATTTATTTATTTAATTATTTAATTATTTAATTATTTAATTATTTAATTATTTAATTATTTAATTATTTAATTATTTAATTATTTAATTATTTAATTATTTAATTATTTAATTATTTAATTATTTAATTATTTAATTATTTAATTATTTAATTATTTAATTATTTAATTATTTAATTATTTAATTATTTAATTATTTAATTATTTAATTATTTAATTATTTAATTATTTAATTATTTAATTATTTAATTATTTAATTATTTAATTATTTAATTATTTAATTATTTAATTATTTAATTATTTAATTATTTAATTATTTAATTATTTAATTATTTAATTATTTAATTATTTAATTATTTAATTATTTAATTATTTAATTATTTAATTATTTAATTATTTAATTATTTAATTATTTAATTATTTAATTATTTAATTATTTAATTATTTAATTATTTAATTATTTAATTATTTAATTATTTAATTATTTAATTATTTAATTATTTAATTATTTAATTATTTAATTATTTAATTATTTATTTATTTAATTATTTAATTATTTAATTATTTAATTATTTAATTATTTAATTATTTAATTATTTAATTATTTAATTATTTAATTATTTAATTATTTAATTATTTAATTATTTAATTATTTAATTATTTAATTATTTAATTATTTAATTATTTAATTATTTAGTTATTTAATTATTTAATTATTTAATTATTTAATTATTTAATTATTTAATTATTTAATTATTTAATTATTTAATTATTTAATTATTTAATTATTTAATTATTTAATTATTTAATTATTTAATTATTTAATTATTTAATTATTTAATTATTTAATTATTTAATTATTTAATTATTGTAACGCGCCATCTCTAGTAATATGCCAGCCAGCTATGAAGAACATTGTTTTGCTCTCGCACCCATCTCTAAAAAACGTCATTCACTACTACTTACGACGATAGAAGCAAGCGCGTGTGTTCGTGTGTTGTTAAGCAAACTTTTCTAATATCTTTTCGGTTTATTTAAATTACCTAACTATATTTTGTCTATTTTTTTATCCGCAATAAAATTGTTATTTGTTTAAAGTTAAAATACATATTTGTTTTGTGTTAATACAGCCATCCACTACCAACCCTGTTACAAAATTGGCGCTCAACTTGTGGCCTGTGTTAAACATAATTGATAGTGTATAACAACTTTCCTTAAACAAATTATTAATAATAACGTGTTAATTGTGTAATAAACATTGTAAATTGAAGTGATTTCTATTTGAAAAGTCTTTCTTTCTTCAAATTTACGTTTATTCAAATTATTTTTCCGTTATTATTGCATTCATTATATTGCGCAGATATATTATATAGTGTATATAAACAAACACTACCGCGAGTTTTGCGTCGGTGTCGGTGTTCTTTGACTTTTCAAACGAAAGCCGCTATTAGGATTTATTTTTGTCAATTTTGCTAACATACATTTCCAGTTGTTTAATTAAATACCTAATTATCACAGTGTGAACTAAAATATTATATAAAACGTATTTGTCGGTGTGAACTTCTGTTTTGATTAAATTAGTAGTAACTTAAATAAATTTTGAGTTTTCAAAACGGATAATTACAATTTAAGAAACCGTCAAGTGCCGAGGCAATCAACCAGTACGAATCCAGACGATCAGATAAGTACAAATAAAACAAAAATGAGTACACCACCACAAGGTAATACTTTTGCTTTATCCGATGAACAATTTAATAATTTATTAGTAAATTTACAACAAAATCAATTAAATTTACTTACAAATTTCGTTCAAAATGCATTACCTACGCCGCGTACAGGTAATTTCTCAAATTGTACTGCTAGGTTTGATGGCACAAAAGGTGCCAATGTTGACTCATTTCTAGATGCTATTTGTATATACAAGGATTGTTCACAAATAACGGATGAACATGCATTAAAAGGTTTACCAATGCTTTTAACTGATCACGCAGCTACGTATTGGCAAGGTGTAAAATCCTCTATCGCTACTTGGAATGACGCTTTAAAAGCTTTACGAAACTGCTATTCGGTGAAGCTGCCACCACACAGAATTTATCGCGAACTTTTCAATTGCGAACAATCGGAAAATACCTCTACAGAACATTTTGTTTGTGACGCTCGTGCGCTTCTTTCGCAACTACCGTATAAACTTTCTGATCAAGCTCAAATTGATATGATCTACGGACTTTTACATAAACGTATTCGTGAGCGGTTAATACGTGAAAATATCGCCTCATTCGATGATCTGTTAAAACTGTCGCGTAGTATTGAACTTTCACTCGAAGAATCCGATTTTAGTGAATCGAAATCAGAAAAATACGATAAAACTAACGTTAAACGTATTCGTTGCGCTTATTGTCGAAATGTCGGTCATGAAATTGCAAATTGTGCTACTTTAAAGCGTAAAAATGTTAAAGACAATGACAAAATCACCAATAAGGCTGCCGTAAACAATCCTCACCCAACTTTAAAATGTTATGGTTGTGGAACTCCCGGTGTTTTACGCTCGCGTTGTTCGAAATGCAATCCGAACTCGTCCGTTTCGCCTAAACCAGTCGTTAAACAAGAAGCTGTAAATGTTGTTGAATCGGATGATTTTTATAGTGCTGATATCGCGACTAAAATACAAAAACCTATTTTACCTATAAATGTTTGTGGACTTAACGGAACTGCTTTTGCTGATACAGGTGCGTCGAAATGCATTATGGGTAGCAATCTTTACCATAAACTTAAAAACTTTCATATGTTTGCTAAAGAAAATATGTCTGTAACTTTAGCCGATGGAAACAGTTGCCAAAAGGAAGTGTTAACAATAAATCTTGATGTTAATATTAAAACTCGTATTATTAACACTAATTTTATTGTTTTATCTACGGACTCAGATAATCGTACATTATTAGGTGCTGATTTCTTAAAGCAAGCTGCTATCGTGTTAGATATGCATTCAAACTCATGGTATTTTAAGGATTCACCTAATCATCCTTTCGTTTTTCTACATGATCACAAGAAATCAATTTTAGATTACGCAAACAGCATGGAACTTCGTGAAGACGAAGCTGTAAATTTAGTAGCAGAAGAAAAATCTAAAGTGATTGAACTTCTAAATCAATATGAAGATACGTTTGCACGAGGGGGAGACCCTACACCTTACGCTGAGCATCGTATTGATTTATTACCTAATACTCAACCAATTGCTGTTCCACCGTACAGATTAGCTGAACCAAAACGCGAAATTTTACATAAGGAAGTGAACAAACTTTTACAAGATAATATTATAGAAGAGTGCGAAAGCCCCTGGGCTGCTCCTGCTGTTATGGTACCAAAAAAGAATGGCGAAGTGCGCCTTTGTGGCGATTATCGACGACTAAACGCCGTTACCATTAGCGATAAATACCCTCTTCCTCGTCTTGAAGATTTGTTACATACTGCCAAGCATACTAAATTTATGACTACACTTGATCTTCGCGCAGGTTATCACCAGGTCAAAATTCAAGAATGTGATCATGATAAAACAGCTTTTATAACGCCATTTGGACTCTTCCGGTACAAACGCATGTGCTTCGGGTTAAAAAACGCTCCGGCAACGTTTCAGCGTTTAATCGACCGCTTCAAAATTGGACTTCCAAATGTTGTATTGCTGGCTTATCTTGACGATTTGATTATTTTATCAGTTGATTTTCAAGGACATTTACATGATCTTGAGGCTGTATTTGAAAGACTTAATAAATTTAACCTCCGCGTTAATCGAAATAAAAGTGTTTTTGTGCGCGAATCGGTTA
>OU452209.1:600000-923195 GCA_911728435.2 Apoderus coryli | reverse complement strand
AATAGATGTAGCTCGTGTCGAGACAGTTTCAATTTTTGTTTTATTTCCCATATACGCTGACTATCTATTGTGTACATTAATCTTTGCTTTTACACTTAAATATGGAGAGCTATTCGTGCCTCGAGGGCAAAAGTCTATTTTATGTTTTGACCCCATTTTACACTATTTTCGAACGCGAATGTGGTCTAATATTTTATGTTCAATATTTTTCGTTATATTCAATTAAATGCGTAAAAAATTATGCAGTATTTCAGATAACTTTAACTATGATTTTTTTTAATTTTTGAACCCTCTTTTAAACCCATTGCCTACGCTCAATGTGCAATCAAAGCGACCATATTTTCCGACTCAGAAGGAATGATATTGATTCATAAGAAAGAAAACCAGTACTGATTAAACATATTTTATTTACAAAAAGTAATACCAAAATAAAAATGTTCAAGTATTAATACTTTATGATAATTTAACTTTATCTTTTGATCTCCTACAACAGATCAGTGAAAATATTTTTTTAATGATCAGTAACACAATGAAAACGACCATTAATATAAAACCAAAAACATCTATCGAATAAAGCTGATACCAAGTTAAATCGCGTGAGGCGACTCGTAAATGCTCAGCTCCATTATGTCTAATCACGTATTCCACCCAATAAATTGCCGTTTGTAATGGACTGGCTATCCGGTCTCTAAATCGTCTTGATCTTTCTTTGACATTCTGACGATACCTGAACAGATATAAAGAAAAATACACTCGCTGCAGGGGGAAATTCTACAGTGAATTTACACCTTCAGTTTGTTTTGGAAATGAAAAAAATACTAGGAAAGATTTTACACACAGTTTGCAAACACTGTTGATCCTAAATCTTTCGCAAAGATGTTCAAATCGTAAAGAATCTTATTTGTAAAACATTTTTTGGAAAAATGTTTAAAGCTGCAATTAAGAAATACAAAAATTATCTTATTTAAGTTTTAAAAATGTAGAAATCAACTAGAATTATATATAATACCTTATCGTGCTTTGGAAGGTCTAAAGCATCAATATAACAAGAGAAATTTAAGCATCTGATGGTGTAAATTCTCTCAACTCAAAAATAAATTATTATTCTTACTTTGGATTCGTCAAAACCTCTTTGATCATTGATGTCAAAGCTTCTTCCTCTAATTCTAGAATTGGTAAAGCTTTACCATACCCACTAGTTTCCGCTAATCTAGCGTTTGCTACTTGATCTCCTAATATAGGGATTGCCACAATGGGAACACCATAATGAACTGTCTCGATTGTACTTAAAAGACCTCCGTGTGTAATAAATAATTTCACATTAGGATGAGCTGCAATAAGGAATATATTTTTTGATCTTTAAGAAGTATATATAAACATAATAAAACGTAGAACACGAGAAGCGATCAATTTTATGTCAGTCAAAAATAGTTCAGAATATTGTAAAGGATAATTGAAGACTGTACTCATGAAAAGTGTCCTAGAGCGAATCTGGAACTGAACTTTTGCCGTTTAGCAAAAGGTCAATAGAGAACAAAGCATCGTAATTACTAAAGACCATCACCAAATCTACTAATTAAATAAATAAATAAATACACAAGTCTTAAAACCCAATTACAAGACAAAAGATAATACAATATAAAAGCAATAATTAAACAATGATTATAATAAAACAAATTTTCTAATACTATGAATAACATAAAATGCACAACGAGAGTTGAGATTCAACTCCATAAAAACAATTAGCTAAAACCGCTAAGGTATCGATCTTAACATCAAAGATATTCCCAAGGAATTGCAATCACTGCAGGTACGCCATGAAGGTGTTCTGGATTCGTAGTTAGTACCAAAAGATGTCTGGGATGTCTGGAGCGATAGCACGGGATATGAAAATCAATCTGTTGCAGCAAGCGTGGGCAGTCCAAAATACCATTAATTAATTTGAATGCGATGCAAAGATACGACGTTTCGAAAGCGACCAAAAGTCAAATCGATTCAATAACAGTTGGTGATCAAGACCGCGTGGTGAAAAATGACCATCAATGCAAGGACTTAAAAAAAATTCTTTGAACACTCTCAATTTTATTCATGTGTATATTATACATTGGTGACCAGACCAAAGAAGCATACTCAAGCCTAGAGTGCACCATAGAGTTATCAAGAGTTGGTGGTAGTAAATTTTGTTGAATATAAAACCCAGCATTCTCAATGCATTCGCTATCAACAAAAACATCAAGAGAACACCTATCGAAAATCATGGAAAATAATAGGGGCGCCAAATTGCTTCCCTGAGGTGCTCCATTGGTTGGTTGATGAGAAAAACGAGACTAGGTCTTCATGAAATCCGATGCAGTGCATCTTATGTTTAAGAAGAGAGTTATTCATCTTGTCGAAGGCCTTAGTATAGATTGCGTCGACCTGGCAACCCTCTGCGATAGCGGGAAATGTGTCTGCTGCTAAGGAATAATACGATTTTTAGTTTCCTTGAGGATCTTTTCATGTAATACCGTTTCAAAGACCTTCGCAAAGTTTGAGAGAATTGAAATAGGACCATAGTTGATGATATGGGCAAAATTCCCGATTTATGTACTGGGCATATTCTTGCGAGCCTCTCATAATTTTGGAAACTCGCCAGACATAAGCAAAATCTCTGGAAGGCTTACCTAAAATGCTTTCTTGTGGTAACCACTTCTTAATTAAAACGTTCTTCGGTTTTCCAGGCAGATTTTCATCCTCAAACTTCCACAGAATGCTCTCTTTGAATTTGGCTAATGTTCTAATAAATATATCTCGTTTTTCGATAGGCATATCCTTGCTTTGAGCTACAGAGCCCAGACTAAAATAAATAACACCATTTTTTGCATTATCCAGATAATCTTGTAAATCTTTTGGAAGCTTTTTTGGAGATTTGAGATGATATCCAGCAATATCTACCATATTAGGAACAGAATGAAGAGGATAACTCAAACTCGGATGGCCGTTTTGTAAAACTAAAGACACGTTATTGAACACGTCGTCAAAATTTTGTATAAGGGGAAAATATTTCTTCCCAATTCTTCTATTTTCGTTTGTCGAAATATATGTAATCCCAAGTTGTGTGAAAAATCCTATCGTGTTAATTAATCTTTGCCAAAAATTCATCTTCGGTGGGAATGCCAACATCATATTTGGTTCGACTGATGGAAGTGAAGGATTTCCCATAAACCGATCAACCCAAGAATTTGATCCAGTTGGATTAAGGAGTATTTGATGAGAGTTGAAATGTACCGCAAGGCATCTTAATGCTTCCATCATAAAATTTTCAAAAATAATCGCATCAAACTTTTCGTTAGAATTCAGTAATTGCTGCATTTTTGGATGAGGCAAAACGACCTCCATAATATCGGTAGTAAACGTAGTCATCTGACTCATTTTTAACATCTTGTCGATTGTATTTCCTTTGTGGAAATCAAATACGTTGAATTTTCTTGTTGCTTCTAAAAATAAAAGTCAATTTATTATCTCCAATTATTATATCAAGATTTTCATTTATTTTTCTTTTAAAAGGATTTATTAAAATTATCATTGATTCTTATTTGAGATACAACTTTTTGGCATTCAACTTTAAGCTGCAAAGCTACAAGCAGGAATATCAAAAAATACTAAGAGTAAAGAACTGTAGGCCGATAAATGCTTGACAATTTTTGTTATTATCATAAAGTCGTAGGACTAACCAAAAAAAAGTTATAGAAGTTGGTAGTAAGTTTAACAATAATTAATTATCCGCTCGTTCAGGTTTCGCTCGCCCGCTTGTACGCCACTGAATATACTACTATCGTGTAATATATCAATTTGTAGGCAATTTTATTTTCTTTAAATAACTTCTCTTAAAAATTTCCAAAAAAGATGGACCGTAAGCGAGCTATTGGTAAAAAACCAACAAAACTCACTTTTAGGGGTTAGTATGTTAAATAAACTTTTCACCCTTCAATCAACACAAAAACTACTATAAAAAAAAATATGACCTACCCATTGATTGTTCGAAAAGACCATCTAAAAGTATTTCTCTATAAGATCCATTTTTAGAAACGTGCTTCTCATCAAAGGCGCTAATTATAGTAACATCATGTCCTGCTTCAGCTAGACCTTTACCGATTCCAGTTGCCAAATTGTGGTGACTTCTAGATACCATAGGAAACAGGACAAGTATTTTGTAGCCGTCACTATTTACACTAAAAAGCACTAAGAAAATCGGCACCAAAATTTTAAACATTGTAACACATCAACAATATTTGTTTAAAGATTGCTTATTATTGTATTATAGGTACTTAACACATGTATCGAAGAATATTTATAAAGCCTTTATCACAACAATTCAGATAAGATAACTTTATGAATTAAACATTCTGAGCATCAGACGATCATTTACAAGATTGCATGCGTTGTTGTAATAAATCGTAATTGATGAAATAATATTAACGTCTATTATGGTCAAGGCCGACATAATACACTGAGAACAACCAATTAAGTTGAAATAACCCGATTTTCCTGTATTATTTAGGTACTCGTCTTTTTTTCTAATAACCGAATTCATCTCTGGTACCTACTTCAAGGTTTTACCTCAGATCAAATTTTATAAAGAACTAGCTATGCTTGCTAAAATACCCTCAGATATGTCACATTGTAAAAATGCTAAAACAGAGTAGGTAGAGTTCAAAAATTAAATACAGTGTGTGCTATTTAAAACATAGAAGTTTGATCCGCCTTGTATTATTTGAAACTATGTACTTGATAATAATGATAGCGTCCTATACCAAACCAAGCCATTAAAATTGAAATCTGTTTTCCTAATAATGGGGTCGTGATATTTACGCAGGACAATGATATTATGAAGGGCTATCTACATGCCAAACGACATGCGGAGGCTGCCTCATTAAGGATAGTTTCTTAGGTCTTGATTAGGTCCTGTAAGATAGCGTCCTATACCAAACCAAGACATTAAAATTGAAATCTGTTTTCCTAATAATGGGGTCGTGATATTTACGCTGGACAATGATATTATGAAGGGCTATCTACATGCCAAACGACATGCGGAGGCTGCCTCATTAAGGATAGTTTCTTAGGTCTTGATTAGGTCCTGTAAGATAGCGTCCTATACCAAACCAAGACATTAAAATTGAAATCTGTTTTCCTAATAATGGGGTCGTGATATTTACGCTGGACAATGATATTATGAAGGGCTATCTACATGCCAAACGACATGCGGAGGCTGCCTCATGAAGGATAGTTTCTTAGGTCTTGATTAGGTCCTGTAGGATAGCGTCCTATACCAAACCAAGATATTAAAATTGAAATCTGTTTTCCTAATAATGGGGTCGTGATATATACGCTGGACAATGATATTATGAAGGGCTATCTACATGCCAAACGACATGCGGAGGCTGCCTCATTAAGGATAGTTTCTTAGGTCTTGATTAGGTCCTGTAGGATAGCGTCCTATACCAAACCAAGACATTACAATTGAAATCTGTTTTCCTAATAATGGGGTCGTGATATATACGCAGGACAATGATATTATGAAGGGCTATCTACATGCCAAACGACATGCGGAGGCTGCCTCATTAAGGATAGTTTCTTAGGTCTTGATTATGTCCTGTAGGATAGCGTCCTATACCAAACCAAGACATTAAAATTGAAATCTGTTTTCCTAATAATGGGGTCGTGATATTTACGCAGGACAATGATATTATGAAGGGCTATCTACATGCCAAACGACATGCGGAGGCTGCCTCATTAAGGATAGTTTCTTAGGTCTTGATTAGGTCCTGTAGGATAGCGTCCTATACCAAACCAAGACATTAAAATTGAAATCTGTTTTCCTAATAATGGGGTCGTGATATTTACGCAGGACAATAATATTATGAAGGGCTATCTACATGCCAAACGACATGCGGAGGCTGCCTCATTAAGGATAGTTTCTTAGGTCTTGATTAGGTCCTGTAGGATAGCGTCCTATACCAAACCAAGACATTAAAATTGAAATCTGTTTTCCTAATAATGGGGTCGTGATATTTACGCAGGACAATGATATTATGAAGGGCTATCTACATGCCAAACGACATGCGGAGGCTGCCTCATTAAGGATAGTTTCTTAGGTCTTGATTAGGTCCTGTAGGATAGCGTCCTATACCAAACCAATACATTAAAATTGAAATCTGTGTTCCTAATAATGGGGTCGTGATATTTACGTAGGACAATGATATTATGAAGGGCTATCTACATGTCAAACGACATGCGGACGCTGCCTCATTAAGGATAGTTTCTTAGGTCCTGTAGGATAGCGTCTTATACCAAACCAAGACATTAAAATTGAAATCTGTTTTCCTAATAATGGGGTCGTGATATTTACGCAGGACAATGATATTATGAAGGGCTATCTACATGCCAAACGACATGCGGAGGCTGCCTCATTAAGGATAGTTTCTTAGGTCTTGATTAGGTCCTGTAGGATAGCGTCCTATACCAAACCAAGACATTAAATTTGAAACCTGTATCCCTAATAATGGGGTCCCGAAATTTACTCAGGACAATGGTATGACGCCCGTGGAGATTATCGAGCCTCTTGTATCTCGAAAAAGCACGATCACGTTCTTTAAATGAAGAGAGCATTTGTAGGAAGTAAAAATGCACAGTAATTTGCTTTCTATTAGTAAATTTATTAGTTCATTCTACAAAATAATATCGTAGTTACCCTAGGTAAAAAAAAAAATTAAATATTATAAAAATAAAACTTTTTGACATTTAAAATGCACCATCTAGACTCTAAAATAAATTTTAAAAAAATTATTAATCGAATTTTTTAAATATTGACATTTGTACACCGGCTTGTAGATCTTTAGACACTTTCTTTGAATTCACTACCATTATCACAGGCGTTTCAACTCTAATGAGTCGAAATTTGTATATCTGCAACCACAATTAATTTACACCTTACAAAAATACCCACCAATTAGTCAGGGTGTCCCAAAAAATGTTAAAACTTCCATTAACATGGTTCATAACTTTATCCTTGTGTTTTGACGCCATGTTTGTCACAGGACATCATGTCTGTCATTGTCAACTGTCATCAGTCGATGTCAAGTACGTCAGTTGTCGTTTTATGTAGAAATAATAAAAGCATCTGTCACCAAATAAACAAAAACATATAAAACAATGTTAATAGGGACACCCTGATGATACTTACATTATCTTTATATTGAAAATCAATGTCGCTGACAAAGGGCTCTGGAATGGCAACTGAATCACCAATAATCACACCCTTACCATCAGCTAAATTGAACACAGTCACAACAATACACGTTCCTACTTTGTCTACCATGCAAAATGTACTGAAAAAAAATTATAACAGTTCTTCTTCTTTGTCTATCGAGATGGCTCGGTGGTCCACTTTGGAATGAAAAATAAAAACTTACAATGGCACTGTATCCTCGTTCCGTACAGAACACACAACCTTCCCTAAAACGACTTTCTCTTCATTGATTCCAGGTTTCAGTTGGACAAAACTAACTTCTTCCAACTTTACTGTTTGACCAGTAGATGATGTATACGTTCCCCCATAATATGGACCTAAACTTTTAGAGTTTATTGACTAAAAGAAAAAAATATCTCAAAACTGTTATAATAGCAAAATTATTAAAAGTTTACCTGGAGAATTTGATGCAACTTCTTCGGTTTCATCTTACCACTAGTTGAGACAAACTCTTGAATATCATTCAAATATTTCACTAACTGATTCTCTTTAATTTTTGGCGGCTCCCATGTAGGATCATAGAGTGACGCTTCTTGAAATGATTCTAAAGCCAACTGATACTCCTCTTCGTATTTTAACGTCTAAAAAAAAAAATCTCGCATCACTTCTTGACCAATTAGAAGCACCAGGAACTTACAATTCCTTTGTTATAATGCAAATCAGGCGTGGTCTTTGCTACAATATCCTTTTCCTAGAAAAAAAATGAACATAAAATTCTATAAACTCTCGTAATAAGTGCAGGAAACTTACTGCTTGGGAATACGCGCTTAAACACTGCTTCAAAGTCCTAGGATTCTGCTGGATACCAAAAAACGAGGACAGATGTGCATTTCCTAATACCGCCCATGACAATCCGTCTTGTGGATCTAATTGTACTGCTTCCTTGGCATAATTTAAGCCTTTTTCTATGTTCTTCGTACGTTCCTCGTGAGAACGACATTGTTGTTGTCGCGCTAACATCGAGAGGTTGCGTAGTGAGATCTTGTTTGCCTTCTAACAACAAATAATAGTGTATGATATATTTTACTTTACTTGGAGTACATACCTCTTTAAGAGCACCTTCGAAACAATTAACAGATTTAATTAAATCGTTATTTTTGCAATAACATTCACCTAGTTCATTCCAGGCATCTACAATTTTTGGGTCTAATTTAATTGATTTTGATAATAAGACTTCCGCTTCTTTCGAATATGTCGGTAATACATTTAATAATTTCCCTTTAAGGTAATGATATTTGGCTTTATTAACATCTAAAGCAGCTGTCTCATGGGAATCGAATAATTTCACAGTTTCCTGCAATTGAGTCTCTATTTTTTCAGTCTTTTTGATTGCATCTTCGATATTGTGATTCTCAAAATATCTATCACGGAATGAATATAAAGCATCTACTTGTGCCTGAAAATATTATACAGTCAGAAATGTAACGATTTCCTTATATGGGTGGAATTTTATAGAGCTAAAAGAATGTTGTAGGTGTCAATAATGAAAACCGTATGTGTTAAAATTAGTACTTACTGTAAGAAATTCTATAATGTCATCATGGTTTTCACTACATTCGCACATTTTTCGTGGCATATTTACATTTTTCATAATAATATTAATTTTAATCCACAAATAACATTTTTATTTTCTTTTTACAGCTGTTTTTCTAGGTTATGTTGAGATATTTTCTATGTCAATGTATGTTTGACATTGACACTATAATTAATGTTTTTTTGAGTACGATGGCGCTACTGTCAATAACTTTCTTGAAATCTTTTCTTAGATTTTCCCTACTTCCATGTATTCCTGGTGGAAAATTGTGATCCACACAAAGCTAAATATCCACAAGGATATTGAAAAAGTACTATTATAACATTATTAAATTAGATTTATGTAAATTAAAGAGTAGAAGCCTGTATTTAGGGGACACATAGTTCGTATCTTTTTAATATGGTGGCGCTACTGTCAAAAAAATCAATAACCACTGGAATATTTTCATAGATTTTCCCTATTGATGTACATATCTATGTAAGTAGTAGAAACCTTTTAGACAGAAACCTGTATTTTGAAGTAAAATACTTGGACATTATAATATAGTGTGTCAGCGCTTGGTTATTATTATTATTATATCGTTTATTAGAACCAAACAAGTGTTTTACAATAAATTAGAATATACGTAATACATTATCACTTGGTTACTAAAAGCGTTGATTGAAATATTTAATTTAATTAAATATTTCAATCAACGCTAAAAGGTAGTATTTGGAGCTTCTTGACACGAGTCAAGTGCTGTTGTACCTTGTACAGAAATAATAATTAAACAAATTAAAAACACAAAAATAATTATTTGACATTGAGCATTAACTTAAATATACAAACATGCCCTATTCATTCATAACCAATTAATTCAACATCAGAAGTCACGCAAACCAAACCTCTCATTGATGCTGCAAGAAACATGTCTCTATTCTTTTTTTAATGGTTTTATGTGATGCCGAAAAATCCATAATCGTAAACCTATTAATCACCGAAGCCATATTGTATGAAAAAGATCGTTTAAAAATAGCTTTCCTATGTGCGGGTATAGTGATTAAACTTTTACGCGTAATATTTAGGTTGTGAACGTCCGTTCGAAAAACAACCCTGTCGAGCAGGTACGGTGGCGTTCCCGACTTCAAAAGTTTGTAAAAAAATACAACCGAATGCAGTATGCGACGGTTATACATATTTAACCATTTAGCCTCTTTTAACTTATTTGAGATTCTCTGACGCCCTCTTACACCATAGCATTGTGTTTATTATAATATAGTGTGTCAGCGCTTGGTTAGTACCATTATTTAACAACAGACGGCGTTATCAACTTCAGTCGTTCATTAATAAATTTCTCGTATAAGATAGCGCCATCTGTTGTTAGTTGACAGCAAAGACCTTAATAACACAGGAGACAAAATATTTCATTGATAACGTGCTTTCAAACACGAGCCAACATTACTTGTAAACAAGTAATGTGTAAGAGAGAGAAAGACTTATCCTTGTCGCCTTCAAGTTGCTCATTGGCAACGTTGTAATCTCCGGTATGCGTTCTGCAGCCAGTGGCGTACTGATCGCTGACTGCTTTTGAACTATGTATACAATAATACATAATATATAATTAATAGCATACATTAAAAAGCCAACGTGCCGAGCTATTCAACTTATTTTGAAACTGAAATTTAGTCGATATTTAGTAGTAAAATAATTTAAATATTAATATGTATAAGGTATTCGCTAAGAAAGTCTGTTAATCTTTCTTTGTAGTAGGTATTTCTTGATATAGCTGCAAAACCTTCATTTCGTATATCGAAAAAACAATACTTAAATTAATATATTTATGTATAATTTGAGGATAATCTAATTTTAAAATCATTTTATGCATTACAAATAGGAAGTCAGGAAATAAAAAAAGGGACATTATTCTCAATAGTTTATTTTTAGCTATATATATTAAATTAAACACAATGATAATAAATAATAATTATATACTATGAACATACAAATTAATTATGTTTTTGCAGACTTTTTGCAGTTTCTGTATCGCTTTTTAATAAGTATGAAGTCTATTTGATTGCGAATAATTCTTTCAGGGGTATGGGCGCTAGAGGTCCACGTATAGAGCCTTCTATTTGGAAGTTTAAAAAAGATGTTTGAGGCAATTAAATCATGTTCCTGGCAGAACTGAACTAGCCGGTCTCCTCTATCGTTTGCTGTACGTAATCCGTATATACCGGTAATATCCTTTCGTGGTGTACTTCCTACTTTGGCATTAAAATCGCCCATGATAAAAGTCACCTCTGATTTTTTCGCCAGCTTCACGGTATCTGTGATTTGTTCCTTAAAACTATCAATAGATCTTTTAATGATTTTACGCGGATTTTAAGTCGTCTAACTTGATTTTGTAAGGTGTGTATTCTTTTCCTTTGGCACGTTATTTTATTTTTTTAAATTCCTATATTTTTTCTTCTCTTAGTAGGGGTTGAAAGTCACTACTATCCATATCACCAGAATAACGCCTTTTCCTAAAAAATATCAAGCCCCTGGTAAATTATACTAAAAAAGAGCTTTTTATGAACAAATATCAAAATTTCATAACGGTAAAATGTAAATTTGAATAATGTACCAAATATACCAACATTTAGCTTCAGCCACTTTATATCACCAGCTTCTGAAACATGTTGGTGTAATACCTACCTCTTTTTACTTCCAATTTTTGCACTAGCTACAGGGGCTTCAATTATATCTGAATGGGATTCTCCTGCTTCTGATGCAGTTTCTGTCACAGAACTGGTTGAACCCTTGTTGGCTTCTAATGAAACTGGCTCTGGAGGTACCAGGAATAGATTTAACAATTATACTTTCAGACCTAAAATATGTATTAATTCAATATATCAAAATATTAAAAAGCCTTTCTAAAGGATACCTTTTGATTAGGGACCCCATATTAGCGGTTGAAACAGTGGACTCCATAATAGTTTTTTCTAAGAATAGCTCAGCAATCCTAAAAATGGATATAAATGCGGTTAATGCACATACCTACTTAGCTAGTTTAATTTTATCCAAAAAATAATAATAACAGAACCTACTTAGGATATTCTTTCGGTATTGGAGGTGTTCCAAAAACAGATGAGTCCACAGACCTAACATCTGTGGTTGAGTCAGAGCTAGAAGAATATAAATTATTATTATAATATAATAAATATAATTATAAATATTTTTTACCTAGTGGATGCATCATCCAAAAATAAAACACCTTCACACCGTCGAGGATTTGCACCCTTTCTAACGAATCTTGCTCCCTTAAATTTCGTTGCCAGATCCTCTGGGAAAAAATGATCCGAGCATAACCATGGATTTTTTGGCAAAAGTGGTCCTTTAGCAATGCCAACTAAAGAAAACCAGAGTTTTCGTTTTTCCGGTTCCTGAGGAAACCTAAATTAAAAAATACAATATAAGTACCTAATGTAAAAAGGCTAAAATCAGCCTTATACTCCAGAGCTAGGGAGGTAATATCCTACGTAGATTTGCCACTTACTTCTTTAATGCTGCTTTGAATTACTAAGCGGTTACATTGTTGGGCGTAAATGAACCAACATTATTTTCAGAAAGTATCTGTTTGCTTTTGTTACTAATAATTTAATAGAAATAAAAATTCAAAAGGTAAGAAATTTATCATATCAAACAAACCCCGCCACTGTGTAAACTAACACCAAACACAAACAAATTTCCAAACATAACCACACTTACCTGTGAAAAGTTAAATCTGGAAATAAACTATCCACTTTTCCACAAACTACACAACCACGAACCATAGTTATTCAATAAATATTTAAAGTTTAAAAAAACACACACAAGAATATCGCTAAACAGGAAAATACTTCAAAAAACGATGAAAAGCGCTAATGACATGAGTGTTTCTCAACGTCAACGTCGCAAATTATAATTTCATTCAAAACGCCGTGTTCTGTCGTACAAGAAGCGTAAAGTTGTAAACGATGTTGCCGTAGTGCGCTTTTATTTTACTATGAGAATAATTCCTAAAATAAAATAATTATCCCGTTTTGTACAATTTAATCTTAAAATGAACTAATTTATAACCTAAGTATAGTAATAAAAATTTTTATTAACCTCTTAGTTACAAATAATTATTTATATCGCTCATTTTTTCTTTGTTGTGACAAAAATTTAAAGATATTCCAAATACATTTGTAAGTCTGGCAATGCTTGCATTAGGATAAATAGAGGAAGGGTCGATGTTGGCTAACCCTGAAAATGTAAACAATGTGGTCTCCTGTGTTATTAAGGTCTTTGGTTGACAGGTACTATCCAAGCGCTGACACACTATATTTTAATAAACACAATGACCATAGATAAATCTCAAGCAGGCATTCTGTAATTTTTGAGTACGCCTTGCGTCAACACCATCAAGACAAGTTAGTATCGTCATCTAACAACAGACGGCGTTATCAACTTCAGTCGTTCATTAATAAATTTCTGGTATATGATAGCGCCATCTGTTGTTAGTTCACAGGTACTAACCAAGCGCTGACACACTATATTATAATAAACACAATGACTTGGAGTACTATAATTAATCAAATACATTTTTGTAAATTATTAAAGATATAAGGATAAAATAGAGTCGTTTCTTTTATAAATTGAGGCGAGCGGTAGGTGCTAATGTCACATCATCCCAGATGATCTGAGTTTATAGAAGGCTAAGGACTTCTGCTGGTATGGCCATTGCCGTAGCTATTAATAGGCTTGTTCCACATTAGGCGTAAACAGTTTTGTGATCGACTTGAGGGGACTCCACTGCTATTGTCGTGAAAAAGTTGAGGACATGGAGTAGGGATAATAACTTTTCTATTACAAATTACAATATAGTATGTTAGAACCTTTTTTTCTCACTTGTTTCAGAAATCGTCGCTTCTGTACACATTTACTCTGTGCTCTAGTCGTGGGTCGTGGTCTATTTTCCTATAAGTATCAGAAACTATTAATAGATGCCGCCAACGGACTGCAGTCTCCTTGAACTGAAATGTAAACTGCAATGAAAATTTATCAAACCAGGGTCCCGAATATCTTGGACTTGGAGAGACTCGCGCAGCCGCATTGGGGCTAAACGACTCATCGTCAGCCTGCAGTGTATTGTATTATTTTTACCACAATACAGCAATAGGCATTATTATGTGCTTTTGATCTCTCGGGCTTTTCTTGTGGCCAGTGCAGTGTCGTTTAAAATGTCTAATATTTCCATATCCTGTTAGCATTACGTGTAAATCCAAGTTTTAGAATGTTACGGTAAAAGAAACCCCCTCTGTTAGATGTGCGAAGTGTGTTGAAAAGTGTATGTGTTCGTTAGACAATATTTTTTTTGTGTCATGGAAGATTTCTAATGTGTTTATTGTGGCTGTTTTCCTAGTTAACTTAACGAATTTTAGTGCTGTATTGGATTAAGGGCACAATGTCTGGCAGGCATATTCCACTTGATAAGGTGAGATTTTGGTTGTTTTAACCGCACCCTTTCTATTATGATGATATGATGGGTTTTGTATGTATATACATATATCTGTGTTTGTGTGCGACCTAGATTTTCATCCCGCTTGAAACGTCTTTTCGTTTTTTTCGACAATAACATCATCGGTATCAAGTTTATGGCATCGAAATTGTATTAATTTTACAACCCAAACTTTATTGCTATTATCGATGTTGGAAAAGAAACGCAATTATTGGCGTAAACACCTGAGATTTAACTTGAATCACCTGTCATTTGTTTACGTTTTGATATAACTATTTTCTTTATAAACATCTGCAATATTGAATAATTAATGAAATACCTACTCATACAGGGAGCTTAATGGGTATGGTAGGTACGTTATATCAAGAGTGTTCTAACGAAAACATTCTTATCAACCTACTAATAATTAAGTTATGCTACAATAATAACAAAACTTTGATCATATTTACATACATTAGCTAAGTACCTAGGCATTATTCTAACCAAGTAATATTTTCTTTGGCAATTTACAAACAATACATACCTAGTAAAGATAAGGTTTTGTAATGCTTACCAGTCGATGGTTGCGAACAAAGAATCTCTTGATCTATCTTGTTTATATCTTTAAGTACTTAATACCTACTTCAGCAATCTAGGCGAATACCTACTTACTTATATTAGAGATTAGTCGATTCATACAAGGCTAAAATACCTTTATTATTAGGTACTTACCTAAATCTTTGATATTTATTTATTTAAAAACAAAATTACAGGAGATACTTATTAATATGTTAATAAATTAAGGTACTGAGAATCAATTTACTTATATCAAACGCAGAATCTGACAATAAAGAAAAAACCAAGTAGGTACTTACTTAATGCCTTTAAAATAAGCCAGTTGGGGTCCGTTTCCAGCAGTAGGGCATATTGAATTAGGTCTGCCCTATTTTGTTTAGAACTTTCCAGTCACTAACTTCTCAAAACTACCATCTAGGGATGTTTTTTAATATAAAAGGCCACCCTCGTATAGTTCCGACTTATGCATTGTACAATATTATAGGCGGGTTTAGCCAACTAATAATGCATAATGCATAATTTTAGTGCATAATGGATAATTTTTAAAACATGGCACTTACATGTACCTGTTTATACAACGAATAGTGTATAATTCATAATTTTCGTTGATAATGCATAATGCATAAGGTTGGGAACTTTCAACTTTATGCGCTAAATTATGCAAAAAATATCACTACGCATGCGCCGCAAATAAATTATAAACACTTACATAACCTCAATTTACAAAATAAACTAAATAATAATTGAAAATGTGATAATTAACAGAATTTTTAATTTGAAAGCTATTAAAACATAAATAAGTCCAACACAAAGTAAAAGCATTATCTTTAAAGACAATGGTAATAGGTTAACCTGCTGTCTAGTCAATTGTCACTTTTCGCATTATGCATAAAAGTTATGAGTTGTATAAACACCTATATTTTGTTGTGAATTATCGATTATGCACTATGTATTAAGCATTATTCTTTATGCATTATGCACTATCCATTATTAGTTGGCTAAACCCGCCTTATCTGGTAAAATAAATTCATGGTAATATTTTTGGCATTGTAGTGAACCATGAAGGTAAAGTAGATCATTATTTGGGTAAAAAGTGTTCAGAATTATTTTAATTAAGAATTCTTATAGTTTTTTTTACTTAATTATTGTTATAATTAAATACTACGTTTTATTTTGGCAAATCATAATTTTTTTAGAAACAGATTTTTATACCTACTGCGTTCTAAATGTACCACTATATTAGCATTTAACTAGAAGCCCTTTTCCTAGGTATGTTTTTGTTTCTACCCCATTTAGATAAAGTATTTTTATAGTATTAACTACTTATGTATTTAACTACTTTAATAAACTATTTAAATAGGTATGTACTTAAGTGAACACATGTGGAATTTCTCAAAATATCTCATACAAACACATTTGTGACAGCTCAAGAATTAAAAAAATACAAGAACACCGAAAATACCGAAAACAATTGACGACAATTAATAAATTTGGATAACAGCCAAGGTACTCACTTATATTAAGAAGCGAAAGCAGAATAACAAACATGTTACTTAGTGATCTGATTTTACATTAAATTTTCAAAAATATAGGTAATATATTTAATCTCAAATTCCTTCAATACCTTCGAATAACTACGATAGGGACTCTTTAAATTTTCAAAAATCAAAGGAACTACAATATGAGGAGGCCTTTTCAATTCCGTAGAATTTGCGAAAGCTTTGTACTAACTCTAATTCCAGAAGAGCACATTTACACATCCTCTTAGATAAGTACAGTACAAATTTTTATTTAGGTTTGTAGGACTTTGTTTTACTTTACTTAAATACTTAAATTTTCATTGTGTTAATGAATACTGAGTACCTACTTAACTATACAAAATGTAGCAAATATTTGTAACAGCCATTTAGTTCAATTTTTTGTTGCAAATTAAATATTAGCTTAATGATTAACACCTGTATCAATGTCTAAGAAGATATCATTTAATTCACTAAATAAGTCCCTATCTACTTATTCTGAATTGCTGAGTAATTCTTACTAAGTGTAAAAATACGGTGCCAAACTGATTTTTCAAAAATCTCATCCAATTCGCAGCTCAATGCGGCAAAAATCTTCCTAAAATGATATCGTTTAAAGGGCTACTATTTATATTATGGGCCTTGGCAACAATTGTTGTTAGCTGTCTGCTGTTGGTAATTTTAACCATAGCTTAACTATTTCTTCGGTCCGTTTAAGATTAAAAAAGGACCCTCGTCTACACCCCAGCCGGATAGAATCGACGTACCTAAGTACTTCGAAATTGCAATGCTTAATAGAAATAATAATAATAATTAAAAGGATTTCATGTCCGTAAATATAATAAATGAAAATAATTTCGTGGCAAAGCGGACTAAAATGTTGGTTTTACCTACACAAGGAATTTTGTTTAATTTAGCAGGGCCCAGTCTAATTCAATAGAACCAGCCCGAGGCATGGCTCGTCAGAGTACCATAGTCGTTGCCCATCTTTTTTTTTTGATTAGGCCAAGGCAGAGAAATCATCATGACACCTAGGGAGTTCCTTTCTTCTTTGTAGTATGGCTCGGGAACCCTCCCTTTTCCATGTCCTCGCTTGATTGTCCTCTGTTGCTGTTGTCTTCTGATGTTGATTGTCGTCTGTTGCTGTTGTCCTCTGTTGCTGGTGCCTAGAAAACACTCTGAAACATACCTTTAGATTAGTATACTTACCTGACCTGAAAGAAACAATATTAATGGTGTCCTAATCCTGTGGATTCCTTCGTCAGAGTTGACTCCTCGGTCTCCGGTACCGCCTGGCACCGTCTTCTACGTTGTAGTTGACTGCTTCGCGAATCAGTGGGTTTGCATGGGTCTCTGCCATTGCAAAGACCTTCTGGGCTCTCAACCTCATGACGTCCCTGAGGGCGTCGAGTTTGAGGTCCCTTCGGATCTGTGCGTTTGACACAAACCAGGGTGCACCCACTGCCATCCTTCTTGCCTTGTTCTCCGTGGCCTCCAATCGTTTCAGGTACGATGGTGCCGCGTATCCCCATGCTGAACTGGCATAGGTCAAGGCAGGTCGCACGACTGCCTTAACCATTTGGAGCTTGACCTGCAAGGGCATCTTGCTCCTTCTGCAGATCATCGGGTAGAGCTTCGAAATGATGCCTTTGGCATTCGCGATGCTCTTCTCGATGTGCGGTCTCCATGACCGGGATCTGTCCAAAGTTACCCCCAGGTACTTTGCAGTGTCCTGCCATTGTATGTCAGTACCCTCGATGTTGACGAAGTCGTCGGGGCGCACTTGTATTCTTCTGATGAGGAGCGCGCTGCTCTTCTCGGCATTAATCTTGGTCTTCCACCTGGTGCACCATTCGGTGAAGTTGTCCGCTGCTCGCTGCAGATATCTTGTCACCAATTCCGCACTGCGACTGTGGGCAATGTCGTCTGCGTAGAGTGCCTAGATGTTCTGGTCTGTCCTTGGGATGTCGCTGGTAAAGATGGAGAAAAGATGGGGGGATAGTACAGACCCCTGTGGCACGCCGGCCTCCAGGGTCCGTGATTCCGAGACCTCCTTCCCTGTCCTGACGCGAATCTGCCTGTCCTGTAGGTAGGAGTCTGCTTGATCATCGCTGGTGGGTATACTAATGTGTGCATCTTATAGATGAGTCCTTCCTGCCAGACCCTGTCGAAGGCTCTGACCACATCCAGAAATACGATTCCCGTGACCTGGCGCCAGTTTAGTCCTTGTGCTGCATGCTCAACGAGTCTTAGCAGTTGCAACTCTGTGTTGTGATTGGCTCTGAACCCAAACTGCTCGTCGGGGATTACTTCCAGTTCATCCGAGAACTCGCGTAGTCGCCAGAGGATAATTCGTTCTGCTATCTTGGACAGGGCGTTCAGTAAACTGATGGGCCTGTAGTTCTGAGGGAACTTCAGGTCCTTGCCCTGCTTAGGTAGCATCACTACTATAGCCTCTTTCCACTTCGCTGGGAAGTGTCCCAGTCGTAAGATGGCGTTGATGATGGTCGCAATTCCTGCAATGCCCTTCCTCGGCAACAGTTTTAGCGCCTTGTTGCTAATTCCGTCGGGGCCTGGTGCCTTCTTTATCTTCAGGTGAAGGATTATGCTCCGTATTTCTTCTGTGGTTGCTGGTCTTAGTGGCTCTCCTTCCATGTCCCGCCGCCTGACCTGTCTAACAAACCTGTGGGCCTCGTCCTCTAGCTCTTCGTCGTCGTCAGGATGTATATTCTCCCTACACTCTCTTTCAAGGCAGTCAGCAAATGCCTCAGCCTTTTCTTGGCCCGTGTAGACGATCCTGCCTCTTTTCCCATGAATGGGGGGTACCTGAGGATTCGTGGTCCGCAAAGCTTTCATTTTCCATGCGCTACCGTCCTTAGTGTTTAGCTCTTCTAGCTTCCTTTGCCATTGGTTCCCACGATGTTCCCGTAATCTCAGCTTCACTTCCGCGTTGAGTCTGTTGAGATTTGCTCTGTCTTCAGGGGCTAAGGTCATCCTGTATCTTCTCCGGGCTCGATTCTTCTCCTGAATCTTCGCTCTGGTTGCGGCAGGGATGTCTTTCGCGAATTGCAGAAAGTCTCTTTTCCTCCTTTTGGAGGAGGTGCAGTCTCGTAGAGCTCCTTGAATGCTGCGTTCAAGTTGCAAAACCGCGCTCCTCTGGCATTGTAATCCTTGGAACGTTGCCATATGTTCTGCAGAACTGTTCCGGAAACTGTTTCCAGTTGGTGCTGTGTTCCATGTAGGTGTCTTCGTCCAGTGTTCCGTCTCCGAGTTGCAGTAACACCGGGTTATGGTCAGAGAATCCTTCATTTAGCGGTTGCCCATCTACAAATATCGGCCTGCATTTAAGCACAATAGGATACACAACAGTAGACACATGTAAATACGTATCATCTACATGTACATAGTAATGCATATCCTATACCATGCAGAGGCCGAACAAACTTTTCATTTATTATATTTACGGACATGAAATCCTTTTAATTTTTCATTATTTGGCATTAAACATCGACGGCAGAACGCTTGGAGACCACCGTCCGAGCATTGCTGAAACCCAAATATTTGGGAGATGCTGGCAGAAGGATAAAATGGTCTCCTGCTAGCGTTTTGTTTTCATACTATTTTTATTTATATTTATTTTTATTTATACGACTGGTTTTACTTATACATTGAGTTTGTTCGGCCTCTGCATGGTATAGGATATGCATTACTATGTACATGTAGATGATACGTATTTACATGTGTCTACTGTTGTGTATCCTATTGTGCTTAAATGCAGGCCGATATTTGTAGATGGGCAACGACTATGGTACTCTGACGAGCTCATAACAACAGCGAAACGAATTCGTCAGTATCTGTCGACCCATGCCTCGGTCTGGTTCTATTGAATTAGACTGGGGCCCTACTCAATTAAACAAAATTCCTTGTGTAGGTAAAACCAACATTTTAGTCCGCTTTGCCACGAAATTATTTTCATTTAATACTAATAATGATGTTAATAGAGAAAGTTTAATTGAAAACAAGGACAGCGACAATAATAATTTTAATTAAAAATTATATAGAAGTCATTTGATGTATTTTTTATTATTGTAACGCGTTCTACTAATTTTATCTGTATATCTATTTATATAAAGCTATAAAACTGTTTTTAATAACCAACGACGAAGCTATATATTTTGATAAAGAAATTGTCAACTAAAGTTTACTCAAGCTTAGTGAGTACTAATAATTTATTGTCTAGTACTTAATAATGTCAATAATTTATTTTTTTATTTTTCTCGAAAATGGTATTGTGCCTCGTTGATGTCATTGATCCAAAAAATTATACACAAAAATGTGTGACAACGACATTGGAGATGTCAGAGAAGCTCTAAAGGTGTGCTGTATCTATTTTTTTCAATAACAAAAACTAAAAATTGAATAGTAACTATTTTTGAACAAACCTCAGATTTACAACTAGTACGTCGCCGCTAGTTTGAGGTTGGACAAAGGGCAAGAAGTCCGAGGAACCTCTAAAAGACTAACTGACCAGTTCCAACTTAATTCATGTCGTTATTCGAAACGAAACATCGTCTACTTCATATATTAACTAATTTTCACTGAACCAGACTTCCCTTAAATTGGTAACTACCGTTAAGGATCTTGGAGTCATGTTTGATAGTGGTTTGACCTTTATTCCACGTGAAAAACACAAAAAGCTCGGATTGTTATGAGCTTAATGTTAGGATTATTGGGACTTTAAAGAATCTGCTAGTGGTGCCGCTTACTAAGTTGATAAACCATTGCATTGGTGACGCTGTATTTCCGGCGGTCTTGAAGGAGGCAAGGGTTATTCCAATCTACAAAAATAAAGGATCGGTTGATGATCCCAGTAACTATCGATCTTGCCAATTTTTTCAAAAATCTTTGAGTCTATTATTAAAAATCAAATAACTGAATATTTTGAAGCAAATAATCTCTTTATGCAAGGTCAATATCGCTTTCGTAATAAGAGATCTACTACTCTTGCAATTAATAACCTTTTGGAATATGTTTCGGATGGCATGGAGCGGGGCTGTGACACCTTTGCTTCCTTTTATGACCTCACTAAGGCTTTTGACTGTGTCTCACACGAGATACTTGTTCAGAAACTCTCTTACTATAACTTTGATGTTGACAGTGTTGCCTTGGTTGGCTCTTATCTCAGCGATCGTTTTCAGCACGTTTTGTAAGGGGACGATACTCGGAGAGACGAAGGGTTGGACGGGGTGTGCCCCAGGGGTCGGTTTTGGGACCTTTATTGTTTTTAATATACGTAAATGATTTCTACAAATTTCAAGAAGAGTCAAATATAATCCTCTTTGCTGACGACACAACTAGTCTGATTAGTTAGTTAATGCTGTTGACACTGACATAGGCAATTGGTTTCTGGCAAATGAACTGAGCTTGAATCAGGCTAAAACTCAGAGCATGAACTTTACATTGCGTTCTGCGCCTATCGATCTTCAGAGCGATGTTCGCGTGAAGTTCCTTGGGGTTCATCTTGATCCTAAATTAACCTGGGAGAGTCATGTTCGAGAACTTGGGTGCTCGCTGTCCAGGGTCATATATCTGATCAGAAGGCTTGCGCAGAGTGTTTCAATCGCCAGTCTGTTGACGGTATATCATGGTTATTTTGTTTCCCGTATGTCGTATGGTATTTTGAACTGGGGACATAGTTCCCATGCAATGAAAATCTTCAAGCTACAGAGGAGATGTTTACGTACAATGTTGGGGCTCGGTTGGCGTGACTGCTGTAAAAAGTATTTTGTTGAACACGGACTACTTACTTTGCTTTCCTTGTACATCTTAAACTGTCTTGGCTACATTCGAACCAATGCCTCGCATTTCACTCTTCACTCTGATATGCATAATTATGGTACGCGAAATCGCAATGACATATTGCCTGAATTTCACCGCCTATTGAGGACTAGGAAAGGTTCTGACTATTATTGTGTTAAATTTTATAATAAGCTGCCGTCTCACATAAAGAACCTTGGTGAAGTCCAATTTACCAAAAGTATTAAATCATTTTTGATATCTCAAGCTTTTTATACCTTTGAGGACTATTTCAGAAGCGATATTGTAAGATTTTTTTAGAGTTTAGTTTGTTTTATGTTGTTGCTATTTTAATTTGTTTGTAAGCCTTTCTTTGTTGCTGTAAGTAACTTGGATTGTTTAATTTTTGTTCTTTTATGACTTACTATACTTACATGTTATGTAACATAAGATGATGAAGAAATATATCTATCTATATGTATTGTAATTTTGTATAAAATGGGCGTTTGCCCGTAAATAAATAAATAAAATAAAATGATGATCGCAGAAGAATGATCGTCAAAGTGCCTTCTTGTAAATGCATATTAGGTTAAGGTTCTATATTTTTATATAAAAAAAAATCAAAAAAGGTGAACGCCTCCCTTAAAATAGGACCAGGAAAAATAAAATAACAATAAAAACTTGATCTTGAATGCCTGAAGAACGCTGTAATTTAAAAAATAATATAGAAGGTACCTATTTTATAATATCTATGTATCCACTCTCATTATGGATAGGTACTTAGTGAAAGTTAAGTATACTATACTTACTTAATTTATGTACCTAAAATATAAATTTATGTTACCAATTGGGTGATCAAAAATTAAATAACTATAAATAGTAGGTACAATTACTACAGTCACTTTCTAGTGTGCTTTCGAATGAGCATTTTGCTGTAGAAAAAAATATCAAAAATTCACTTTTATTTTGGACAAACCTCGTACAACCTTTTATAAGATGACTAACAGTGTTCTGTTCTGAATTTTGATAAAAAAATATTAAAAACCAAAATCCAAACATCAAAAAGTTGGCCCTCGTAAAATTATAGTAGACATAATAAGGCTAAGTGGTTGAGAGAAGCCTGATCGATGATAAGTTAAAGCAGGAATTGATGTATTATTTCTGGCCCAATGCCAACCAGACCGTTCCGGATATGTGGAAGTAACAACAACACACACATGCACTAATATAACGTAAGAAAGAAACCTTTGAAATTTGTTGTTCTCTGTGTATTATGGAGTTAAGTCGTTACGTATAGTTTTTTAACCGTAGATGGTTATTCAATATTGATATTTAATAAAAGCTTAATACCTTTTGAGTATAAGTAGTTGTCCCAACATCTGTACTATGCTTTTTTGAAATGATCCTAGTAGAACTTGACTGGAGGACAACAGCAATGACATAGACCTCTCAAAGGATCCTCGTGAGGGGACATTTATTGCGAAAAAAAAAACACCCGTTATTAGGAACAGGATTTGTAGACAAATGTCGCTACATAATTTCCTCAAAGCTCTTAATATAACACCATCTATCTGCAAGACATTATTTGGGGTGCTACTGAACTGGCTATATTGGAAATCTATTTTATACAAAAGACTTTCCCTACGCCCACGTTGCTCCTCTATATACAGACTATTATAGTTGATGTATAGCATTATAGTGTCCCTTTATTAAATTTTCACTTTCCCCTATTTCCAAGGACTGAGTCATCGCATAAATAATAAGTCAAGTACGTTCCCAAACAACAATTCTTTTAATTTTATTAGATTTACTTATTTATTTCTCAATGAAGCTTTATTTCTTTAATTACAATATTAAGCAAGGATGAACATTTACAAAAAAAAAAGACTGAAAGGTGTTTTCTAGCAATTCAATTTAATGGCGGAGTTTCTCCAGATGTTAAAAGTCGGCAGATGTTGCCAAAAACTTCATGGTACCGATCTTACATCTATTTTACGTACTATTTTCGATCTGATCTGATATTTGCATTTGATAATAGACTGTTGTGTTATGATTTGGCAATAAAACGCATAGTATAATTGTGTGTTGTGGTTAAGATTGAGGGTTGATAGTAACTTTGAGAATGGGGTTCGGATAGAGACTTAAGATGAATTAAATATTTTTATTCCTTATCAATTTTTTAATCTTTGGCATTGTAAATATTAGAATTTATTGGTTTCATTGATACTTACATTTTCAAACTACCTGTCTATTGCCATATATTGCTTAAACAGATCCTCCTCGTTTTTTCCCATTCCCAGTCTATCGATCGTTACATTTTGCAGTATATTCCCGCCTACGAATTTTCCTTTGTCCACAAGGCAGTATTTAGTGACTCATTGCCCCACTGTGTGTATGTGTCACAATCTCATTCACTAAAATGATTCTGTTCGCAGCCTGGTCTACAATGTTGCCAGACTGTCCTGTGAAAAAGTGTACATATCAGAGGGAAAGTTGGATAAGCTTCCCTGCGTTGGCCTCTGAAGGTTTGATAAACCTTTTTGATTATCTTAGGCCTGGAGTGTTTCTCCAGTAGGACTTAAGTTGTTCCTTTTCCCATCTCCGAAGTTCTTCGTTCATATGGCCTTTTGGAAGGCCAAAGATGGGTTCCGGGCCGCAGAACGGAGCGTTTGCGCCCTCTTTTTGTAAATTATGATACTAGTTCATGATTGTTAAGAATTGAAAAATACCATCAAATCATATGTAGGTATGTACAGGGAGATTCAGGAGACATTTGTGTGCCATCGGCAACGTCGCTTGCTCTTATTATTTCAGAACCCACAATGCCAACGCTACAATGAACTCCCCTGGTTGCAAGATTTCACTTTTTTCCTCATTATTTTACCAGTTTTTTTACTTAGCTACTAAGTGTATATATTTTTTTTTTTTCATGCGTAACAATAAAATATGGTAGGTATTATAATTGGCTGGAATTTGGTGTAATTGGGCTCTATTAAACAAGTCTAGTGGCGTTATCTAAATTCGTACTAATATTCTCATTAAGGCTTAATAATGAGGTCACTATAGTTAATGTACAGGGAGAACACAATAGAAATTAAACATTTTTGACTCACTCCATGACCTTTATATTAATTAATTGGCTCTTATTTCCTCAGCAATTGCTAAATGGAATTCTATATGAACGTGTCCTGATTAGCAACACTGAACGACACTATACCCTCAAAAATCACGTGATTTTTTTCTTCGGTTTCAGATTAACTTACGACTAATTCTTGTCAGTGGTAAGACAAAAGAATTCCTCTTCAGCCCGAGCGATTCCGCCGGCGATATAGCGCAGCATGTATTCGACAACTGGCCAGAAGGTTTGTAACTTCGCTTAGTGTTCAATCAGAAATATACGAGGGTCACCTTTTACCCACCATTAGCTGGTGCTTTTGGCATGTCAAATTTGACATTTCTGTTAAGACAGGTAGTTTGTTCCCAAAAATCTATAATAAAAGGGAACCCTCGTATAATTTAAATGAAAAAAAAAAAAAGGTTTAGGTACACCATATAACGTAAAATATTTTGGATTTGACTATTTTGTTGTATTTTTAGACTGGCGGCACGAGGCCGTATCAAAAGCCGAAATTCTCAGACTGATATACCAAGGCAGATTTCTGCATAGTAATGTAACACTAGGTGCATTGGGTTTGCCGTTTGGTAAAACCACAGTGATGCATTTAGTACCCAGAGAAAATCTACCTGAACCTAATTCCCAAGGTAAGTTTGTAAATTTGCAGAATCCTCCTCGGAATCATTCTTATTTAATGGAAATAGAGCGACGAACATCTTTCGATACATTGCTGATCCATGTTATACGTCGCCCAATGGTTTTCCACTTCTCTGGCTCGTCATTCCCTAGTGTCCTTGGAGCCACATTATTATTAGTCGTAAAACAGTAAACGGTAAAACCGATGAAACTGTTGCTCAGTTCCTAATTTGAGGTTTTTGAAATATTGATGTCATCCTCACTAATCTTCTATAGCGAGTAGTGGACCAACTGATCGCCATGGTCCTCCATGAAATTGTCCAGCCTGTTCTTAAAGCTGTCAACCGTTTGCGCCATTATCACCTCTTCAGGTAATGAATTCCATGCATATACAACTCTGTTTGTTATAAAATTCTTCCGAGGAAGTCTAGCACATCTCTCCTTGTCAAGTTTCTTACTATTGCCACGCAGATTAGGATGAAATACATCGAGACTCACCGAGTAGTAGCCACTAAGTATCTTGTATGTTTGAATTAGATCGCCTCGTTGTCGTCGATCATAAAAACATGTCAAATTTAAAAGCCTCAATCGCTCCTCATATGGTATATGGCTAAGTGCATGAGGTAGCTTAGTGAATCTCCTTTGAACCCTTTCTAATGCCTCCATGTCCTTAATGAAGTAGGGGGACCAAACGCTGTTGACATATTCCAATAGTGGTCTGACATACGATTTATACAATTGCAATATTAGAGAGTTTGATCTCGATTTGAAAGCTCTCTGTATCAGATACCACAGTCTATTAGCTTTCTTCACTGTGGCGGAAATATGGGCCTCCCACTTCAAATCCGCTGTTACTATGACACGAAGATCCTTCTGCTGATTTACAGATTTAACGGCATTTCCATTGATGAAATTGAAATATGGAGTCCTGGGATTATTAGCTCCGATGTGTAGTACCTGACACTTCTCCAAATTCAAGTTCATCAACCAAACCGCCGACCAGGACACTACCCCATCAATGCCGATCTGGAAGTCATTATCGTCTCGCAGTGGGTTACAAAACAATTTGGTGTCATCAGCAAAGAAGCTCATGTTTGACGTGATGGTTCTTGTTAAGTCTGATATATATGCCAGAAAAAGCAATGGCCCCAGGACCGGCAATTTAGCGGATAATGCACCATTCGCTCTAACTTGGAAAAATCTTTTTATAAGAAACATCTCAATCCACGTCAGGAGTGCCCCCCGCACGCCGCAATGCTCCAATTTCAGCAACAAACGAGCAAATGGCACTCTGTCGAATGCTTTCTCAAAATCCAAATACAACACATCCGTAGGCTGACCAACATCATTATGGCTGGTCACATTGTTGAGTTGTGACTTTAGCATCCCCCTTTCCTTCCTTCGTCGATATATAGGAATTGAATCCCAGCCAGAAGATATTATTTGAAATTTTAACAAAATTACTTTGTAGGATTTGTACTTACACTTTTTCTATTTTTCAGATCAGCGACAGAAAAGCAAAGGCGGCAACAGTAGTTGTTGTTCAGCGTCCTGTTGTATTTTGTAAAAACTAATCGCTATTAATTATTATTGGACCATAGAAAACACAAATAAAACAAAAACTAACAATTAAAAACAAAAAATAATAAATTAATTAATAACAAAACAATAATACATAACAACAAAATAAACATTATAATTGGGAAAAACATCACAAAAGTACGTAAGTATGTTTGTTGTTTTTAGTTTTGAATAATTTATTATCTCCTATGTTTCATTAAAATTAAAAATTTGTGATATAAGATGTATATTGTAATAATAGTTTATAGATAATCCCGATACTCAAAATATTAAATTAAATAATAATTAATAACGTGCAAAAAGTACTTTAATTAATTGTAAAAATATCATGTGTTTTGTTTTACAAAGAAAAAAATAGAAATATCTTACGTTTACGTAAAATATTTATACTTAGGAAATTCTATTAAATTAAAAGTGGTGCTTAAATATTAATTTAAAGAATATATATTAATACAATTAAAACAAATCAAACGTAACACGCGAATGAATTTAAAAAAAAAAATAAAGAAAACAACATGTGCAGTATAAAATAAATAAATATATTATTTATATATATTCCATTATTTAATAATAGTTTTTAAATATGACTATAGTAGTACACTTAAATTAGATAATTAATATGTGAAAATGCAATTGTTATTATAGGTTATTGTTTTTTTTTTAAATTGATAATTTTACAAATATTTTTAAATGCGAAAAATATGTGACGATTTAATACTTTAGTAATAATTAAGTATTATTGGAACACGACCTTTTACCCCTGTGCTTTAATAGTCATGTCCAAATTTATATATTTTTTTTAGATCTTTTTCTAATTTAAATATTTATCCGGAAAACCTAATTTTATTACTTTTCAAAACCAAATAATATCGAGAAAGTTTCTTTTTTCTAACGGTTCCTTTTTTAGCAAAAAACAAAGAGATTACACGCCTTTTTGAATTATCCTGTATAAATAAAATGTTGACTATTATTGTAGGAATTGAAAGTCACACTGCTGGCGGGCTTGATTTTGAATTAAAATGTGACATGGGCGTTTCACTATTTCTTTTTTGTTCAATATAAAAATGATTTTATTATTAGATTTAGTTTATTTTTTATTAATGATATTTTTTCGTTAGTTAGTAATATCATTATAATTTTTATTTATATATATATTATATATAAACATCATCAAAAATTCATGGACAATGTAAATTAGCTTAAAAATTCATAAGTAGAATTTAAGTAAATTAGTAAATGTAACACCTATTATTATAATATAAATATTGAGAAGAGTTCTATACATTTAGACGAATATATGATGATAATAATATGAAATTCCAACGTTGCCATATTTCGGACGTCATAATGTTCGATATATACTACACATTTGTATGTTACAAACACAATCTTTGGTATTTTTTTTTTCGCCAAAACGTTTCTAATTGTTATTTGAACAATTAACTTCGTCTCTGTGGAAATAAATTACGACTCCGACGTCCAAAGCTCTAATTTATTTCAATAATAAATATTTGGTATGTCTTGGAACAGAATGCGCCGCTATAAGAAGCCACTTGGGTCATGAAATCGTTTTCGAACAATATATGATGATAATAATATGAAATTCCAACGTTGCCATATTTCGGACGTCATAATGTTCGTATATATCACCCATTTGTAAATTACAAACACAATCTTTGGTTTTTTTTTCGACAAAACGTTGCTAATTGGTATTTGAACAATTAACTTCGTCTCTGTGGAAATAAATTCCGACTCCGACGTCCAAAGCTCTAATTTATTTCAATAATAAATATTTGGTATGTCTTGGAACAGAATGCGCCGCTATAAGAAGTCACTTGGGTCATGAAATCGTTTTAGAAGAATATATGATGATAATAATATGAAATTCCAACGTTGTCATATTTCGGACGTCATAATGTTCGTATATATTACACATTTGTAACTTACAAACACAATCTTTGGTTTTTTTTTTCGACAAAACGTGTCTAATTGTTACTTGAACAATTAACTTCGCCTCTGTGCAAATAAATTACGACTCCGACGTTCAAAGCTCTAATTTATTTTAATAATAAATATTTGGTACGTCTTGGAACAGAATGCGCTGCTATAAGAAGCCACATGGGTCATGAAATCGTTTTAAAAGAATGTATGATGATAATAATATGAAATTCCAACGTTGCCATATTTCGGACGTCACAATGTTCGTATATATCACACATTTGTAAGTTACAAACACAATCTTTGGTATTTTTTTTTCGCCAAAACGTTTCTAATTGTTATTTGAGCAATTAACTTCGTCTCTGTGGAAATAAATTCCGACTCCGACGTCCAAAGCTCTAATTTATTTCAATAATAAATATTTGGACGTCTTGGAACAGAATGCGCCGCTATAAGAAGCCACTTGGGTCATGAAATCGTTTTCGAACAATATATGATAATAATAATATGAAATTCCAACGTTGCCATATTTCGGACGTCATAATGTTCGTATATATCACACATTTGTAAGTTACAAACACAATCTTTGGTGTTTTTTTTTTCGCCAAAACGTTTCTAATTGTTATTTGAGCAATTAACTTCGTCTCTGTGGAAATAAATTACGACTACGACGTTCAAAGCTCTAATTTATTTTAATAATAAATATTTGGTACGTCTTGGAACAGAATGCGCTGCTATAAGAAGCCACTTGGGTCATGAAATCGTTTTAGAAGAATATATGATGATAATAATATGAAATTCCAACGTTGCCATATTTCGGACGTCACAATGTTCGTATATATCACACATTTGTAAGTTACAAACACAATCTTTGGTATTTTTTTTTCGCCAAAACGTTTCTAATTGTTATTTGAACAATTAACTTCGTCTCTGTGGAAATAAATTACGACTCCGACGTCCAAAGCTCTAATTTATTTCAATAATAAATATTTGGTATGTCTTGGAACAGAATGCGCCGCTATAAGAAGCCACTTGGGTCATGAAATCGTTTTCGAACAATATATGATGATAATAATATGAAATTCCAACGTTGCCATATTTCGGACGTCATAACGTTCGTATATATCACACATTTGTAACTTACAAACACAATCTTTGGTATTTTTTTTTTCGCCAAAACGTTTCTAATTGTTATTTGAACAATTAACTTCGTCTTTGTGGAAATAAATTACGACTCCGACGTTCAAAGCTCTAATTTATTTCAATAATAAATATTTGGTACGTCTTGGAACAGAATGCGCCGCTATAAGAAGCCACTTGGGTCATGAAATCGTTTTAGAAGAATATATGATGATAATAATATGAAATTCCAACGTTGCCATATTTCGGACGTCATAATGTTTGTATATATCACACATTTGTAAGTTACAAACACAATCTTTTGTATTTTTTTTTCGCCAAAACGTTTCTAATTGTTATTTGAACAATTAACTTCGTCTTTGTGGAAATAAATTACGACTCCGACGTTCAAAGCTCTAATTTATTTTAATAATAAATATTTGGTACGTCTTGGAACAGAATGCGCCGCTATAAGAAGCGACTTGGGTCATGAAATCGTTTTAGAAGAATATATGATGATAATAATATGAAATTCCAACGTTGCCATATTTCGGACGTCACAATGTTCGTATATATCACACATTTGTAAGTTACAAACACAATCTTTGGTATTTTTTTTTTCGCCAAAACGTTTCTAATTGTTATTTGAACAATTAACTTCGTCTCTGTGGAAATAAATTACGACTCCGACGTCCAAAGCTCTAATTTATTTTAATAATAAATATTTGGTACGTCTTGGAATAGAATGCGCCGCTATAAGAAGTCACTTGGGTCATGAAATCGTTTTAGAAGAATGTATGATGATAATAATATGAAATTCCAACGTTGCCATATTTCGGACGTCATAATGTTCGTATATATCACACATTTGTAAGTTACAAACACAATCTTTGGTATTTTTTTTTCGCCAAAACGTTTCTAATTGTTATTTGAGCAATTAACTTCGTCTCTGTGGAAATAAATTACGACTCCGACGTTCAAAGCTCTAATTTATTTCAATAATAAATATTTGGTACGTCTTGGAACAGAATGCGCCGCTATAAGAAGCCACTTGGGTCATGAAATCGTTTTAGAAGAATATATGATGATAATAATATGAAATTCCAACGTTGCCATATTTCGGACGTCATAATGTTTGTATATATCACACATTTGTAAGTTACAAACACAATCTTTTGTATTTTTTTTTCGCCAAAACGTTTCTAATTGTTATTTGAACAATTAACTTCGTCTTTGTGGAAATAAATTACGACTCCGACGTTCAAAGCTCTAATTTATTTTAATAATAAATATTTGGTACGTCTTGGAACAGAATGCGCCGCTATAAGAAGCGACTTGGGTCATGAAATCGTTTTAGAAGAATATATGATGATAATAATATGAAATTCCAACGTTGCCATATTTCGGACGTCACAATGTTCGTATATATCACACATTTGTAAGTTACAAACACAATCTTTGGTGTTTTTTTTTCGCCAAAACGTTTCCAATTGTTATTTGAGCAATTAACTTCGTCTCTGTGGAAATAAATTACGACTCCGACGTTCAAAGCTCTAATTTATTTCAATAATAAATATTTGGTACGTCTTGGAACAGAATGCGCCGCTATAAGAAGCCACTTGGGTCATAAAATCGTTTTAGAACAATATATGATGATAATAATATGAAATTCCAACGTTGCCATATTTCGGACGTCACAATGTTCGTATATATCACACATTTGTAAGTTACAAACACAATCTTTGGTATTTTTTTTCGACAAAACGTTTCTAATTGGTATTTGAACAATTAACTTCGTCTCTGTGGAAATAAATTACGACACTGACGTTCAAAGCTCTAATTTATTTCAATAATAAATATTTGGTACGTCTTGGAACAGAATGCGCCGCTATAAGAAGCCACTTGGGTCATGAAATCGTTTTCGAACAATATATGATGATAATAATATGAAATTCCAACGTTGCCATATTTCGGACGTCACAATGTTCGTATATATCACACATTTGTAAGTTACAAACACAGTCTTTGGTGTTTTTTTTTTCGCCAAAACGTTTCTAATTGTTATTTGAACAATTAACTTCGTCTCTGTGGAAATAAATTACGACTCCGACGTCCAAAGCTCTAATTTATTTTAATAATAAATATTTGGTATGTCTTGGAACAGAATGCGCCGCTATAAGAAGCCACTTGGGTTATGAAATCGTTTTCGAACAATATATGATAATAATAATATGAAATTCCAACGTTGCCATATTTCGGACGTCACAATGTTCGTATATATCACACATTTGTAAGTTACAAACACAATCTTTGGTGTTTTTTTTTCGCCAAAACGTTTCCAATTGTTATTTGAGCAATTAACTTCGTCTCTGTGGAAATAAATTACGACTCCGACGTTCAAAGCTCTAATTTATTTCAATAATAAATATTTGGTACGTCTTGGAACAGAATGCGCCGCTATAAGAAGCCACTTGGGTCATAAAATCGTTTTAGAACAATATATGATGATAATAATATGAAATTCCAACGTTGCCATATTTCGGACGTCACAATGTTCGTATATATCACACATTTGTAAGTTACAAACACAATCTTTGGTATTTTTTTTCGACAAAACGTTTCTAATTGGTATTTGAACAATTAACTTCGTCTCTGTGGAAATAAATTACGACACTGACGTTCAAAGCTCTAATTTATTTCAATAATAAATATTTGGTACGTCTTGGAACAGAATGCGCCGCTATAAGAAGCCACTTGGGTCATGAAATCGTTTTCGAACAATATATGATGATAATAATATGAAATTCCAACGTTGCCATATTTCGGACGTCATAATGTTCGTATATATCACACATTTGTAAGTTACAAACACAATCTTTGGGTTTTTTTTTCGCCAAAACGTTTCTATTTGTTATATGAACAATTAACTTCGGTCAGAATGCTGCCTACATTGGAGTTTCATATTATGACATTTAGTAAACTTCATATATATGTTATATCGGGTTCACAAAGTGTAATACTGGAAAATCTGTAAATGGTGATAATATGCTATTACTTCCGGACATTTCTTATAATTCTTATCACATCTTATTATGATAATAAGTTTTCAAAACATTTTTAATAAATTTTTTTTACTATTAAAGGTGTATGTATACATGTTTGAATCCATTTTATTACTTAGGCGGTAAGAATTCTTTGTAAGATTTATTGATGCCACTGAAGATGGAACAGTAAGTTCCGAAACATGTTTGACTAATTCGAACATCTATGTAAAGATATTTTGTGGAGTAGACGCCTTTAATTTACAAATACATCCCGCTCCTCGTCATAATGGATTACTTACAAATAGATTTTTCTTGATACACTGAAATCCTTATGTTTTTAAATTACGGTTGTTTATACATTATGGTGAATAGTACACAGCAAGGACTTTCTCGTATTTTCTTTGAGGACAGGATCGAAAATGTTTCCTTTGGGAATAAAAATGAGATAGCCCAAATGGAGACCGCTAATCGGTGCCTTATCGGCCTAAACTTCGGAAAACTCTGGATTTTCACGAATAAATTTTGTTTAATTTCCCTCAACATTGGTACGCTCTTAGACATGAACCTTTATATCACCTTAAAGCGTGTTTTCTTGTCTTTAAATTGGTATGATCACTTCTCATTTATGGCTAATAGTTTTTTAGTTCATAATCTTCAAGGTGCGGCTTTGTTATGTCTCCTAGGTGGAATCGCGTTCTGGGGGATCATGCAAGGTACTTTACTTGAACATCTAGGCAAAGATGGACCGCACTACAGGTCCTCAATATGTTCAAAATATTTCATGGTCGGAGATGGACCAATAAAATTATAATTTTCATAAAGTATTCCATATTACTGTGGATGTCCAATTCATTGGGAATAAAACTCTGTCACAACCACCAAATTATTTAATTTTTAAAAAATTTCCGGAAAGACATGTTTCGACCCTAGCTACGGTCATCATCAGTTAGAAATATATATATATTATATGTATATTGTAATAAAAGAAAACCGTCACCTTCACAGATATTTATTAAAGGCAATGGCATGTTTCGAGAGCTCTAAGGCTCTCATCTTCAGCCACAAATATTTGTGGAGATGATGGTTTTCTTTTATTGCAATTATTATCTTTGCCCTCCACAGTCAATGATGGATTACTTCTTGAATTTAATAAAATTATAATCAAACTGGGCTTCAACTTTCAAAACCATCACCACTGTAATGTAATGAAATTGTCTGTATAAGAACAACGAAATCCTAGAAATATGGAAAATACCTGTACAAAGTAAAACTTTAATCAAAAATATAACCGTAGTTTAAGTACCATAAGGAAGTTGTCCCGATATTTACCACTATTACTGTAATATTTTATTTTGTAAAACGATAATTGTATAATATTATATTAATATATTTAACAAATATTTACCTAGTTGTATTCTAGGTATTATTTCTGTTCGTAAAAATATCTTATTACAATATATAAAATAAACATTACCATGACTTACTTTGACAACCTCTAAAGCATCAGTAGCTAAGGTCCAATCGGGCCATTTTTGGTTCCTTTCAAGGTCACGCGTGTCATTTACATCCTTTATAACCTCGCGAGGCCATGAAGGAACCGAAAAATGGCCAGATTGTACCTTAGCGATTTCCCATTTTTTGTCAAAAATATCTGCTCTGAATTGTGGGCATAGACGTGGTTCTCAAAGTAAAATATTGGTAAACAATAAGTAAGAGCTGTTACAAAATTAAGACAGAAGTTATAAAATACAATCGCAGTGGATTATAATTGCTCTGTATTCCAAATATATTGCCATGTGTCACGTTGCGATGGTAAACACTGAACCACGTACGTATTTGTATTGTGGCGGAGACTGTATGACAATTTCTACACTGCAATTGCAGTTCATGGAAAATAAAGATTTTGATTTGAGTACATTTCCATACGAAACGCACGTACATTATCGTTCTTTTCTTTAGTTTTATGAACACATTGGAAACGGTTTAAAGATTTTCCCGTTGCATTTTTGATTGATCAATTCCATATTACTTAATTTGCTGCTATTAGTTGCAGAGATGATTTTGACTATTTTTTTTTTCTTCAAATTATTTGCTAATTAAAAATGTTACGTTATAAGGTAACAAAATGACATACTTCTTATTAAATATTCTTGAAATAAAAGTCGACCTCCACCCAATAAATTTCTCCAACAAATTACATTTGTCGATAGTTACCATACATGTTTCGCAGCACCGGGTTGCATCATCAGTGGTTATCAAAGGTTATTACGAAAAGCTATATTTTTTATATTAATATTAGTACATATTTTTTGTCTGAAAAAATGTTTTGTTTTTTTTTTCCGTTAACATTGACTGACGTAAATTTAAAGTTTTTGATAATTTACAAAAAGAAAGTTATTATGAAAGCTTATATTGTGTACAATATGAGTTTCAATCTTTTAAAAAAAAAAAACAAAGAATTTTTTATGACAACATAATGATAAACTTTTTTCACACAATGAGTTAATGAAGGATTTTTTCGCATAAATAATAAAAATATGTCAAACGAAATAAACTTACGGGATTTAATAATGTACACTCGATTAAGAATTCAGTTGAGTTTGTGTTCTAAGATTAAAAATGTTGGCGTGCCTTCTTCTTCTTTGCTGTTCTCACTTGATGTAACTAATTTATTCCCGAGTATTCCACCGGAGGAATGCATCTCTTTAGTTAGACATGAGCTTCTTCATAACAATGTACCAACTCATATTGCACTCGATTTGTGTTTGTTGCTTGGTTTAGTTTTGAAACAGAATTTCTTTCAATTTAATGATAAGTTTTATAGACAACAAACGGGTTTGGTTATGGGTTCGAACCTTTCCCCGTTTTTAGCTGAAATTTTTATGAAGAATCTGGAGTGTTCTTTTCTTAGTGACCCTCAGTTTGCTGGGAGGATTCTATTTTATTACAGATATGTGGACGATTGTGTCATTTTGTTTGATGGCACTCCAACTGTTATTTTTGATTTTTTGAATTTTGTTAATACCCTACACCCTAATATCAATTTTACAATCGAATTCGAATCTAACAACAAACTTCCGTTTTTGGACATTTGGATTATTAGAGATGTTCTAGCGCATCGTTTTGAGTTTGAGGTATATAGAAAACCGACCACAAGTGTTCGCTTCTTTCAACTGTTTGTTTCATAGGGCTTTTTCTTTACCACTTAGTGGTGATGGGTTTGAGAGAGAGATTAATGTGATTAAACAATTAACACATAATAATGGTTACCCTCTTCCAACCATTATGAAACTATATTTTAGATTCTATACAAGATTTAGACTTTCTTTTACGGTTGTAAGTCCTCTTGTGGAAAACATAAGATATGTCTCTCTTACTTATACCGGTAGCTATTGTCTTAAGATTGCTAAAATGATAAGGAGTTGTATTCCGGATATTGCCGTTAGTTTTAGAACTGTTAACAACGTTAGCCTTTGTCTAGTGAATTCTAAAGTTTATCGACTTTCCTGTGAGGACTGTGATAGCATTTATATCGGCCAATCTGGCCGTAGGATCCTTACGAGAATCAAGGAACATTTGTATTATTACAACCGTTATAAGAATACTAATATTTTTAATACTCCATCTACTTTTGCAAACCATCTAACCGCGACAAATCACAACTTCGATGTGTTGAATAATTCAACGTTATTACATAGATGTAATAAGGGCTCCCGTTTAAATTATTTGGAGATTTTGGAGATCATGAAGGCTAAGTCAAATAATAGTGTCACTTGCTTCAATGACCAAACATCTTTCATTGAGTCCCCTATTATTAATTCACTCTTTAATTTGTAACGTGTTCAATTTTTGTGCCCCTCTTTAATGCTTTTTTTTGCAGCCTCATTTAAGTTTACTATTTTTACGATTCTTTAGAATTTCAGTCCAGTTCAATTCAATTCTTTTTGGACATACTGTACTTATAGAAAAAGGTTAAACGTTTTTCGTTTTTTCCTTTTGATATATTTGAATCTGGTCTTGGATGCATTAAAATTCTTATTTTATTTATTTACTCAACACAGGTGTTTGTTTTCGTGTAATGTTATTCGTATTCATGTTTGATATTTTTTCTACACAGATGTTTTTGTAAAAATGGTAAGTTTTTTACCTTATGAACTTATGTATATAGATTTGTTGCCCGTTGTACGTTTTATTTATTTACTTATATTTTTTTTCTCTTATGCGTTCGTTTTTATCTTTATTGTAGGACTGATGATGGCTTGTTGAGCCGAAACTAGTTTCCTTTATACTAAATTAAAAGTTTTTTGTGGAGTTGACTTTGAAAGTTTTTGTTTGTTTTCTTTTATTTGAATAAAAATACGTAATAATAATATAAAAAATATAGCTTTTCGTAATAACCTTTCATAACCACTGCGGTGCTGCGAAACATGTATGGTAACTATCGACAAATATAATTTGTTGGAGAAATTTATTGTGTCGAGGTCGACTTTTATTTCAAGAATATTTAATTATTCAACTCCACTTCGATATGGACTACTTCTTTAAAACTTCTTATTAATTTTGTAGACAACTCTAATAATTAATTACGTGTATAAAAAACGTCTATTATATATCTCTAATAATTATTGTACTATATTAATACAAGTGTTCACTGTAATAACTGTTTTAAAAGAAAATATATATGTGATTTTTGTAGACATAATTATTACATATTAATAGTAATTATTATTATTATTTTTTTATATAATTATTTTTTTTTTGTATTTTTATTATTTTTTTTTGTTTCCAGTATTATTCCGTCTCGTACCTTATTAATTACTTGTATCTAATTAGTTAATGTTTATGTTGTCCTATATTAAATATTATTTTTTGTTTTTATTTTTTATTATTAGAAAGTAAATTGTATTTTAATAAGGAACATTGTTGTTTTATTATTGTTTTTGGCTATTTGAAAACAGTGAAAGGGGGTAAAGTGAAAATAGAATTCCAAACCAATCATATTTAAGGTTTTAAAACAATTATATATATTTTCGGTATAGTATATTATTAATACGCATTCACAAAAAATAATATTCAATATTAGATAGAGCACACATACAACATATGATTATAATAGATATAAGAATAATTTAAATCACCTCGCGAACAATTACTATGGCTGAAGTGAACGCCAAAGAACTTACAATCCATCTTAAATTATAAAAAAAGTTATCCCTTAACACCAACAACTACTACTTTCTGGGGCTGGCTGAACATCAACACCAGTAATTTTAAAACCACTTGGCGCAACTGGCTCCACTTTCTTTCGCTGTGACAATTTTAAGGCTAATGTTGTAAAAATGGCATCAACGTTACTAGAATGGTTTGCTGCTAGAGCAGATGTTTCGAAAAACTGTAGCAAACAAGATAGAATTTGACTAGGTAATTACCTAACAACAGTTTTCATACTTACTGGCATATTATTCTCATCAGCAAACCTTTGCACTTGTGCTCTATTAACATAATTATTCATATCACATTTATTACCAACTAGCACATACACCATATCAGATGGCCCGCTATCTTGGCATTCCTGAAACCACTTGTTTATGTTGATAAACGTTTTTGGACTATTCACGTCGTATACAAGAACTACACCGTCAGCTTTTCGGTAATAATATCGAGACATCGTTGATCTAAACCTTTCTTCTCCTGCTGTATCCCATATCTAAACAGATACATATTGGCACAAAGTAAAAATGTTTGAGCATTAAAAAATGGAATTACACCACCTCTAGTTTAACTGTTTCACCATATACATTTAATTCGCGAGATCTTAAATCCATCCCGATAGTAGCCTCCGGTGTGTCTTCTAAAGGTTTTTGTTCACAAAATCTATATGAAAGTGTTGTTTTCCCGACACCTGAGTCTCCAACAACTATAATTCTAAACTTGTCCGACATTGCTAAAGTTCCCGGATCTGTGGACATTGTAATTACTGACTACTTTCTTAATAAACAGTAAACAGGTGAAGTCCCCAATTTATATTAATAACTCAATTTTTTCTGCTTCTAATTATTTGGCCCCTTGCTGGTAGAATGTTCTCACTTCTATGAACGGACTGAAGAAGAGAATTTTATAACCAAACATTGAATAAATAATTAAAGATGTTTTTTGGGACTCCTGCTAACTCAGTTAGCTCCCAACAATAGAGTTCAGTGAAAATATTAATATATAATTTGGTATTAAAGAGAACCTAACCCTTCTGTCTACTGTCTACACTTAAGCTTAGCCTCTGGTTGAAAGTGGAGTCCGGTCTAATCAAAATCATGTGTGAGTGAGTGCCAACAAAAAAGAAGAGTAGAAATAAAGGTTAAAAATATTAGGTTAAACGAAACTATATAAACAGTTAATTTTTTAAAATAAAATGGTTATTGTTTATCAAATAGTGCAATAATTCAATATTATTTTCGAACAAGGCTTTTTTGAGAGCTACTAAAATGGCAGAGCAATACAAGTATGTGGATTTTGCCTTACTTAATTCCAATAAAAACCGGTAGTGACTCAAATCCATTTCAGATCGCTTTATCCAATTAAATACTACAGAGATCATCTAACAAACAATATTAGACCAGACGGAAGAGAACTTGATACATTTCGTCCTGCTTTACTGAATATCGGTTCAATAAAGTCTGCTGATGCTTCTGCTATCGCTAAAATTGGAAGAACCACGGTGGTTTGTGGAATAAAAGCGGTATGAGTTTTAATTTAAAAGATTATGCAACAAACCACACGTTTTTCTCATAGGAACTGGCCAGGCCCAAAGCTGAAAATCCTGGTCAAGGATATTTGATCCCAAATCTAGATCTGCCACCACTGTGTTCATCCAAATTTAAACCAGGCCCACCAAGTGAACAAGCTCAAGTTTTGTCACAGCTACTAGCAGATATTCTTGCTAATTCTAAATGTGTCGATTTAAGAGATTTATCAATTTACACGGATAAAATTTGTTGGTGTTTGTATGTAGATTTAGTTTGTATAGATTTTGAAGGGGCTATTGTGGATACTGCTATGTTGGCTTTGTTAGGAGCTCTCAGATCACGTAAGTTGCGCCGCGCATAACTAAATAAGATTCGTAAAGTTGCTTTTTTTGCAGTGAAGTTGCCACAAATTGTTTATGATTCCGCGCTGGATAAACAACAAGTAAATTTGGATGAAATGAAGCCTCTACCGGTCCAATATTCACCATTAGCAACTACTTTTTGCGTTTTTGATGAGTAAGTCTTATCATAATAGTCGTACTTCAAGTAAACTTGAACAACTTTGTTTTTATATCCAGCAAAACTGTCCTGGCAGATCCATCTGTGGAGGAGGAACATTTGTGTACTGGTATTGTGACAGTGGTTCTCAAAGACAACGAACTTTGTTGCGTTCATAAACCAGGCGGCAGCCCTCTAACTAGTGAACAATTGGATCAGTGTATCGAGAAAAGTAAGGAGAGATCGCGATTACTTCTTAATGTGCTTGATAGTGAATTGAATAAAACGTAATTTAAAACCTTATTTTTGTATTATTTAATGGGTGGGCAAATTTGAGGTTAGGAATTTTTGTTGGAACGCTACACTCTTGACCAAAGAATTTTAATTGTGAAACTTTACTATCCAAAGGGTGAACATTTTATTGTGTAACTTCGTAAAATTCGAGCAGCTTTTCCTCTATTTTTTTCTAGAATGAGGGGAACATAAAGTTGGTTTAACAAACCAATAAAATTACTTCAATATATTTCTTGATCTTCATTGACGATCTTAACGAGTGTCTGCAAGTTAACAGGTTGTTTTTCGCTGACGATGTCAAGCTGTTTGCCACTATCGTGTCGTACGAGGACTGCTTAGGTCTTCGGAGTGAGCTTGATGCGATGGAGAGTTGGTGTAACAATAACAAGCTAAGAAGTGTAAATGCATATCTTATTCGAGAAGAAAAACTGCTTTTAATTTTCAGTATCGACTTGGACAGACTGTTCTCGCGAGATGTGCAACTTCTACCGATTTGGGTGTTACGTTTGACTCGAGATTGTCTTTCGTTCCTCATATTAACTTAATGGCGAATGAAGCGATTGGGGCTTAGGGTTTCATTGTTAGAAATTGCACAGGTACTAAACAATAAAATCCACCGGTTTTTGATCCCATGTTTTTTATAATAGCTTAATTATAGGTATAAAGAAGAAATACTAGAGTAGTAACAACTACTGAATATACCCACAGATCTAGAATATACCTAACCTATACAAATAACTATATATTACGAACAATATATGATTTAAAGTACAAAATTAATAAACTATTAATAATAAATTCTAATAACAAAATAGCAACGTTAATTTGAATATAAAAATATTAAATAATCAGATGATCACTTTAATTTAAGAATATAAACATATTTTTACATAACCTCAAATATTGTCTAAACAATACTAGCTGTTTCAAATAGTTAAATGGTCCGGCAGAAGTGTGAAATATTTGGGTTTACTAAAGAAGAAATTATAAAAAAATTACTAAAACATATATTTACTTGCTTTTAACTAATATTGAAATTTTCACGAATTTAATACCATTTAGTATTGTCATATTCACTTGAAACTTTTTTTAATCATTAATAATAAGTAATAATTGTGCAAGCATGTATTCATACTTTTGGCAAACACTATAAAAACTACTATAATAATGGCCGCCAACTTTTCCCAGTGTCTCATCTGTACTGTTTATCTGGACCTGGGGAGTCGTAACGGATTAATGTTTTACTGCAAACGTCCTGTTACGAATCTATACACGAAATCGCCAGTTTTTGTGATGTGCAATAATTTTAATATGATCTGTAACGATTGCGACATATTTGATTGTTCGTTGCACGACTTAATGGAAACTGCTCGTAGTTTTTTTAGGGTGTGATGTAATGTTAATGTAATGGTAATATAATGTAATGAAAGTAAAGGCGGGTTTAGCCAACTAATAATGCATAATTTTAGTGCATAATGGATAATTTTTAAAACATGGCATTTACATGTACCTGTTTATACAACGAATAGTGTATAATTCATAATTTTCGTTCATAATGCATAAGGTTGGGAACTTTCAACTTTATGCACTAAATTATGCAAAAAATATCACTACGCATGCGCCGCAAATAAATTATAAACACTTACATAACCTCAATTTACAAAATAAACTAAATAATAATTGAAAATGTGATAATTAACAGAATTTTTAATTTTAAAGCTATTAAAACATAAATAAGTCCAACACAAAGTAAAAGCATTATCTTTAAAGACAATGGTAATAGGTTAACCTGCTGTCTAGTCAATTGTCACTTTTCACTTTATGCATAAAAGTTATGAGTTGGATAAACACTTATATTTTGTTGTGAATTATCGATTATGCACTATGTATTGAGCATTATTCTTTATGCATTATGCACTATCCATTATTAGTTGGCTAAACCCGCCTTAAATGTCTACATCTGAATTTAATTTGTTATTTTGTTCAATATTATTCCGTTTAGTTTCTTGATTGTGGTTGATTTTAGTTATATGTTGCTCTGTAAAGGGATTTATTCTGTTGGGAAATAAACGCTTATTTATTTATTTATTCTCATTTTAATAGAATCGCTTTTCTTTAATTACATAACGAAATATTATAAATAATAATAAAAATTGATTCAACAGATTATTTACCCATTCACACTTAATTGATTAATAAATATCTACGGCTTATATACAATTAATTTGCCCCATCACACTTATGTTTTGCTAAATGAGGATATTGAAGATTATAAAGGGTGGCCCGTAGGGTACAAACACAACTTCGTCTCTGCAAAACCTTTAGGCAAGTACATTTTCCTGAACGGAAACCATTATTGAGACTCATAGCAGCAACGTTTTTATTGTTGAAAATATCTTTAAGAATAACGAATCGATTGCACTTAATAAGCCTCGGTTTAGAACACAAGGTTTCATTTTAAATTGGCTTGGTCAAAATTTGCTTAAACGTGTGACCCTCCTAAACATGTTGTATCAAATTTCACGCTTTTTTAGGACCACCCTGTATAGAAAGAAGATTAATATTATGATAAAACAAAAGAAAATAATTTCCATAATTATATATTTGATAAATATTATCAAAAAAGAAAGAAAACAAACAATATTTCATCGGTACAACACTTAACAATTTTATTTATATATTATTGTACAATATATTGAGGTTTGAGGAGTAAATAGCAGGTCAAATACAGTGAAAATTGATCAAGGTTTGGCCTACCATAACTATTTTATGGATTTGGATCTTCACGAAAAAATCTGACAACAGCTGCAGAGTTTCCAGAATGAAAACGATCGCAACTAAAGCTTTTTCAATATAAGCCTTACTATTAAGGCAAAATAGTCCATTTTTGGAGGGAGTTGATTAACCTGTTAACTCCACAAAATAACCTTTGACGGCTACAAGTTTTCCGGTAAATTTTTACCAGACCCGGTATTTGAAAATAATTTATAATAATGAATACAGCAATCATACAGGTCTGATACACAGTGTTAACATAAATTTTCGCAGTACTTAGATACCTGCTATTTTCACAATCTCTATCAAAGGCATTATTTCACGTAATATTCAGTCATTGGCGCCAAAATTATTCGACAACCATAACGATTTTTACAATTTTTCTTGGACCTTTTCATGTGAATATTTTTGGTTTTTTGGGTGTATTTTACTTACAGTCGGGTCCGCCTATAACGTTGCTCCGAGATCGCTTTGGATGCTGCGAACAATTTTTAAATTTAAGTCAGTTATACCTCGAGCAATATTTGCCGCAAAGCTAGGTTCGTTTATAACGAGCGCCTAGTAAAATAACAAAAATCATCTTAAGCGGCTTAAAGATGTTGACGATTGATATGAATTTGTTATAACCGATCCTGATAAACATTGCAACTGCGAGCGTTTCCGGCCAATAACTAACCTTTTACGTGAAATGACAAATTGCAAATGAACCGCACAACTTCATTATAATTTTAAAAAATACTTAAATTGTTAAAAAAATCATATACCGTAATAAAAAAAACGTAATAACCTTTTATTTATTAATTAATTAATGTATTTTGTATAACACCATTTTAATATAAATTAAATTTGAGCTACAAACACAAAGACAATAATATTAATAATTAATATTTACAATAATAATAATTAAAACAAAATTACCTATGATACTTTCTAATATAGGTAGTTATTTTGTATCCACAATAATTTTTATATTTTTACTACAATCTAGAAAAAAAAAATAAATGAAAACGTAATAATTAAAATAAATAATAATAATTCGATTAAATATTTACACCTAACTAATAAAAAAATAAAATATAATGATCATAAAATCTTGTAAAACATTTCGGGGACAACTTCTGGACAGCTAATTGACTTAGAAAGCTCATGTTGGGGAAGTCACACTTATATATGCTCTGAGACACAGGCCAGCGCAGTCTCGGGACAAGCTATCAGGTCTAGCTGCCAAAAAAAGGAAGTTGAATTAGTCTGGGAAAATGAGACAGATAGAACAGGAATTGACAATTTTCCGTGAGCAAAAAGATCCTTCGGCGATGATTCTGTAAAAGTGTACATCAGATTTTATGATCATTTTTTATAACGTTATAAATCGGTTAACCAAGATTAGCGCAAAAATTATCCTAAAGTCTAGATTAAGCCTGTGAAAACTGTCGTTTTCGGAAGAATAACTCCATGTCGTTAATCGAAAAACAATTTAAAACAAAAACAAAAATTTCAGGAAGAAATATTGCCCATACAAACTTACCAAAATCAAATCAAAATGTTAAAATATTGCCCTGCCCCATCAGAAGTGGGACACAACTTTAAGATATTGATGCAGTTGAGATCATTGCTAGTAATAATTTATTTTATTTATAATTTACAACACAAATACAAAAACATTACCAATTCTTATTATTGATTTCTACATTATCATAACGTAATAACATTGAGTCAGCCTTAAATCTTCTCTGGAATACTCCTACTTTCAAAATAATAAGTATTAGGCCCAAAAAAAAAATTAAATTGATTAAACACTTTGTCAGAATTAAATTTCTTTGACCCTTACCCCCTTGAAATAGGGTTCAACTTATTAGGAACCGAAATACGCACAATAGTGGCCTTTATCAGATGACTTTAATTTGAAGTTTTACCGCTACGTTGTTGGGTCTGATGAGAAAAAGAGTTGGCCGAAACCAAGAATATTTAACAAATGTTCTACAGTGGTTTAGAAAATTACCTGCTCTTTACTTGGTAAACCAATTTATAAAACAAATCCATACCCAGCCAATTTAAAATATTTTTTACATGTTGATAATCTCAAAGTGTAAGGAAGAAAAAAGATTTTTTATTTGATACTGTTTTCATTTTCATTCAGTTTAAAAAATAATAATTTAATTGATCTATATCATCTCGGATTTTAAATTCAAAATTATGAACAATTCCTCCTATTCCAAGAAAGAAAGACATCATCAATAAAAGTAATTTTCTAAACCATTTTATTTGTCTTGAAATGAATTGCTGGCTAGAACAGCAGACCGGGCCAAATCTGGCTTCATTTCAATAACCAGAAGAGACCCGGACATACGGCTTTCAGAAGATTAAAGACAAATTGCTTGAAATTAGAGCAATGAGACTCGATTTTTTAAATTTAATGGCAGGTGAAATTTAATCAAAACTACTGATTTTTTTTCTCGTATAGAAAAAATACAAATTAAAATGGCAAAAGTGTTTTTTCTCTACATAAATTAAACACTATATAAAAAAATTACGAAATTTGGAGTCTCATGGCTATAATTATAAATAACTTGTCTTGAAACTTCTGAAAACCGCATATATGTATGTCTTCTTGTTACAGGAATATTTGAGTTTGAAATGAAGGCAAGATTTGGTCGGTTCCGCTTGTTTTGGTCAGGAGTTTATAATAACAAAAATCGTCAATATTCCTTGTTATTATCTACTAACAATCATATGGCTTATTATAAGCACCGTTTAACAGAGTACCCCATTTTTACTGTATGTGATGTATTTTATTAAATTAACTTGATTCATTAATTACTACTTATCTTGGCAGTATTTATATTTCAAGTACATTTTTACCTAATTTACTTATTATTATTAGTTTTAAAAAATTAATGAAAATTTCAAATAACGAATAATACAAATCACCAAAATTTTATAAAATTACCAACACATAGATGCGCCTTTAACGGGACGCCTATATTTGAAATAGACGAAACAAGATTTAATTCCGAGAGTTTGTCTGCCAACCACCATACTTTCACCAGACGGCCGTTTCGTCGATCTACCACTCATCAGTGTCGACCACCACAGTATAATAAATAATACAGTATTCTGACTTTCCGCTTGCGAGCCGTCCTGCGCATATCGTCGCGCATGCCGCCATTATGGGTTAAAACGTCACAATAATCGCAGTGACGTAGATGGATACCGTTCACTCCTGTGTTCAATATATAGTTCATTGTCGGCGTGTACGAGATAAATAAATATTGTGTTTGTAATCTAATTCTGTGTTTTTGGTATAGTGTTCGTGAGAATTAACATATCTTATGATTAATACAATGAACAATCAGGGAGGACATGTGTGTGCTGCAAAATGTTGTCCAAATAAGCTCTAAACATTTTTTTCGCTTCCCCACAGATCCTGTTAGGTGAGTAATAAGTAAAAATAAAGATGATTTTACGTTTATAACAACTATTTGTATAACTGTAAAATTTATATTACGAAATGGCAGTATCTACTATGTTTTTAAACTAAATGAAAGTAAAACATAAACACAAGTTGTCTCGTGGCGAGATAGCATGATAACGCAATCAGCTAGGGGTTATCTTATTGACAATATATATATGGCCCTTGTTTGACTAAAATTGCTGAGAACAGGATTCAGTTGATGCAGAATTCAGGCACACGGCTTGTATGTGGAATTCGTAAGGCTAGCAATAAGATTAAGGAAATCGGCTGGTTAAGAATGAAACAACGTCGAATTTTCATTCACTAATTTTGATTAATAAAAATCATCAGATGGAAATGGGCGGAATACTTATACTATGAAAGATTGAAGTTCCGGGGATCGGTGTATGATGTGAATGTTCCTCATAAAACTGTCATTACGCCACCGCTAGACTCAACATCAATCTTTGAGCGGTCATTTTCCTATACGGTTTCAAAGCTACTTACTTAATTTAGCCAGCAATGTAAAACTATTTTCAGATAGGTTTAAGCTAAAATATAAGTTACGTTTAGGTTAAGTTACGAAGCACTGCTTCAACTTTTATAAAAATGTCTTTTTTACTAATAAAATCTGTATTATTGTTATTAAAAATCACCCAATGATGTCAACATTTAACTGATACCGGACCTGACTAGTAACCCAAAATGGCGGCATCATACGTCACAGTTTATTTCAAAGTGCCAATGTGGAGTCGGAATGCTGTACTTATTAATGCTGTGATACAGAGATGTAAAAGTATGTGTATGGCGACATCTGTGTTGCTAATTTTGCATTATGGGGTCAGTAACCTTAAACGCAGTCGATATGGTGAATTGTTGTTCACTCGGCATATTACCAACAGAAACTAGATGTCGCCAAACAAATACCTTTGAATCTTTGTACCCTGTGTGGTATATGTTACAGTATTTAGATGGTTTGACTGTCAACTAATGCTGAATATCATTTCTCGTATTCTGAAAGTCAAAAGTGGTTTGTCGCTTGCATACGTTTATTAAAGGGCAAACTAATTTGTAAGTTAATCGAGCTCCAGTACTATCTTTAAATAATTTTAATTTAATTAATTTTTTGCCACGACCGGCGTTAGCACTGAGTTAAATTTAGCTAAAAAACTCACTTTTTGATTGATATTAAGCGATCTGTATTATCCGCAACCATTTGAATGGAAGAAATACAAGTATCCATCAATTCAATAGGCACTAAAAGCAATAATATACAAAAAAAAAAAAAAAAGACACGTATAAACTACAATTTGTTATATCTACTAATCAAACAACTATACCTTAATAATTCAGTACATACCCTAAAAATATTAACTATAACATTAGTCAATGTCTGACTATTATAATATCCAACCTAATCATTTTGTTGTTTTCTTCACTATTATTAATAATAATAATAATTGTTTATCTCACTGAAATCCCGCACGTGATTATTGCCACTCAAGTAATTTATTCAATCCACACACGCAATTATCAAAATCTGGCGCAGTCGAGGAAAAAAATAAATTTACACTATATCAGTGTATCACAGTATTCGTTTCATAGTTAATTTGTTTTTTTTTATTCTCAACAATCAATGAACCAATTTCACAGAACAAGAGGTGAGAAAACAATTTTCAAGAACAAATTCGTATGCGATTTTCCCTACAAATCATTCGAGGAAGCAGCCATTTTACTAGGGCTATTCAAGTTCTGAAAGAATCGCTTCTTCCAGAACTCAAGCTACCCTGAATATTTTCCAGAGAAGCTACGGTTTTATTGTGAGGAATTGTGCAAACGTTCCGGAAATATGTTGATCTTATCATTACGAGCAATTTTACTGTAAAATAAATAGCACGAAACTTTTCATTTCATTCGAAATTAAATCAAAAAATCCTGATAAAAATTGATTCTCGAGTCTCTTGCCTGATCTCAAAGTTCTTCATTCCAAACATCACGCGACTACAACATTTCTAGCCTTAAAAAAAAACTCACTTAAGCCCTCCACACACTACGTGATTTCATCGCCAATAACAATAACATAATTCAAGTGACGATGTCACTGTTCGAAATTCAAGTGGATATCTTGCAATTGATTACTATTCGGCGTTGTCATCTTAATTGTCATTGGTGTTCGTTGTAGCGGACGCGTTGTTATATTATTAGCCGCTACAACGGTGCTGTTGACAGTCGACGGTTGCCGCGCTGCACGTTGCACCTGCGAGATCACTTGCAGCTGTTGCCCGGCCTTTGCTATTGAAATAGTTGATGGAGTACCACTAATAATACTACCGCTAGATGATGGGCTGCGCAACGATTGCTGGGCAAGGGATTTCACACTTGAACCTACTAGATGAGCTGTAAGGGATTATTAGAAAACATTACAAAGGCTAACCTGCATTCTGAGACTTACCTAAACTTGATGTCGCCCCAGTTAACACGACTGTTTGTCCCGCCATGTTCAAAGTGCCATCAGCACTTTGTACTGTCTGCGATGAGATCGTATTTGACGTTTGCGTGACAGATGTCACAGGAACGGATACGAATAAACTACCAGGATGTGAAGGGATCTTATACACCATATTTGGTAAACCTGCGGTACTTTGTAACTGTCCATGATGGTTCATACTCTGTACGTTGATGGTGTTGTTTTGAAGAGTTGGCGGTGGACTGGCTATTACGCTACTTTTACCCGGTGACGTTTGCAGAAGGTATTGCGGTGAGTTTTTGGTGTTTTGCACAAAGGCAGCTCCATTACCTAAATCAGATTTTCACAAACTAATTTTTCTTTAATCATGTTAGTCATTTGCACCTTTGAGCCCCAAAGCGTTTTATCCGCCTTTAATTTTAAGTTAAAAGGATTTCATGTCCGTAAATATAATAAATGAAAATAATTTCGTGGCAAAACGAACTAAAATGTTGGTTTTACCTATACAAGGAATTTTGTTTAATTTAGCAGGGCCCCAGTCTAATTCAATTTGCATTACTATGTACATGTAGATGATACGTGTTTACATGTGTCTACTGTTGTGTATCCTATTGTGCTTAAATGCAGGCCGATATTTGTAGATGGGCAACGACTATGGTACTCTGACGAGCTCATAACAAGAGCGAAACGAATTCGTCAGTATCTGTCGACCCATGCCTCGGTCTGGTTCTATTGAATTAGACTGGGGCCCTGCTAAATTAAACAAAATTCCTTGTGTAGGTAAAACCAACAGAGCTACACCAAATTCTTCTAAGCTTGACGCGACCAAGAAGTAGATATGATCACGGAAAATAATCCGACGTAAATAGATTTGGGTTGATCTCGCTTTATTCGAGCCCAGGGAAGTTTTTGGAGGAATGCTACCTGAAAATCGTTTTCAAGATCAAACCTTTGGATTGGAACCACTGCCTAAATGGAACAGCATTTCTCTCAGGACGACCTCGGAGAGGTGGAGGATTTCTGGAAAATCGTTGCTTGTGGTGAAATCACCAGATTTAAACTCACTAGACTTTTTCCTGTGGCGCAATTTGAAGTCAAAGAATCGAATCACTGGTGGATGTAAAGCAATTAGAAACAACCCCCGTATGTCCGAGAGGGGTAAAGGATGCTCCTAATGTGGTGAATAAAATCAATTAGTAAATAAATTTACCTGCATTCAAGTTCTCCAACAACAACGAGTTCGCATTGGTCTGCTTAACAGGCACATAGTTTGCTAACGTAATTGTCTGATGCTGAGGTTGTTGTCCGATCAGTTGCGCATTCAAATTCACCCGATTATTGTTTATCGTTATCAGATTGTTGTGATTAAACACACGCGCATTTGCCACATCTGTTAGTGTCATTCTATGTGAAATAAGTCTTTGTTGCTGCTGCTGCTGCAGCGTTGCAGAAGATTGGCTCGCCAAACTCGCACTAAGATTCACATTTGTCGCGTTCGTATCACTATTATTTATATTACTACTGTTTATTAAATTTATTTTAGCTGTATTGCTACACCCTGAGATAATTTTTTGTTGTTGTTGCTGCTGCTGCTGTTGAAGTTGATGCTGTTGTTGAGCAGCCTGCAACCTTGCCTTCACTAAATTTGCAAATAAAAAAAGACATGAAATAAAATTAGAAAACGCGTTCTACCACTTCACTTTCATTGAATTTGTACTCACCTGCATTATAATTCTGGATGTCAATTTCAAACTGTTGTTGTGTCTTCTGATTGGCACTTTGCAACTGACTTTTTTGCTGAAATTTCCATAAATTATCAACAAGGCATATTTAAATTACAACCGCATCCTTACCTGCGCCTGCTGATTTTGCTGCATTTGAACCATCCCCATAGGATATCGAAACCTCTCGACTCTAGCGGCCTTTCGCCCACTTTCGGTAAATATTTCCGTAAACTGACGTATATAACGATTGGTATTCATCCGGGATCCTAACGAGAATCGGCATGCGACACCATTTTGTTCCTTTTGCTTGTGATCACGATCTAACAAAGCAAACTCCAGATTAGGTAAAACCTCAAAGAATATTCTCAAGTTTTAAGGTATGCGATCGTCCCGCACCACTGCTTATAAAGCAAAAAAATTACTTTTGAAGACGGGAACGATGAAAACCTTATAGAAATAGTGGCTAAAGTGAGCCACATTAAGTTAAAAGAATTCTCTAAATTTAATATCACATGGCCTGCTGGTCATATCGCATTTTCTTCTTATATTTCATCATCTTCCATTTCTTCAGGAACGAGAAACCTTCCATGTAGTCAATCTGTCGACTGCGCCAGCAGTCGCCCCGAAGAAACCGTACCTTTACAAGAGGAGTGCCTGGGGATTTTGGCTATTGAACAAATTTTGTGTAAAAATAATATTAAGTGGTCACGTCACATCAACAACCGATGAAACACTGAAGCAGTGAAGAAAACTGCTATGGAGAATCGTCGAATCACTATTGGAGAAGTTGCTGAGGATGTCGGCATATCGGCATGTAACGTGTGGCAGCGAAACTCCTAAATTTCGACCAAAAGAACCATCACTCAGGAGCTGTTAAAGGACGATCCAGATTTGCTTAAAAGAGTCATAACTGGTACGAAAACACATCCAATCATCCTGGCCGAAACAAGCATGCCAGATTCGGACAAATGTGATGTTTTTCCTCAATTGTCTTCGGCCTCACCCAGAGGGAATCAAAAGCAGTAAAATAAAATACAAAAGCAGCAAAACTGAATACAACGTTTAAGGAAAATGGCCATTTGAAAGAAAACAATAGAAAAAAAAATTAAAAAAAGAAAATAAAAATAAATTAAAAAAAGAAAATGAAAATAAATACAAAAATACAAGGAAAATGATCATTTGAAATAAAACAATAGAAGGAAAGAAAACAATACAAAAAAATATTAAAAAATGAAAATAAAAATAAATTAAAAAAAGGAAATGAAAATAAATACAAAAATACAAGGAAAATGGTCATTTGAAATAAAACAATTGAAAGAAAGAAAACAATAGAAAAAAAAATTAAAAAATGAAAATAATAAACACAAAAATACAAGGAAAATGATCATTTGAAATAAAACAATAGAAGGAAAGAAAACAATACAAAAAAATATTAAAAAATGAAAATAAAAATAAATTAAAAAAAGGATATGAAAATAAATACAAAAATACAAGGAAAATGGTCATTTGAAATAAAACAATAGAAGGAGAGAAAACAATAGAAAAAAAAATTAAAAAAAAGAAAATAAAAATAAATTAAAAAAAGAAAATGAAAATAAATACAAAAATACAAGGAAAATGATCATTTGAAATAAAACAATAGAAGGAAAGAAAACAATACAAAAAAATATTAAAAAATGAAAATAAAAATAAATTAAAGAAAGGAAATGAAAATAAATACAAAAATACAAGGAAAATGGTCATTTGAAATAAAACAATAGAAGGAAAGAAAACAATAGAAAAAAAAATTAAAAAAATAAAATGAAAACAAATACAAAAATACAAGGAAAATGGTCATTTGAAATAAAACAATAGAAGGAGAGAAAACAATAGAAAAAAAAATAAAAAAAGAAAATAAAAATAAATTAAAAAAAGAAAATGAAAATAAATACAAAAATACAAGGAAAATGGTCATTTGAAATAAAACAATAGAAGGAAAGAAAACAATACAAAAAAATATTAAAAAATGAAAATAAAAATAAATTAAAAAAAGGAAATGAAAATAAATACAAAAATACAAGGAAAATGGTCATTTGAAATAAAACAATAGAAAGAAAGAAAACAATAGAAAAAAACAATTAAAAAAAGAAAATAAAAATAAATTAAAAAAAGAAAATGAAAATAAATACAAAAATACAAGGGAAATTGTCATTTGAAATAAAACAATAGACGGAAAGAAAACAATAGAAAAAAAATTAAAAAAAGAAAATAAAAATAAATTAAAAAAAGAAAATGAAAATAAATACAAAAATACAAGGAAAATGGTCATTTGAAATAAAACAATAGAAGGAAAGAAAACAATACAAAAAAATATTAAAAAATGAAAATAAAAATAAATTAAAAAAAGGAAATGAAAATAAATACAAAAATACAAGGAAAATGGTCATTTGAAATAAAACAATAGAAAAAAAAATTAAAAAAAGAAAATAAAAATAAATTAAAAAAATAAAATGAAAATAAATACAAAAATACAAGGAAAATGGTCATTTGAAATAAAACAATAGAAGGAGAGAAAACAATAGAAAAAAAAAATTAAAAAAGAAAATAAAAATAAATTAAAAAAAGAAAATGAAAATAAATACAAAAATACAAGGGAAATAGTCATTTGAAATAAAACAATAGACGGAAAGAAAATAGAAAAAAAAATTAAAAAAATAAATTAAAAAAAGAAAATGAAAATAAATACAAAAATACAAGGAAAATGGTCATATGAAATAAAACAATAGAAGGAAAGAAAACAATAGAAAAAAAAATTAAAAAATTAAAAAAAAATTAAAAATTAAAAAAAAAATGAAAATGAAAATAAATACAAAAAAAAAACAAAGAAACAAAAAAAATTCTTACCCAGATACAATTCGCCCAAGTATTCCAAATTCGACGGCCGTTGAAATATGGATAATTTAATGTGATAGACTCGAGGCGTATCCTTGTCCTTCGAGGGCATATCCGTCTCCAATATGTACCATTCAAGAAGTTGCGGTTGACAATCATCGGTCTCTTTAGGCCGTGGAATCATTTTGAACTGTTCAATAACGACCGGTTGGAGAGGCGGTGAAATTTGCGAGCATTCCAAGTTCGGTATGGGTATCTGTTTGATCGCAGTTGACGGTTGTTTCGTTTTCGTTCTACCAAAATACAAACGATGTTGATAAAAATTACCGACATTCATTAACTTCAATCAATACTAACCTATGAACAAAGTTATACAACTCCAAACCATGTAAACGGGTAGATTCGTCAAGTTTCCGTTTTCTATTCACAGTTACTTGGGAGAATTTCCGTGCCAGTCGATGGAATTTGTGGGTATTCCATAAATACCGCGTCCGCTGGATTTCAGCTACACGGTTCTCTACCATATCATCCGGCTCTAAACATAGATCCGGTGCATTTGCCAATAGCAGCTGACTCTCAATTTGATCCCGATCCTCTCTACTAATATCCGGGTTGTCTTCCACTATATTGTTGATATCGGCCAGTATACTCTGATTCAAAACAAATTAGTTCTCAAGTAAGATCAACAGAATCTCTCATTTTATCTTAAACAGAACGAGGAATACGGACGCATCCTTTTCGCGCGGAAATACAGGTGTCCCAATCAAATTTTGCAACTGTTATACAATCCTCCGACTGCGCCATTCAGACACATACTCCTGCCTTTACATTCGTTTTCAGTGGATGAATTGAATAATTTATTCAATAATCTTAATCGCAATTCATTTTCTAACATTTCTCCTTAGATTTAGCCCAAGCCCAGGGGAAAGTTCTGGCCATATCAAGAAGTATTCGCACTTACCAAGCAAGGGAAAAGCTCCGCAGCAAAATTGTTTGTTAAGAAGAGTAATGCATACGAATTGCAGGTGATCTTATGCTGAGTAAGTTTTGAAATGAATGGAGCTTGAAATGCATGTTTAAACTTTGTAAGAAAAACAGTGTGATTACCTTTTGAGTCGGCCTCAGCAGTCTATATCTCACATCACAATTTAAATCAGGATACCTTCGACGATAATCTCTCACTTCAAATATAATACAACCACTATAGAACACAAAGGTAAACTGCTCCAAAATGTCAACTATAAACGGTGGCAATTCCTCATTGTCAATATAACTACAGAAAAAAAATATTACAAAAAAACATACGATAGTAACAACGTTGGAATACCTGAGAAGCTCCTCTTCCTCGTACGGCCACTCCTTTGTCTGAATCATATTATTATGCAAATCGTCAAAATAATTGGGATCCTGTCGGGACAATGTTCGAAAAGCTAGCGAATACCCTTTATTACCACTCCATAGATTCAATATAACGGTGTTAAGATTCTCTTTCTGAACAAGTGCCTCCAATAAAAGAGATTTATATCGGATACCCTGAAACAAAACTCCTTAATAATAGAAAATAATTAAGTAAACCTAAATTTTACATACCGATTCATCTAATTCTGCGTCAATATCATCTTCATACAATTTATCCTGCTCCTGCAACTCAGTGAGACGTCTAAATATATCAAACTCTTCTTGAGTGTCCTGCTGTGCTTGGAAATGTCGTTCGTCTACATCAAACAGTTGATAGGAAGTTGGGGTTAAACAGCCAGAAGATGTGGAAGGCAATTGGTCCTGGCCCTGGTGGCACAGCAGAGGTAAGGAGGAGCAGTTGTATTTGAATCGCTTTATTGCACGCTGAAAACAAATTAAACAAATATCCGCAAATTGCAATGCAATGTAGCCTTGAGTAATAAACAGAGCACATAATAATCACGTTACTTACTTCACCCTCCTCACATGCTGCCTCCAGGCTTTGCATCATTGGAGGCACTCAATAACAACATTCAGCTGGCAACATCTTACCATGAAAACGGTTAAATAACATCCATATCTAAAAAACAATAGATCAAAACGTACTCATAGACTTTGCTTACGATCTCACAAGTTTGTAAGCAACCAAGAATAGGCATTATCGTTCATTCCCTCAAAAATAAATGAAATCTTTGTTTCTTAGTCCTAAAACGGTCCAATAAAAGACCGAAACGTCGGAAATGATATAGTAATGCTTTATCTTCTCCATATTAAGTGCATTTTAACGTAATATACATTTGTTTGGAATACCCTAAGTTTGTACAAACTATGGAAGTCATTTTTTGAGCCTCTAAGACCCTAATTACATAATTTGTTGTTAATTCGCACAGGTATTTTGGAAAGAAAAATTTAATCTGCTGCTATTTTAAGATTCCCTAATTTTTTGATACTTAAATATTTTATATAAATAAACGGTTAGATAAGAAATAAGGTTCTTCCATTTTCAAGAAATACCCAAATTAGTGTTGCATCAGTGAAACCTGAATTTGTAACATAGAAATTTATATACAATAAATACCTACAAAAGTAAAAATTAATAATATAAACAATTACAGCTGTCATTTCTTAAGTCAAAGTGACACTAATGGGAAAAATCTTGCAACTTTTCAATGAAGTATTTTACTTTTTAGGTCACATAAAACACTCTTAAAATCATTAATATTAAATTGATCTTACCTTAAATTTACTGATAATTCTATACAAAAACATTTCGGCTACATGCTGTGTTATTTATTACATTTCAAAAACCATTTATGTACGTTATCACTATTATAAAGGCTGTAGTAATAAAATAAAACCTAACCCCTACTTGTCACTGAAATCAAAACATTGGTCCACTAGGAAAACCTCACTTTAAACATATCTGCACTACTAAATTACTTGTATTTATAAATAATTTCCACTTAATATGTTCCAAATACTGTCGAAGATTTTAGTAATTTGGTGAAATTGTTGAAAAACCCAGTTTACAAACATACTGGGATCTCATGTCGGACCTCTGTCGGTAACGGTATAACAACGAATAGTATCAATGAATTGATGTGGCGGCAAATTTTAAATGCGTAAAATAAACGGTAAAAAACTCTTGTTTTATAATTTTTGATTATATAAAAATGAAAAACAATTACCTTAAGCGAAATCTAATACTGTAAATTTATTTACAGCGAGCAAAAGGAGTTTACGTTGTTAAATTTTACATTTCATTGTTGACTTGACTAGTTTATTTCAGCCACTTGAAAAGAAGAGCAGCATGTGACTATTTACACGTTTACCTTTTTGGAACAATAATTATTATTGATTTAAATTTTTAACAGTACATTTTTAATCAAATTGGCACTATAATAGTACGTAATTACAAAAGTCTGAGGTCGCAAGAGCTCTGACGATGTTGCGGATAATTATAGCAATTACAACAAAGAGAGGCACAGCGTACTAAATTAGCATTGCGGTGCCTCCGTGTGCAACTCGCCAGTTTTCAAGAATAGACCCGGTTGGATAAATAAATAAAAATTGAGAGTCGTAAGTTGTAGACATAGGTATCAGCATCTTTTAAAGACAATGGTATCAGTTTGCCTGATATGTTTTTTGATAAAAATACGCTAAAAAAAAGTTTGGTGCATATTGACCATATCCTTATTTTGACAAAGGCGATAGCGTCAGACGACGCTAACTTCACAGCAGGTTGAAGCATAACGCTTATGTCATGAACAAATGACTAAGAACACGTTAAAGAATTCAAATATTTATTCGTACTCTACACATGTACTATTTTTACTCTATTTAATTAATACCTATAATAATTTAAATATATAATAATAACAAGATAATAATTTACAATTTAACTTTTTCTTTCGTGACAGGAATAATGTACAACATCCCCATTAGGATATCGCACCAGTGCGCTGAAAATTTTAAAAATTTTATTATTTACGAAATTACCAAATTCCCATCCTTTTACCTTTGATTACCAAAACGTTTTTTGCATGCAGGGCAAACATTTAGCTCTGTCACAAGCACATGTTGACTTTGCAAGGCCAACTTAACTTCCTGACATTGCAAATGTTCAGCATATAACAGACCTTTTAACAATTGAACGCGACGACGTTCATGTATAACCTAAAAATAAACATGACTTGGATATTATACGCAAAAACAGGCGAAAGCTAATTCAGAATTACTTTTTGTAATGATCTGAGTAAAAACTTGTGTATTCTTGACACTGGTACACTGTCAGGTAAAATGGCCAACGCTTGTACTGGATCAATTCGACCAGCGTGTTCCTCCAACAGTCTTAAAGCAAGTTCCACATCAGGTTGTGCAGTTTTTGGTGACAATGTCAATCCGGGTAATGCCAATGGACAGCAGTTTGGATCCAAGATCAACTTAATTAAGGAGACATAGACCTGGTAACAGTTTATTCATTTGTTAATTATTATTTATTACTTTCGCCCACAGTAATTTGGTAAAGGGATTTTGGAGTAATTGATAGCGCGTGCGCGTAGTATGCGGAAGGTTATGGGTTCGAATCTTAGCTCTGGCAATATTTTTTTTTCTAGTTTTTGAATAAAGTAGTTTTTCTTGAGGAATAGGCTCCCCAATATGCCCCCTATAGCATTATATGCAGACCTTTACTTGATGCTGTGTGGTGGGATAGCTGGAGACTCTGTCGCTCCCACTCATACCTTGGTCGATTCAGGATAGATGTCCGATGAACATATGCAAGGCTCAAGAGCACAGCGGGACGCGTGATTTTTTTATGATTTTTCAAAGTTGGTCTATTATTGATAGGGTGTAGACCTTTACTTGATGCTCTGTGGTGGGATAGCTGGAGACTCTGTCGCTCCCACTCATACCTTGGTCGATTCAGGATAGATGTCCGATGAACATATGCAAGGCTCAAGAGCACAGCGGGACGCGTGATTTTTTTATGATTTTTCAAAGTTGGTCTATTATTGATAGGGTGTAGACCTTTACTTGATGCTCTGTGGTGGGATAGCTGGAGACTCTGTCGCTCCCACTCATACCTTGGTCGATTCAGGATAGATGTCCGATGAACCTATGCAAGGCTCAAGAGCACAGCGGGACGCGTGATTTTTTTATGATTTTTCAAAGTTGGTCTATTATTGATAGGGTGTAGACCTTTACTTGATGCTCTGTGGTGGGATAGCTGGAGACTCTGTCGCTCCCACTCATACCTTGGGCCGATTCAGGATAGATGTCCGATGAACATATGCAAGGCTCAAGAGCAAGGCGGGACGCGTGATTTTTTTATGATTTTTCAAAGTTGGTCTATTATTGATAGGGAGTAGACCTTTACTTGACGCTCTGTGGTGGGATAGCTGGAGACTCTATCGCTCCCACTCATACCTTGGTTGATTCAGGATAGATGTCCGATGAACATATACAAGGCTCAAGGGTACAGTAGTAAGCGTGATTTTTTTATGATTTTTCAGAGTTGGTCTATTATTGGTAGGGTGTAGACCTTTACTTGATGCTCTGTGGTGGGATAGCTGGAGACTCTGTCGCTCCCACTCATACAGTGGTCGATTCAGGATAGATGTCCGATGAACATATGCAAGGCTCAAGAGCACAGCAGGACGCGTGATTTTTTTATGATTTTTCAAAGTTGGTCTATTATTGGTAGGGCGCAGACCTTTACTTGATGCTCTGTGGTGGGATAGCTGGAGACTCTGTCGCTCCCACTCATACCTTGGTCGATTCAGGATAGATGTCCGATGAACATATGCAAGGCTCAAAAGCACAGCAGGACGCGTGATTTTTTTATGATTTTTCAAAGTTAGTCTATTATTGGTAGGGTGTAGACCTTTACTTGACGCTCTGTGGTGGGATAGCTGGAGACTCTGTCGCTCCCACTCATACCTTGGTCGATTCAGGATAAATGTCCGATGAACATATGCAAGGCTCAAGAACACAGCAGGACGCGTGATTTTTTTATGATTTTTCAAAGTTGGTCCATTATTGGTAGGGTGCAGACCTTTACTTGATGCTCTGAGGTGGGATAGCTGGAGACTCTGTCGCTCCCACTCATACCTTGGTCGATTCAGGATAGATGTCCGATGAACCTATGCAAGGCTCAAAAGCACAGCAGGACGCGTGATTTTTTTATGATTTTTCAAAGTTGGTCTATTATTGGTAGGGTGTAGACCTTTACTTGATGCTCTGTGGTGGGATAGCTGGAGACTCTGTCGCTCCCACTCATACCTTGGGCCGATTCAGGATAGATGTCCGATGAACATATGCAAGGCTCAAGAGCACAGCGGGACGCGTGATTTTTTTATGATTTTTCAAAGTTGGTCTATTATTGATAGGGAGTAGACCTTTACTTGACGCTCTGTGGTGGGATAGCTGGAGACTCTATCGCTCCCACTCATACCTTGGTCGATTCAGGATAGATGTCCGATGAACATATACAAGGCTCAAGGGTACAGTAGTAAGCGTGATTTTTTTATGATTTTTCAAAGTTGGTCTATTATTGCTAGGGTGCGGACCTTTACTTGATGCTGTGTGGTGGGATAGCTGGAGACTCTATCGCTCCCACTCATACCTTGGTCGATTCAGGATAGATGTCAGATGAACATATGCAAGGCTCAAGAGCACAGCAGGACGCGTGATTTTTTTATGATTTTTCAAAGTTGGTCTATTATTGGTAGGGCGTAGACCTTTACTTGATGCTCTGTGGTGGGATGGCTGGAGACTCTGTCGCTCACTCTCTTACCTTGGTCGATTCAGGATAGATGTCCGATGAACATATGCAAGCCTCAAAGGCATAGCAGGACGCGTAATTTTTTTGGGAAAATTTTGGGGCGACACAACCGATTTTTTTTAATCTGCTCATTAAGGCATTTAACAGAAACCATTTTCAGTTAAGTTGCCGCTCATTCAATAATTTAAATTACTTACTCCATGACTCCCACCGACATCCTTCTCATGAATCTTTCTACAATATTCCTCAGCCTTAACCACATCTCCTAAAGCTCTCACATACAAGGCCAAGGCATGTTCGTGCTTCCCCAATTTCCCCAAAACAATCGCACGTTCCTCCAACAAATCATCTGTGGGGAAGTTGCTCAAAATGTTCTCAGCGGTGTAACGCGTGCTTTTTTCCAAAAACTGCAGCAACTTTGTTCTAGTCTCCTCCTGATCAGAATCTTTTTGCAGGATTTTCTCGCGATACTGATGGATTAACGCGTTATGGAATAGCGGATTCGTATCGCTCCAATCATGAACGACATGCTCCAGATACGGAATTACTGCGGAATTGTGTGATTTGAGGAGAAAGTCTAGGATTCTAGGTCGAGGTAACGCCTCAACTTCGGCTAGATCTTCAGTAAATATCTTCAGCCCTTCTTCGGGAGTTTCGTTCAATACCCAATCAGCAAACTCGATAATTAACCCAATATGTTCAGCGCCTAAATGCTGTAAATAACCCACGGCTCTTTCAATACCTTTTTCTGATTGTAACAATTCCAAAGCACGTCGATGTTGACCTTTAGTCTGGTATAGAATGATTAGTTCATTGTGTTTACCCATTTTCTTCAAAACTTTCTCAGTTTCCTGTAAATGACATTGATTTAGGCGTAAAAGGGGGGCTACTAGAGCATCATTTGTTTGCAGATAGCACTTTAGTAACGTTGTATCAATTATTTGAAGTAACTGAGTGCTAGATTTACTTGTGTAACGCTCGTTAAGGTTGCCTCTCGCATTGACACTAGCCTGAAATTAAAAAAAAATTAGGTTATGAGCTATTGCAGGATATTTTCCATACCTGACTGTCAGGCGACTGAAGTCTATGCCTCATTTCGGTCAAATAATCAATCAACGCTAACCTACTAGTCTCTAATTCCTTTTCAGTTAAGTCCCGTATGCTCTCAGTTGATTCACCGGTGCTCTGTTGCTGTTGTTGTGGCAACAAATCCGGGAATAAGCGGATAACATCGTAGGCATCAGTGCCTAGTTTCAGAAACTCTTCCATACTTTCATGGAATTGTTTTCTAGCAAACAAATCGTAAGCTAAAAGTGTTTGGATATGATGTATTTTCTCTTTTTTCTCGTCTTCACTTTCACTAGATAGTTCCTATAATAATACTTAATTATTTTAATTAAATTAATTAATAAAAAAACGCACAGTTAACTTCAGAGCTAGTTGAAACTGCTTGTCATTAACAAGCACCTCACGTTGTTTAGCAATGTCCACAGCTTGTAGGCACCAAATTTGGCTAACCGATGCCGCAAATAAAGTACCACTTCGAGAACGGAACACAAACCGTACTTTCGACATGTCGGGTAGCATTTGTACCTGACCGCATGGTTCCAGGGTACGAACCTGCAAAACAGTAACCGTAACTCAAATAAATTTACACCAACACTCACTAACCTCAATGCAGTCTGTCAGAACTCCCAATACGTATGGTTCATCCCAAGCTATTGTCACTGGTACCTCTGTCCACTTCAATGCTTTATTACGTTCTGTCTCACCTTGAACATTCACTAACACCGTTTGATTCTCACGACATAAAGCAAAGGTTGCAGCGGACACTTTTATGATACATGGTTCGTTCGAACGAGTGCTGCTTGTGGGGAACAAATCGGTTTGTTTGCCATCTAACTGCAATAAATACATGCCGAGACTTTTTAGCCTTTTGTTCCAACACTAAACAATAACAATAAAATCAATCTTACTTGTAATAACGCATATTCGCCTCTGTATCCTACACAAATGGTCTCCTCACACCAAACCATCGACCGTGGTATATCAGTTAAACTAATATCGGTCATAAGTTCCAGGAATTCATTATTCTTTAGATAGTACAATTGGATTTTTCGTTTTACTGATACCGCTAGCCTTACTAGTAAAGTTGTGCCACCAGTTAAAGTTTCTTGTTTCTAGAACAAAATATAAACAAACCGACAGCTTTTAGGCTAGTTCTAATAACGTAGAACTACCTTAACATTCGTTGTAAATATTGTTGCTCCTCTACTTTTCTGTATTTGATGTAAAACATTGAAGTTGATAGCGTTGATATCATGTAACTGAATAATGTTATCTACAAATTGCAATAATTACATTACATTTTGATATGGACTGGAGAAATTAGGTACTTACCCGATAGACTAATCAATAAATTTCTATCAGATATTACTTCTAATTGCTGAATAGGTTTCTTACTAAAAAGTTTATTGTATCTCATCAATTGTAACTCACATTTTTCATCATTTTTAACGACATTATACATAAATAAATGGCCTTGTCTAGTCCCGACAAGAAGAGTGTCATCTGCAAGATGTTTATTAGTATTCTATACATGATTAAAGTTATTTTTAACCAATACCGTAAGCAGTTATTGATTCAATCTGTTGTGTAAGCTTTAGCAGCGACGAAACATTATATGCTTCATGCATTTTGACTCTATTAATCTTTAAAATAATTCCTTCATGAATACGCCTAATTGTTTACCAACTTATTAAAATCAGCTGTTGTTTTGTTAACGTAACCTCAAATAATTCTCCTTCTTTGGAGAGATGTAAATGATCGTTAAGCCGATTTCATACTTGAAATGGTTTACGTAATAAACGATAAATTAAATTTCTTCTCTTTTATGAGGTATGCAATTAAATTACCATGACACGGCATTATTATTATCATCCCGGTTTTGTTTTTTTAAGTTAGTTATATTATCAAATCATTATTTTTTCTATAGTTAAAAGATACATCTTACAGCAGACACTGCTATTATGTCGCTACCTTAACACAAGCTTCTGTTTTACATCAAATCTGTCATTGTTATATGTCAAATGATTTGTTAGGTTTGCAGTTTTTTTTTTGTTTCTCGTGTTTATTAAAAATTTTAATACTTCATTAATTTGTATAAATTACTACACAAAGACAATGACATAGATTGGAATTAAATCAGTATTTCATTATCCCCTTTATATATTATTGTTTTCGTCCCAATTAGTAAAATGTCGTTGACCATACAGCAAATAATTAGCGATGCAAAACGTTTAGCGAACCGTTTAAAAGAAAGGGACTTGGTTGCTGATGTCTTACTTACAGAAACTCATGGCATTAATAAGAAAATAGACGGTATGAAACAGGTAAAGTATCCACTATACATAAATCAAATCATTCATTTAATTTAAAATGTTGTGTATTGTACCTACTAGTTTCAAGAGGAAGTAGAACAACTTAATGAAGTGGCTCATCAAAAACCACATTCCCAATTAATTCAAAACATTCAAAAAGAAAATAGGCATTTACGTGAAATCCAGCAGGAGAATAGAGAACTTAGAGCTGCATTAGAAGATTATCAGTCAACAATTGAGTTTATTATGACAAAATATAGAGAACATACCGAGGAACAAATTTATAAATCTCGAATCGATTTTAAAGCATTACAAGATCAAAAGTACTATGAGATAATTAGGAGTCAAGCGGAAAAAATACAGGAAATGGCTGCTGTAATGAATAGAGCAGCGCTGGTTGATGAAAATAGAGTTAATAGTGACCAAGAGTTAGTTTCTACGTTGCAAGCAGAAAATCAGGTAGGTGCATTCATCTTTGTAGTTTTAAGTTAGTTAATAAAATAATATAGTGAACCGGATTACACAAAGGGGAAAAATATACATAATATGAGTTTCAGGGTCTTCGAGAGATGTTAGAAATTTCAAGCAAGTTCGGATCACTCAAAAATAAAGTAGATAAAACAGTTCAAACGGAAAATCCAAATCCAACATGTAATAGTCATTAGTCGTTAGGCCTTTCTTTTTTTTTAATGTTACTAATAATAATAATACTAAATAAGTTCAAAGAATAATGAATATTAATTAAGTAATGAATGAAAATAAATATGTAATAAGATATATCTCGAAAATAATCGCAATTAGGTAGATAAGATATGTACATGCTGTAATAAGTTAAAGTCAAAGTTGTTATAAAATTAACTATAACTCTTCTGTATTTTATTATAAATAAATAGTACAATTTTATTATAAAAAACAGTTTATTAATCACAAATAAAATATTGGAAAGCGTAATAAATATTGAAAGTTTCACCGCCGTTATTTCAGAATACGCGGTTCAATTTTGTGTGAAACTTTCGAAATAATAAGATACGATTAAGACATCTCGTTATCTTAGGATAACTGACAGATAGTATCAGTACTAAAATAACGTAGAACTGAATAAATAAGCTCAAATCATAACACAATATTCAAATCATCGCTGAAATGAATAGAAACTTGTTAGAACAGAAGATCACTACAAGGCCGGCAACTATAACAGCTGGCTGTCAATAGCTGCGCGGCCATTGGCGGTCTCGATCTGTCAATGGGACATACACCACGCCCATTAAGACTTTACGTGTGACAGAGCCATCTGCAAGTTTGTCAATTTGCTCCAACTGCTGATCACCACCGGGAGGGCCCACTGGTACTACTAATCGACCGCCTACCTAAATGTTCAAATGTTTAATAATAAATAATAGAAAGAATTTAATCTCACCTTTAGTTGATCGATTAAAGGTTGTGGTAAAGTAGGAGCTGCCGCTCCAACATGAATAGCGTCATAAGGCGCGAATTGCGGATAACCTTGACGTCCATCCCCAGCCACTAGAATTACTCTATTTGACTCTAGCAGTTCTTTATTATCACCTTCAATGTTTCTACGTGACATTTCTACTAATTCCTCAATGTGATCAATACCTACTGCTTTTCTACAACAAGAAAACCGGTAAAATCGATAATATAAAAGAGCTTAACCACCTACCCCTTTTCACCAATCATTTTAGCCATGCATGCTGTTAGGTAACCGCTACCAGAACCAACATCTAAGGCTCGTGTGCCATTAATCAGTTGGTTTTTCAACAACTCCAAGGCATGTGCATGCATATGCGGAGCACTTATCGTAACTCCATAGCCAATTGTTTGTGGTGAATCCATAAAAGAGTTTTGTTTACAGTAATTGCTTCTATCGACAGACAACATGGCTTGCTCAACTTCGTCCGATTTAATTATACCGTTTGCTGGGGATTCATTGGTAAGATGATTAAATATATTAACTAAATTTACTTACCTCTTAAATTTCTGACCATTTCTATGTTGGTTCTGCCATGAGATCGCCATGCCATTATTACGGCTAAAATTGAAACGATTGGTATTATAAATATGAGAGTTTTATAGACCATTACTAGATGCAAACGATTACATTTCATGAACTTACTTAAATAATATTAAATTGCGTACAATAAAGTCTGTTTTTGTGTTTGTTGCCAACAATAATAGTCCAAAAATTATATTATGACATATAAAAACAGCTGATTGACTAGTTTAAGTATCTGTCAAACACATGGCTATAAGATGTGACTAAGGACACGTTAAGGTGTGGCAACATATTTTGTAGTAACAATAAAAAGATATCTCGAAATAGAACTTATTGGCCCTTTGCAACAGTTTTAGGCAGCATCTAATGTTAGAGAAAAAATAAATACAAGGTTTATTCTTTCCCTAATGTTATGTTTTGCTTCACATATTAAAAACTTTGGTATTAATTTAGAAATAAAAAAAAATCGGAAATTAATGATTACAGTGATAATGCTACCAGATTTTATCTGTTATTAGGATAAGAAACTTGATTATCTAAAGTATGGATAGTGAGAAAACGAAATGTTTTTAATTTATCTGGCATTGCCAGATTTTTGATAAGATTATCAATAGCGTTTTACCAAAAAATCAAAAATTTGAAGTAGTTATGATGGATATTGTGGAAATTGTGTATTGAACAAATAACATAATTCATTATTAAAATGATCAAAAATAAATTGTTGAATATTATCTTAGTTAGTTCTTGTTTAATTTTTGGATTTAAGGGTGAGTTTAAACGTTAAACGACTTTAATATACAGGGTGTCCAAGATAAGATTTTTCATGAATAAGTTTAAATAATTGCTAAAAATATTGAAAACTTGTTTAAGCCATTACGTGTGATATACCACCTATTTATGAATTGAAAATGGATTTAAATTTAATAACAAAAAATTCAGGGCCGTATTTAAAAAAACGAAGTTGATGATGGTTTTTCAAAAACGAAACGTCCTAGTGAAAATTTGTAAACGCTATCTTATTCTCCTCGAAAAGTAACAATAACAAAGTGCTTTTAATTTTTTTATAGCTGTAAAAATAACGTCAGAAATAAATAAAAACGAAAATTGCAAAAAATAGTTTTTTCAAAAATTCTCGAAAACGGCTAGAGTTACTTTAATTTTGAAAACACCATTTAAAAGGTGTTTAAATTGTACAAATTTTCTCTAATTTAACCGACAGTCCTTTGAAAAGCAACAGAGCTTTAAAAAATAATTAAAAATCATATTTTTTTTCGGATAGTTATACTAAGTGTCGCAAAAAAATTTCTATAACACTCTCAATTTTTGATATTTATACAAATAAAACTATTAAGTGTCTTCTATCATTTAAAAGAAAAAAATGCAATTTAAATAAGTAAAAAAATCAGGGTAGTTTCGCTTAAAAAAACGTACTTTTTTGGTTCATATTTTGAAACTGAGATCATATCAAAAAATTGAAGGCACGCCTATGGACTCCACATAAAAACATCTATCGAAGGCCGTTTATAGATTTTCAATATCTGTTATAGTTTCAAAGATACGCGAGGCGTCCGAAATTTTTGAATTCGGTCCTGTATCTCGAAAACTACATGTCTTACCCAAAATATGATTAGGGCATCGTGAGTTTCACAAAAAAGTAACAATATGTCGCGAAAACCGCATCCAGCTAATTTGCACAATAACGGAGCTACCACGAAATCTGGATACCCTGTACTTTGCATTACCCATTCCGCTACTGTTGTTTTTAATTAGTAAAATATATAATTTCAGTTAGCCTAATCAATTCTGCAACAGCTTCAAATGGTACAGTGGTGTTATCAGAGAACTGGACATATTGTTTCGAATTCACCTGGTTCGGTCCAAATTATGATAATTACACAACATACAATGGGACATGTTCGGATTATTTGGATGATACCAGAGCTATGAATGTGCCATGCTCTCCGCCTATTGTCATTTCATGTACGTAACTTCACAAAATGCTATCAGAAAATTAGTTGGGGAAATAAATATTTACCACCATAATAAAACTAATAATTATTTTATTGACAGTGAATATTTGACATTAGAATTGTGTTAGTAAACTGTAATAATACCATCCGACAGCGTCAGCTCTTGGGTTGAATATAAGACTTTAACAATTAACTATACTGACTTTTCCAAGGCGTTCGATAAGATTGATCATTCCCTGATTCAACAGAAGATGTGCGACATTGGCTTCGGCAGGAATCTGATATCTTTTTTTTAGTCCTATCTGGGAGCAAGGCAACAATTTGTTGAATACAATGGATTCAGTTCAAGTTCATTCACAGCCTCAAGTGGAACTCCACAGGGCAGTACGTTGGCTCCTCTTCTCTTTGCAATATTCGTAAACGATATTGGCTCTGGTTTCAATAGCAATTATTTGTTGTTTGCGGATGATTTAAAATTGTATCGCACAGAACGATTGCGCACAGCTTCAAACAGATCTGTGTCGGCTCTCAGAATGGTGTGATCTAAATAGACTTCATCTAAATCTGAACAAATGTAAGTCGGTGCCATTTACAAGACGTCAAGATCCGTTTTTGCGAAACTACACCATCGATAATTCAAATTTGGAACGCTGCGCTTTAATCAAAGATCTTGGTGTATACTTGGATGGTGATTTATCTTTCAACTACCACATTGAGCAAGTTTCTGCTAATGCTTTGCGAATGTTAGGATTTATTTTTAGACAGACCAGAGAATTCAGCAACATGGACTGCCTGAAAAGTATCTATTTCGCCTTTGTTCTGTCTATTTTGAAATTCGCTACAATCATTTCTTGATTATCTCTGTTTAATTTTGTAGATGATGGATCTCCGCCTGACATCGATTATTTGTGGGAACACCATCGGAACAGTGTTCTATGCAAAACGTCCAATACACAGAAATGTGTGAAGTATAGTTATCTCTATAACGGTCAAGGTTTGTATTATTTATTATTTATATAGGGTCTACTAAAAAGAAAGTTCATATTTGATGTATCAAAATAAAAAAGAGGTTGGCGTCTAGAGATATTTGTTGGTATATCCTGTTTTTTTGGATTCTTTCCATTTTTTTTTCTAGTGATGATTTTTTTTTTGGAATTTTTTTAGTTAATAATGCTACTTACATGTGCGCAAAAGTCCAAACGATTGGTGGTAGCGATGTTAATGGTTGTGTGAAACAAAAAGTGGGTAGTTATGAAGTAGAGCTTTGCGTTTGTGAATCTGGAAAAGGAATCTTTAAACCATGTAATAGTTCTAGCAAATTACAAATAATGTCTATAGTAGTATTTTTATTAATTTCAGTGTTTGTAATGAATTTATTATAATTTGTAAAATGATTAAATAAAAAGTAAAAGGAAGCGTTTTCTTGATAGTTTACGTGTCTGTTGTACGAATAACTTGCACTGTTTATAATCATATTATTCACAAATATTGATTTAAGTTGAAAGTCTAATTACATCTACAAATAAAGGTAATACCAAAAATCTTGACCCTATTCTGATGACAAAAAATGATTGAAGGTTCTTGATACACCTAAATTATTTATATTTATTACCCATGCGAACATTTTTGTTAAAAAATGTTGGATAACCAGTTTGAGTAAAAGGAAAGGTGGACGCAGTGGAATGAATTCTAGACAAATTTATGGACATAACTAAGATCTAATTTAAACATAAAAATAAATTATAATAATCTCAGTCCAATTAAATACAGGTTGGGAACAGATTAACCTTTAATCGTTTATCATATAAAATATAACTTACCAGAAAACTTTTAAATACTTAATATCTTCAAGCATTCATGAATTATTAGAGAAGAACCTGGACTTTTCATGAGCTTGTCAGGATATACACAGTTGCAAACAGAATTTGTCTTTGTGTCTTTGCGTTAATTTGCGTCGTTTTCTCTCGACTATGTATATTTTAAATTTCCACGTTTGCCTTTCTCAGCATTTTAGAATATTTCCAATGAGTCTGCGTAATTTTCCAGACCAAGATGCCGAAGCATTGGGAAAAAAAAACTATAAAGCTTTACAAGATTTTATACAATAATTAATTTAAAGAAAACGAGACGTACCTAAGTAAGTCTTACAAGAACAAAATGGCCAGACCAAGATCAGTCTGGCTTGTATAAGGCTCTTAGAGAAGCCCTAACTATTTCGAGATTTCTGCAATCAGCAGTTGTCTATCAAATTGACTTGTTAAATAGTTAAAATTAACTCAGAAATTACAACCTTGATATGCCTTAAAAATGTGCGTTAGAATTTGCTTACTATGGCCAAATAAAACTAATTTATAGTTTTTACTCTATTTAAATAAAATCATTTTTAATTAATAAAATAAGAATTTTATGAAGATCATTTTCAATTCGTCGTGGACGTTAAAAAATATTTCTTATATAAATAGGATATTTATAAAATTATATAAAATACCCACAAAACAGGCTCCTTAATTCGCAAATTAAATAAAAAAACATTGTGACCAATAGAATTTGAATAAAATTTAAATATTCAAATGCTTAGAAACAGAGTGAAACAAAACTGCACAACAAAGTCAAACTTAAGTTTTTCAATGTATAAACATAAATAATAATATAGCAAAAGTAGAAAAAGGGAAATCTTTTTCTGTTGATTTTCATTTGCATTTAATTTTCAGGAAAAAAAAAACAAATTATATTATGCATAATCGCTTACATACTTCTAATATTGCTCACCTTATACATCATCATAAGATACACCTGTGATAGGAATATACATGTTAATTTAGTTCGTTTGCCTCGTAAAAATACCAAATCCTTATTAATATTTTATTCAGAACACGAGTTGGTTGTCAACTATATAAAAACCTACTTGTATATTTTTTAAGCTGCTCTTGAAATGGAAAGCATAGACAAAGCTGGACTGATTGGACATTAACTTGCCATGGGAAGATCAGCTGCAAAAATGATGTATGGCTAATCCTATCGACTACCTGGAGAATTTCTCGATACTCAAGTTTAAATTAAACCTTCAGTATTTATGATTTAGTCAATTAGATGAATAGTCTTGAAATCTTTAAATAGTTCAAGCTATGTTTTGGTTCGCTATGATTGAAAGTGTAGAAAATCGACCTATTTGAAGTCGTTAGTAGAACTGAAAGCAACTACATTTTACACTCAAATTAATTGAGGTTCTGTTCATTTAATCAAAATCTTCTATTTAGAGAAAGTCAGTAATCTTGTACAAAATGCTAAAAAAATAAAAAAAGTTTTTTTTTTATTGTCAAATGTATTTAACCCATGATCTACAACGAATGCACTTTTCGTAGAATAATTTTCGGTAATCTCTGCGATCAGAAGTTCTTTTAATAATTCTCTGGCTGAGTGGCTAATAGCTTTGCTTTGCCTTGACTATACTCCATTAATTTGCTTCAATTTTCATAGGCCAGATTAAGTAATACACTTTATCAAAAAGGACGATGTTTCTCAGGGATATTTCTAGCTTTTTAAGCAGTCTTATTAAAGTCTTTTGAAGCACAAACAAAGCTGCAAAACATTGCCCTTTTCCATAATATGCTACGCGACTGGATTCTAATATTTCTTTTCTTTTTTTAATTTTATTATTGTCTTTAATGGATAATAATAAAAAAAGAAAAATGTAATAAAAAAAAAATTTTGATTATGAAAATCGTTTCGTAATTTGTCAATGCAATCCGAGGCAGCGGAAGGCGTAGCAAAAGTTTGCCAACTAGCTAAAAAAAAAAACAATATAACCCAAGGGTAGTTTCGTAATAAACAAAACTATATAAAAAAATTGAGGGGAAGGTGCCACTGACCCAGCGCGGTTAAGTTAAGTTTTTTAAACATCTTGAGTCCTAGCGACTCTAAAGAGCAACGTTTTGCAGGCTATATTGCCACTTCTACAGGTATTTCTCGAAAATTAATAATAGAAGACTGCAGAACGTTGCATTTGTGATAAGATGGAGCTTTTATTAATAGTCACAACACCCAAGATTTTAAATATGTTACATTATATTAATATTGGCCTTAAGACAGAAACTAGGCAGAGGGTGTTACGCCGTTAGAGTTATAGCCAATGAACTTGGAGTGGAAACAGCAAGGCTAGCATATTTTTCTCTTGTGGAGAGTCATCTGCGTTATGGTTTGCTTTCTGGGGATGCCGCAGTCAGTATCTGTTCAGCTCTGTGTTTGTTTTGCAGAAGAGAGCAGTAAGATTTGTTTGTCGCAAAACTAACAGAGACACTTGTAGGCCTCTGTTTAAGACTTTAAGGATATTACCATTGTGTGGTCTTTTTATACTGGAAACGGCTTGCTTGATCTGTAACATTACTTCTTAAGGAGACTGTATTTTACAATCTAAATGAATATTTTGTGACCACGTGGGAGTGAAAATGATTTTAATTGTGTATTGGCTTTGTTATGCGTTTGTTTGTTCTGACCATTGTAATTACTGTGATTTTGATTATTGTTAGCATAGGATAACATTTTTTTTTTTGAGCTTTGTTTACAAATACTATGTATTTACAACAATAAAGCATGTTTTGATTCGATTTGGTTAATCAAATGATGTACTTAATTTTCGGCAGCTAACTAGTGTTCCGCTACCGCAAAAACAACATAAAACATATTAATTCCGAACCCATATTGTCCTTGGATGGTATAGACCAGAAGACTTATTACCAACTAGGTATCAAACCAGAATTAATACCAACCAGACATCCTTATTCGTTTATTCTTTTATTTTAAATACACCACCACCCAATTCGTATAAAATCAGATCAGTGTGTACATTATAGAACATTTGCATCGAGACAAACCAATCATGCGTTTGCTAACCTTGTTGACGGTTCTCGGGTGTCTGTTGTGCCTCGTCATAGCCGGAACTGAAACTCAGTATGAAGAAGTGTTCAGAGAAAAGCGTAGTCCGATCATTGGGTCGAAATTGGCGCTTGGTGCTGGATTGTTGGGTGCTGGTGCTATTGGAGCTTTAGGAGCTGGTGCTTTGGCTGGTGGAGCTTTGGCTGGTGGTGCTTTGATTGGCGGTGGATTGGTTGGCGGTATCGCCGGGTAAGCAATTTTAAAATATTAATTATAGTAATTTTTTAAAAAAATTATTATAGTTATGTTCGTAGATCTCATTAAAATAAAAATAAGTATAATTTAGGGTTTTTTTTTTAGACATAATTGAATTGAATAAATTAAATTTTTAAATCTATTTAGATTTCTTAATTTTTTCCACCGCGCGATAATAATATTAATGTTAATTTTTATTTGACTATGGGAAATTTTTACCTAACTTCAACACTCAACTTCAACTTCATTTTCCTCCGGTATAATTGGGAATATTTTCACAATGTAGCCAAAAATGATCTACAGACTCCCGCGTTGGAAAAAACACATAGATGGCGTTATTAGAATTTTTTCCATATAATTTTTATTTAGTAAGATACGAGGGTTGCATTTTATATTTCGGGATTAGAGAACAAACACAAATAATAATCATCGAAAATCACTTAATTGTTTTTCAAAATGTTCCCCATGCATGTTTGAGCTTTTGGATTTAAGTAGGGCTTTTGACACTGTATCCCATGAACTGTTGCTGGCGAAGCTGCACAGATATGGCATTAGGGGAATCACATGGCAACTATTCTCATCCTACCTTATGGACAGGGGGCAGTGTGTGGTCATGGGTACGGACGTGTCAGATGTGCGTGAGGTACTTAGTGGGGTTCCACAGGGCTCAGTCCTTGGACCCACGCTTTTTATCTTGTATATTAACGATCTATACTTTCATTTGTTTCCCAAAAAGTGTACATTCTATGCTGACGATGTGACTGTTTTGGATAGCGCTGAGGATGTCGGGTCTTTGGAATTGAGGGTCTCGGGGAGCAGGGTTCTGGCTGACTCCGGGTTTGCCGGCAACTCTCTGAAGTTGAATGTGGATAAAACCCAATATATGGTTTTCTCCAGCAATAATTTGGTCTATCAGGAGACTATCCACAAGTATTTATGTGATAAGAAAACTTACTTATCTCTCTTTCACTTACATTTGAGTTATGCCGTGATTTTATGGGGAAATTCGTCTAGGTCCAAGGAGGTTTTTCTGCTCCAGAAACGAGTGGTTAGAGTTCTGGCCGGGGTTGGTTTTAGAGACCATTGTAAGCCATTATTTTTGAAACTAGGTATAATGCCTTTGCCAACATTAGGGATACATTTTCTATGATCTACTTGAAATCCATAAGTCACGTAAAAAAATTTGTAGAAATGTGCCAAGGTGTTCTGGTCTGTCCTTGGGATGTCGCTGGTAAAGATGGGGGGACAGTACAGACCCCTGCGGCACGCCGGCCTCCAGGGTCCGTGATTCCGAGACCTCCTTCCCTGTCCTGACGCGAATCTGCCTGTCCGGTAGGTAGGAGTCTGCTAGCTTGATCATCGCTGGTGGGTATCCTAATGGTTAGATGAGTCCTTCCTGCCAGACCCTGTCGAAGGCTCTGGCCACATCCAGAAATACGATTCCCGTGACCTGGCGCCAGTTTAGTCCTTGTGCTGCGCGCTCAACGAGTCTTAGCAGTTGCAACTCCGTGTTGTGATTGGCTCTGAACCCAAACTGCTCGTCGGGGATTACTTCCAGTTCATCCGAGAACTCGCGTAGTCGCCAGAGGATAATTCGTTCTGCTACCATGGACAGGGCGTTCAGTAAACTGATGGGCCTGTAGTTCTGAGGCAACTTCAGGTCCTTGCCCTGCTTAGGTAGTATCACTACTATAGCCTCTTTCCACTTCGCAGGGAAGTGTCCCAGTCGTTGACGATGGTCGCAATTCCTGCAATGCCCTTCCTCGGCAACAGTTTTAGCGCCTTGTTGCTAATTCCGCCTTCTCTATCTTTAGGTGATGGATTATGCTCCGTATTTCTTCTGTGGTTGCTGGTCTTAGTGGCTCTCCTTCCATGTCCCGCCGCCTGACCTGTCTAACAAACCTGTGGGCCTCGTCCTCTAGCTCCTCGTCGTCGTCAGGATGTATATTCTCCCTATACTGCCTTTCAAGGCAGTCAGCAAATGCCTCAGCCTTTTCTTGGTCCGTGTAGACGATCCTGCCTCTTTCCCCATGATTGGGGGAACCTGAGGATTCGCGGCCCGCAGGGCTTTCATCATTTTCCATGCGCTACCGTCCTTAGTGTTTAGCTCTTCTAGCTTCCTTTGCCATTGGTTCCCACGATGTTCCCGTAATCTCAGCTTCACTTCCGTGTTGAGTCTGTTGAGATTTGCTCTGTCTTCAGGGGCTAAGGTCATCCTGTATCTTCTCCGGGCTCGATTCTTCTCCTGAATCTTCGCACTGGTTGCGGCAGGGATGTCTTTCGCGAATTGCAGAAAGTCTCTTTTCCTCCTTTTGGAGGAGGTGCAGTCTCGTAGAGCTCCTTGAATGCTGCGTTCAAGTTGCAAAACCGCGCAATAACAGCATATCTTTTAAAGCATGTCTTTTATAGCGCGGATGAGTATGTTGTTGTGTGTTAATTTAACATTTTGTTTTATATATGTGTTTGTATATTTTATGTACTATGTTTGTATTATTTATTTGTTTTATATATATATATTTTTGTTTACTTACTAAAATTGTGATTTTCAAGACGTAGTCAATAAAGGTATCTATCTATCTTGAATGTATGCTGGACCCACTAATGCCTAAGGTTGTCTCAATCTCTTGATAGGTCACATGACGATCTTGCAATATCAATTCTTGCACAGCAACAATGGTTTTCGGAACAACAACTGATTTTGGACGACCTTCAAGAAATTCGTCTTAGAGTGAACTACGACCACGATTGAATTCACCATACCATCGATAAACACTGGTCCTTGATGGAGCTTTATCGCCAAAAATTGCATTAAGCTCATTTATGCACTGTTGCTGAGTTAATCGAACGAAAATGTTCACGATTTAATTCCATTTTTGGGCCGATGAATCTTTTAAGTTACTGTAAACAACACAAATAGTGCTCGTATGTCAAAACGTTCTGAGTACGTATAACCTCAAAAATGTCCAACTTTACGATAGAGCTGTCAGTTGCCAAATTGCAACACCAGGGTTGCCAAATCCCGAAATATAAAAGGCAGCCCTCGTACTTTTTATTAAATTTCTATTAGAAACTTTGTAAAATTTGTAACAAAATTAACTATTTTCCACATATTCTTTGTATTTCAGAAGGAGCTATGGTGGTTATGGCGGTTATGGTGGAGGATACTACGGTGGTGGAGGTGGTGGTGGATACTACAGTGGTGGAGGAAACAACTACTCTCCACACGTGACTAATTTGTATGTCACTAACACAGCCGCATACGGAGGTGGCGGTGGAGGCGGATACGGTCTTGGTGGATACGGTGATGGTGGGTACTATCGTGGAGGCGGTGCTAGACATTATGGTGGACATTATGGCGGTCAATACAGCGGTTATTATGGTGGACACTATGGTGGATACTCTGATGTTGATTATTATAAATAATAAGTTTTAAGTTGTAAATAAAAGTTTATGTTTTTTCTTTTTTTTTTTGTATTTTTAATTTTATTTAATTATTTTTCCTGATTGCACTTAAGGAATCAACGAATTATTGTGAAACCGACAATACATAACACATTATATTATTACCAAACACACCTGACATCACGGCAGTCCAATATTATCAAAAACAAAAGCAACTATTAAACCATTCAACGCATGCGCCATGTGTAAAAAGCACGTGTGGCATGGCGTTTAGTTAACTTGGAGATTTTTCCATTTCACACATATACGAATGTACGCCCCACATATACAGAACAGAACTTTTCAACCAAACTCACCTGGCCGAATTGAGAGTTTAGTCTGACTTCCTATAGCGCCGCAACCCGTGTCGATTAGTCACAGGAGCACAGAAAGATATCGCAGCAATCTAAATGTGAAAAGGAGTTTTAAGTGACAAATTAAAACTCTAAAATAAAAAATACATTTAAAGTTTCCCTCAAAAACGAAAGTGATAAGTAATAGTGAAAGTTATGTTGGTGAAACTCTAACTTCAAATCGATATTACTGGATATTATTTTCCAAAGTTTATATCTAACTTTCTAAAGCTCTAAATATGATTAATACATAAATATGTGTCGTTATAATAATTAAACTTCTTTTGCCAAAACTCCACATAAATTTTAACGGTAAAAAAACATTAACTAGTGCAGAATAACAACTTTTTCTTTTAAGAAAAATAGGAGTTAAACCTAGTTAGTTTATTTGTTGGGTTCTTAATATTGCAAAAAATAGAATTCTTAAACTTTTGGAAACAGGAAAGCTTTCAACCGTAAGTTTAGAGTTGTTAACTTCAAAAACTTGATATAATGCAGCTCTAACTCTACATAGCATTAATCTAAATTGTCGGGAAGCGGGAATAAAGTTCTGTATACTTACAGGAGCCTAGAAAATATATTAAAAATAAAACTAGTTTACATTAATTTTAGTAAATTAAACTAAAATTCTCTATTTTAAGATGGAAAAATTATAAATAAGTGATTTTTCTTTAATTTTAACGTTGGTAATAATTTAAATATTGTTAAACAATTTACGGATTTAATTTACTAAGTAGATAAAATAATGACGTTTCAAATTAAATAAATAGGTGACTCGTACCGCCGAAATTTGTTAATAACAAAATTGTTTAAATAATAATAAACATTAAAGTGTTGTTTTCAATTACAGTTTTGTAAAAATAAGTTCTCCAGTGATCGGGGTTATAATAACGACCTGTTGCTTCATTTTGAAGTTGTGGTGAGTTGGTTGATATGTTTTATGGCTATGGTTTTTCACATTTTAGATTATTTATGTTAAGTGGTTTTTGTTAAATAATAGTGGCAATCAAATTTAGTAGCCTTATGAAGTTGCGAACGAAACTTCGTTAAAATAACTTTCTGATGTAGAAATAAAACGTTATTTTATTTCGTAAATATTGATGAACCTAAATACCCAAAAAAATAGTAATTTAATTTACATAATATATTTCTACGCTAATATTATGTTAAGCTTTCACAGTTTATTCAATCCAACCAAAGCAAACATAATAACAATTCCAAAATGGTATTGATGTTGCTGTGTGATGCAGTTGTAAGCAGCATATCACTTAATTTAATAAGCCTTGATATGATTAACAATGTTTTGACTAGAATTTACTATGTATACAACTGTCAGGGGATCAGCCTAATACTAGGAAGATTTATTCAATTATTTGAGCATAGGATGCTTTAATTAGGAAATCCAGAGCTGTCGGCAATTGACCTTTGTATGAATCAATCAGGTACATTCTTTTTTCTTCATTCGCTGGCCTTTATTAAAGTTTCACCAGCAAATTTATTATTTATTTTCCTAACTCCACCTCTGTTGACAATATTCTTTTATTAACGTACTTCTGAAACTGTAATTCCCATAAGGTTGAAAGTTAGGGATACGTTTTTATTGCATTGATGAGGTTTTTACAGAAAAAGCGTTGGGAACTGTGACAACTTTCGTACCGCGACCGCAAAAATAAAGGTTAATTAGTTGTAAGACAAAAAATAATAGAGTTTATAGAATTGCCTGTTCCGGTATAACCGGAAGTGTTATGTGGTTGCTATATTGAATTATCGAACTTCAATTCAAGGTAGTGTCTGAAATATTCTAATGGGCAATTATTTCAACAGGAGTTAATTACGTGAAATGTCACAACTTTATTATACGTACGGGCTGCATTGGAACATTATCCAAACTAATAAAATACAGACGGAAAACTTTAGAGTATATTGCGACCATTGCAGCAGTGTTCAATTAGCTCCAACATCAATACCTGGAATAAATGTATCATTCTCCGCGTGTACAGTAACATGAAACTTTTCCAGGTTAATTTTTGAAAACAGTACCAAACAGTTTTAAGTATTTTTAATTTGGAGTCTATTTAATAGAGAGGGTTGTTGGAGAGTTTTAAAGTTTACAGTTTAAGAACAGAAAGTTAATCATTTGAAGATTTATCGATGAAAGCACAATCGACGTTTCTGCTTTAAACTTCACATAAAGAAGAAAAGCTCAAAGAAATATCATTTTATATGCTATGCTCGCTTTTGTTCCATCTATGATGTCTACGTATTTTTAATTGGTACTTTTAAAATATTGAGTTAAAAATTTTATTACCTGTTATAACAGCCAAAATATTCCCCATGAAATATTGATAAAAACACTGTCTTATACTTCTATTTTTGGACTCCTAATAACTACCCTACAAACACTCCACTCCATGCGTTTACCCATATTCCTAACTCACATACAGGTCACTTCAAAAGACCGACATTATCTGTTGGACATTTGCCTTAGAGAAAGTAAAATTTAGCTTAACTTTGAAGCTTGATATTTATGGAATCAGACCAAATATCGACCTCTGGTTTTGACAGGCTGTCAGATTGCCTTTTTGTGAAAGACAGTATGCCATTTTAGAATTTTTTCATACTGTCAAGTTCTTTTTACATACAGGATTTTAAAAAGTCCCTGATTTTTATGCGAAAAGTTTTATAATTTTATTTCTATGCGCCTATGATCTCTGCAAAAAAAAATTAGTTCTCAAATTGTTCTTACTGTTAAATCTTGTTAGCAATTATCATACCTTTCAGTGGCGTCCTAATAAAAATTGATTCATGCGTCATTCAATGAGTTCAAGGATCCAATTTCGGTTTTATCTAAAAGTTGCCTGGACTTAAGGTTTTTAATAAATACAAGGATTTCATGTCCGTAAATATAATAAATGAAAATAATTTCGTCGCAAAGCGGATTAAAATGTTGGTTTTACCTACACAAGGAATTTTGTTTAATTTAGCAGGGCCCCAGTCCAATTCAATAGAACCAGACCGAGCCATGGGTCGACAGATTCTGACGAATTCGTTTCGCTCTTGTTATGAGCTCGTCAGAGTACCATAGTCGTTGCCCATCTACAAATATCGGCCTGCATTTAAGCACAACACAACAGTAGACACATGTAAACACGTATCATCTACATGTACATAGTAATGCATATCCTATACCATGCAGAGGCCGAACAAACTCAATGTATAGGTAAAACCAGTTGTATAAATAGAAATAAATATAAATAAAAATAGTATGAACACAAAACGCTAGCAGGAGACCATTTTATCCTTCTGCCAGCATCTCCCAAATATTTGGGTTTCAGCAATGCTCGGACGGTGGTCTCCAAGCGTTCTGCCGTCGATGTTTAATGCCAAATAATGAAAAATTAAAGTTAGTCCACTTTGCCCCGAAATTATTTTCATTTATTATATTTACGGACATGAAATCCTTTTAATTTTTCATTATTTGGCATTAAACATCGACGGCAGAACGCTTGGAGACCACCGTCCGAGCATTGCTGAAACCCAAATATTAGGGAGATGCTGGCAGAAGGATAAAATGGTCTCCTGCTAGCGTTTTGTGTTCATACTATTTTTATTTTGATTTATTTCTATTTATACGACTGGTTTTACCTATACATTGAGTTTGTTGGGCCTCTGCATGGTATAGGATATGCATTACTATGTACATGTAGATGATACGTGTTTACATGTGTCTACTGTTGTGTATCCTATTGTGCTTAAATGCAGACCGATATTTGTAGATGGGCAACGACGATGGTTGCCACGAAATTATTTCGGTTTCTAATAATCCTACTGGCAAACTTCACTAGCTTGAAGATTCAGAACTTCTAGTAGGTGCAATTTTTGAAGCGCTCTATACAGAGCACACGCGTTTATTATTCACATCTCGTGTTGAAATTTCTCTGGAACTGAAACGTTCAATTTGTAATGTCAGGAACATTGGATTTGGTTTTTTTATTTGTTGTAGTTTAAATGTGTATAGGCAAGTGTGCTAATCCAGGAAAATTACAAATTATTGTCCAATTGGAAAGAGTTATTTTATGAGGCATTTACAAGAAAATCTACCCCCTAACGTGATTTATACTACTAAGGGCCGCGGCGTAGGGGTTTTAAAAAGAACTTTCTCGGCCGTAATGATAATAAGAAATATAATTTTGTTCGTGTAAAACGAGATCAACCATCTGTTACTGCACCAAGTTTATTACTATAAACTTATTCGTTTACGTAGTGTACCTGCCTGTTCTTTATTAGTTTTGTACCACTGGAATTGTTCCAGTTATGTAAATGTTTTGAATTATTACAAAGTGGATTAATACCGCAGTGAAATTTTGAAGCACCCTTATTTAATCTATTAAGAGAATTATAAAACCTTTTGTATGTGCCTTATATATTATTTAATTCATATTTCATAAATTTAAATGAATTTCTGATATTATAATCTTCACTCTATCGTTCCAAATAAATTAACCACAAATATAATAACAACCACATACATTTTATTAATAGATACAAGCCATTTGATGAATTATTTTGATAGAACAATTTAATTTCATCTCATAAACTGTACTGTGTAGCTTCATATATGTGAAATTAAATTAAACTGATTGTTATTATAAACAATTTCTGTAATAAAAGTGCCAACAAAAATAAATTAAAATGTTATTTTATACAGAGCGATTGTGGTTTTGAGGGGAAACTATAGGCACAAGATTGTTTTAAAATTTTGAGTTAATCCACAAATTGAGTAGGTATAACTGCAATATTTGAACGATCCTTTTCATTTCAGATCTATAATATTTATAATAACCTACCGCATAACCTAAAACATTTGAATATTGGTTTGTTCAAAAAAAAATTTAATGAACGTTTGTTGAATCCACTTTAGCCGATTTACTCTAAATGTAGTTTTTTAGTTTTATGTTAATCGTTATAAACATGGGTATTTGATAGTGATTATTTCTAGTTATTTTTGGTTATTTTTGATTGCGCTACACGAGACACCCTTTATATTTCCCTAATTATGTGTACAGTGGTATTTTTTTTTTTAGAATTTGTAATTGATTTTTGGGGTTAGATTTCTATATCAGTTTTTAACTGTCATCTAACCCATTTTGTAGTTCCTTTGTGTTTATGCATTATAAATGTATGGTATTGTAGAATTTGAATTTTATGTTATGTTGAACTACAAATAAATTTATTATTATTATTATTATTACTTTGTTGTTATTATCCTCAATAGTAAGTATTCTGGAATAAAAGCAAATTTCATGTTTTCTATATTTTTTTTCAGACTAATATATACACCTAAACAAAAAATGATATCTACGTCAATGGAGGTGCAACGCGAACTTGCCGCTCGATTAGAACAGGACCGTACTCATGTGCGTAAAGAACATATGTTGTGTGTGCGTGGTAACCGTTCGTGTTCTGAACAAGGCCCACATCCCGGCTCACACTTATGGGGGAAAAAATCACGTAAACGTACCTCGGCACCACAAATGGGCATTTCTGGTGGATTGAGAACTGCCCTGATATTGCGATCGAGACGATCGTGGCCTGTTGCACCAGTTGCCGCCAGAAGGTAAGTCAATCTTAATTTTAACACACAACACAGTCATTTAAACTTATATTTGATAAAAATACGGTCAAAAAATTGTTTTCTTTTTAAAAAACAATTAAATCTAAATAACAAAATGTCAAATCGTTGTACAGGGTGTCCCATTTTGGCTGTCTTTGCGACGAAAACCTTTAAAAATAACCGAGATGTCTCCTAAGGACAGCCAAAACAATACGTTATGTTTAAACACTGGGCAACAACTAAATTATTCATGTACTTTGTTGGTAAACTCAACAAATGCTTCTATAGTCACTATATTTTCAGGTCTCTTTCACCAGACAGTTGATAAGATAGAATAGTCAGTCTATTTTCCGCATTATTTAAATGAAGTTTATGCTTTGTTCATAGGCTGTTATTTTTTGTAAAAATATTTATTAAAATAAGAAAAGAACAACATTAACATTACTGAATCTTTAAAGAAAATCAAGTAACTCGACCTCTAGCCTCGTTCGAAGTTATATCATGTTGAGGAGGGTAAAATTTAGGATTTTTATTTGTAAAATTAACACCAAAAGTTGGTCTAAATCTCATCAGAAATGCAGGCTGCTATTTTTTCTTCTTAACCTGAAGATGTCTAAAAATGGAGCAGTAAACGATATTTAGTTGGACCCTTAATGTTAAAGAAACATTTCGGTGCCGCTGGCAGTGTTTCGCCAAAGTAAAGTTGAATTTTTATAATCAACAAAAATGTATTCCAAGTCTATTTGCTTTCAGTTATCTTACAATTTACTTAGTGAAAATATATACGGCTATAGTAAAATTTCATATTTATTTAAAACAGTTATTGTGTACTACTTGTACAATTAACTTATCGTTAAGTTTAGTTTATTGTTTGTTTGACCTGAATTATTGCTTTTATAGAACTTTCAATTAGTAAAGTAAGAACTTCACTTTGATGTCTATACACGCTTTGGTATGAGTTTGTCGATATTATAACAATTACATGAATATAGTTTCTAGGTTTAGCAGATCAGACAAGTTTTAGTTTTTCTTTTTTGAAATGGAAAAAGAAGAATACCAGTCGGTCATTTGCTTTCTGTTTTTGAAAGGGCATTGAGGAATTCATCAAAATAGTCCACCAGATTGCAGTTGCGGCTAAAAAGCCCTGAAATAAATCATAAAGGCCATACGCATGAATATTTTGCATTAGGTTTCTTGGGGAAAAAAAGATTATGTAGAAAAATAAAACAATAATAAGCAATGCTTTTATTTATATGTTCATCACTTAACATACTACCCTCGTACACTAAAACCTGCATACACTTTCTACCTTTTATAGTATTACAGCGATATAATATGCTTTTAATGTATTATATTTACTTAGTTCTTTTCAGTAAAGATTTAACGCTTTTGTGATGTAAAACTTTTTCATTAAAAATTCTATTATGGAAAACTATTAGGAAGGTAATTTCATTACTCTATATGTACGAGGGGCATTTTTAGTTGTTTATCTTTATAATCAATAAATCCAACTTCCCAAAAAATGGACACCATAAGTCTTCCGTTTTTGTGCATTAGCATGGAGTTCTGTTTATTGGATTCAAAATTAAACAGGCGTTAAATTTTCATTTATATTTGTGAAACTCTATTAAAAGTTTAGTTTAATTAAACGTTTATTCGTTGAAAGAACAAAAAGTTTTACCTTCACGTTCCTTTGATCTACTTTTCCTATATACTATACAAAATCCCCAAAGAAACTTTTTCATTATACGTTTGACAATTTATTTATTTTTAATGAAGTTATGTGGATCACTAATTTGACTTGATGTAGCAGCTCAAGCAAATAATGAAACCTTATCAAATATAATATTATTAACAAGAATACAGAAATTCATTGCAAAATATGCCTTGAAATTTTGTAAGGTAAAATCAACTCCAAAAAATTGCATAGACATTCCTTATGCTGCTGTCAGTATCAGTAGTAAAAAGTTGAAATGACAGCAGGCCTATTAACGGAAGTTGCCAAGGAGTTACTGATATTTTCTTGAAGTTATCTATGGCACATACCTCGTACGTATCTGCAGAGAGAGGATATAAACATAAAAAAAAATCCAATTTGGTTTGTATGTCAATATACAATCCTATACATCTTTTTTCATACTAAATGAAACTCCATTAATGATATTAAATTTTGTGAAAAGTTTATTATTTACTCAAAACCATTTTACGTATTATACAGAGAAGGGTACATTTTTTACCATAATATATTTATAGTATATACTTGAGGTGGAACGAGGATTCCTTTTTTGATACAACAAAGAATAAGGAATGAAACGGATATGGTGTAATTGAAAGAAGGAACACAATGATAATATTCGGTTTAATATTTTCCAACTGCTATACCAGGAAATGTATAATAGTGAGTTATTTTACATGGGGAGTTTATGTTAGTTGGAGGGTTGTTTTCGCTGTAATTATATGCAAAAACAACATACCTAGCTAAATCTATAAGTTCAATTATCTCTACAAAACACTATTTTAAAAAATCGTTCTATATTTTCACAATAAGGTCATTAGCTGAAATTCATTGTGTCTTTTAATAATGTCCATGCATATCGCTCCATTTTAAACCCATCATTGTTCAACGACCATTTTATTGAACTGCAGATGACAGACATATAATTCGTGTAAAAAAAGGTCTATTATTGAGCGTTATGCAATGGGTTACATTGAATTGATATCCGGAGAGGTGGGGTATAGTGTAATTGATAATAAGTTTCGTGTTAGCTAAAGCCGACTGACCCCGGGGTAGGTCATCAAGTAAGGGTCTGCATATAGCCCTACGGGAATAGACTGTGGAGCTATTTCCTGCTACCCTAACAACATTTCCTCAACAACAAAACACTTTTCCTCCATCAGTATGTTCATAGGAACAAACGTAGTGAGTTTGGTGGAAATCGAGAAAAAAAGTTTTTTGAAGAAATTAAAAATATATCAAGGGTAGGTAGGTAGTTGATGCGCTGATTCCAAATATGTATATAATGTGGGGGGTGGCACTGAAAATGAGAGCAGTACGGACCCTCAAAGATAGCCAAAATCAATCATTTGTACTAAATTTTCACTTTGAAAAATCATAAAAAAATAACCACTCTCGCTTCGTTCCTGAGCTTTGGGTATGTCCATCGGACATCTATTCCGAATCTATCAGGGTATGTAGGAGATTCCAAGGGCGTCTTCTAACCCCAGGGTAGATCATCAAGTAAGGGTCTGCATATAGCCCGGTGGGAATATACTGGGGAGCTATTTCCTGCTACCCTAACAACATTTTCTCGACAACAAAACACTTTTTCTCCATCAGTATGTTCATAGGAACAAACGTAGTGAGTTTGGTGGAAATCGAGAAAAAAAAGTTTTTTGAAGAAATTAAAAATATATCAAGGGTATAGAAAATTTGCAAGATTTGGAAGAAAAATAGATTTTCCTGAAAAGTTGTACGATTATAGAGTTTGGTGCGCTGATTCCAAATATGTATATAATATAGGGGGTGGCACTAAAATTGAGAGCAGTACGGACCCTCAAAGATAGCCAAAACCAATCATTTGTACTAAATTCTCACTTTGAAAAATCATAAAAAAATAAGCCCACCTGCTTTGTTCCTGAGCTTTGGGTATGTCCATCGGACATCTATTCCGAATCTATCAGGGTATGTAGGAGAGTCCAAGGGCGTCGACTAACCCCAGGGTATGTCATCAAGTAAGGGTCTGCATATAGCCCTGCGGGAATATACTGTGGAGCTATTTCCTGCTACCCTAACAACATTTTCTCAACAACAAAACACTTTTTCTCCATGAGTATGTTCATAGGAACAAACATAGCGAGTTTGGTGGAAATCGAGAAAAAAATTTTTTTTTAAGAAAATTGAAAATACATCAATAGGGTATTGAAAAATAGATTTTCCTGAAAAGTTGTACGATTATAGAGTTTGGTCCGCTGATTCCAAATATGTATATAATATGGGGGGTGGCACTAAAATTGAGAGCAGTACGGACCCTCAAAGATAGCCAAAACCAATCATTTGTACTAAATTATCACTTTGAAAAATCATAAAAAAATAAGCACACCTGCTTTGTTCCTGAGCTTTGGGTATGTCCATCGGACATCTATTCCGAATCTATCAGGGTATGTAGGAGAGTCCAAGGGCGTCGACTAACCCCAGGGTAGGTCATCAAGTAAGGGGATAGCCCTGCGGGAATATACTGGGGAGCTATTTCATGCTACCCTAACAACATTTTCTCAACAACAAAACACTTTTTCTCCATCAGTATGTTCATAGGAACAAACATAGTGAGTTTGGTGGTAATCGCGAAAAAAAATTTTTTTGAAGAAAATTGAAAATTTGCAAGATTTGGAAGAAAAATAGATTTTCCTGAAAAGTCGTACAATTATAGAGTTGGATGCGCTCATTCCAAATATATATATGATGTGGTAGGTGGCACTGAAATTGAGAGCAGTACGGACCCTCAAAGATAGCCAAAACCAATCATTTGTACTAAATTCTCACTTTGAAAAATCATAAAAAAATAAGCACACCTGCTTTGTTCCTGAGCTTTGGGTATGTCCATCGGACATCTATTCCGAATCTATCAGGGTATGTAGGAGAGTCCAAGGGCGTCGACTAACCCCAGGGTAGGTCATCAAGTAAGGGTCTGCATATAGCCCTGCGGGAATATACTGTGGAGCTATTTCCTGCTACCCTAACAACATTTTCTCAACAACAAAACACTTTTTCTCCATCACTATGTTCATAGGAACAAACATAATGATGATAACATTTTAATATAAGTTTAGTTAATAATTTTAATAATAATATACAATAGACCGCTATCGCTATACACAATTTTAGCCCTCGGGTGATATATAAACAGACATTATCCTTTGGAAAACTTGTCACTAACAGAGATGGATTAGGCACATCTATAATTAATATCATCATCCTTTTTACTGAAAAATAATAAAGTGGCAAACAGAAAAAACCTATTTGTTTTCCTTAAACAAAGGGCATTTCCTCAGAATTGCGGGTTTAGATGATAATTTCGTTTAATTTATCGTGAGCACACAATTCTTTCGCCGTCAGCGGCGGCTGCTCAGCTTATGAGAAGAAGCGAATATTGATCGGTCAAAGATTTACGTATCTGCCTCCCAACTATAATAGTTAAATATTTTCTACCACTAATGCTCCAAAACTCAGGTAAAGCCGACGCTGCTCTATAGGGTTTCCTTGTCAACTTGTAACGAACTACCTATTAGTAGTAAGGCAAGATGAATTTTCAATTATGAGATTCAAGGTCTTTCTTAAATTAGTTAGATACCTTGGAAGATCAATAATATACAAATAATCTACTAAACATATTATGGATTATCAAAATAAGGTTAATTACACAATTTCCGGTTAAATATAATAGGTCTATTCCAGCTGGATTTATTTTTGGATATGGCTAATAAAATGGGTTTATTACAGTTTGGATCGTAAATCTTTTTTCGTTGGAATCGAATTGTTTCAGAGCCTTTGCTGTATATGTAGCTTTTGTAATGGGTGTCACAACCTAACTGGAATGTATTTAGAATATGAAAATACAAATTTCGAATGAAAATTACAAGTAGAAATAAAATGGCAGCAAAATTAAAATGCTACCTCAATTTTGTACTAAAATTTTGATTAAATTGACTTATTTATTTCTTCAGTTTCCACAGATTTTTTCGTAAACCCCTGTAGAAATTTTTTAGAACTTTTTTTGAAAAATTACATAGAAATATACAAATCTAGCTTTTTCTCCATTTTACTGTCAAGCAGCAGCAACAAAACACTTTTTCTCCATCAGTATGTTCCTAGGAACAAACATAGTGAGTTTGGTGGAAATCGAGAAAAAAAAGTTTTTTGAAGAAAATTGAAAATACATCAAGGGTAGGGTATTGAAAATTTGCAAGATTTGGATAGAAAATAGATTTTCCTGAAAAGTTGTACGATTATAGAGTTTGGTGCGCTGATTCCAAATATTATATAATGTGGGGGGTGGCACTGAAATTGAGAGCAGTACGGACCCTCAAAGATAGCCAAAACCAATCATTTGTACTAAATTATCACTTTGAAAAATCATAAAAAAATAAGCACTCCTGCTTCGTTCCTGAGCTTTGGGTATGTCCATCGGACATCTATTCCGAATCTATCAGGGTATGTAGAAGATTCCAAGGGCGTCTACTAACCCCAGGGTAGGTCACAAAGTAAGGGTCTGCATATAGCCCGGTGGGAATATACTGGGGAGCTATTTCCTGCTACCCTAACAACATTTTCTCAACAACAAAACACTTTTTCTCCATCAGTACGTTCCTAGGAACAAACATAGTGAGTTTGGTGGAAATCGAGAAAAAAAAGTTTTTTGAAGAAAATTGAAAATACATCAAGGGTAGGGTATTGAAAATTTGCAAGATTTGGACGAAAAATAGATTTTCCTGAAAAGTTGTACGAATATAGAATTTGGTGCGCTGATTCCAAATATTATATAATGTGGGGGGTAGCACTGAAATTGAGAGCAGTACGGACCCTCAAAGATAGCCAAAACCAATCATTTGTACTAAATTATCACTTTGAAAAATCATAAAAAAATAAGCACTCCTGCTTCGGTCCTGAGCTTTGGGTATGTCCATCGGACATCTATTCCGAATCTATCAGGGTATGTAGAAGATTCCAAGGGCGTCTACTAACCCCAGGGTAGGTCATCAAGTAAGGGTCTGCATATAGCCCTGCGGGAATATACTGGGGAGCTATTTCCTGCTACCCTAACAACATTTTCTCGACAACAAAACACTTTTTCTCCATCAGTATGTTCCTAGGAACAAACATAGTGAGTTTGGTGGAAATCGAGAAAAAAAAGTTTTTTGAAGAAATTGAAAATACATCGAGGGTAGGGTATTGAAAATTTGCAAGATTTGGAAGAAAAATAGATTTTCCTGAAAAGTTGTACGATTATAGAGTTTGGTGCGCTGATTCCAAATATGTATATAATATGGGGGGTGGCACTAAAATTGAGAGCAGTACGGACCCTCAAAGATAGCCAAAACCAATCATTTGTACTAAATTCTCACTTTGAAAAATCATAAAAAAATAAGCACACCTGCTTTGTTCCTGAGCTTTGGGTATGTCCATCGGACATCTATTCCCAATCTATCAGGGTATGTAGGAGATTCCAAGGGCGTCGACTAACCCCAGGGTAGGTCATCAAGTAAGGGTCTGCATATAGCCCTGCGGGAATATACTGTGGAGCTATTTCCTGCTACCCTAACAACATTTTCTCGACAACAAAACACTTTTTCTCCATCAGTACGTTCCTAGGAACAAACATAGTGAGTTTGGTGGAAATCGAGAAAAAAAAGTTTTTTGAAGAAATTGAAAATACATCAAGGGTAGGGTATTGAAAATTTGCAAGATTTGGAAGAAAAATAGATTTTCCTGAAAAGTTGTACGATTATAGAGTTTGGTGCGCTGATTCCAAATATGCATATAATATGGGGGGTGGCACTAAAATTGAGAGCAGTACGGACCCTCAAAGATAGCCAAAACCAATCATTTGTACTAAATTCTCACTTTGAAAAATCATAAAAAAATAAGCACACCTGCTTTGTTCCTGAGCTTTGGGTATGTCCATCGGACATCTATTCCGAATCTATCAGGGTATGTAGGAGAGTCCAAGGGCGTCGACTAACCCCAGGGTAGGTCATCAAGTAAGGGTCTGCATATAGCCCTGCGGGAATATACTGTGGAGCTATTTCCTGCTACCCTAACAACATTTTCTCAACAACAAAACACTTTTTCTCCATCACTATGTTCATAGGAACATGTTTGTTCATTATGTTTAATGATGATAACATTTTAATATAAGTTTAGTTAATAATTTTAATAATAATATACAATAGACCGCTATCGCTATACATAATTTTAGCCCTCGGGTGATATATAAACAGACATTATCCTTTGGAAAACTTGTCACTAACAGAGATGGATTAGGCACATCTATAATTAATATCATCATCCTTTTTACTGAAAAATAATAAAGTGGCAAACAGAAAAAACCTATTTGTTTTCCTTAAACAAAGGGCATTTCCTCAGAATTGCGGTTTTAGATGACAATTTCGTTTAATTTATCGTGAACACACAATTCTTTCGCTGTCAGCGGCGGCTGCTCACATTATGAGAAGAAGCGAATAATGCTCCAAAACTCAGGTAAAGCCGACGCTGCTCTATAGGGTTTCCTTGTCAACTTGTAACGAACTACCTATTAGTAGTAAGGCAAGATGAATTTTCAATTATTAGATTCAAGGTCTTTCTTAAATTAGTTAGATACCTTGGAAGATCAATAATATACAAATAATCTACTAAACATATTATGGATTATCAAAATAAGGTTAATTACGCAATTTCCGGTTAAATATAATAGGTCTATTCCAGCTGGATTTATTTTTGGATATGGCTGTAATAAAATGGGTTTATTACAGTTTGGATCGTAAATCTTTTTTCGTTGGAATCGAATGGTTTCAGAGCCTTTGCTGTATATGTAGCTTTTGTAATGGGTGTCCCAACCTAACCGGAATGTATTTAGAATATGAAAATACAAATTTCGAATGAAAATTACAAGTAGAAATAAAATGGCAGCAAAATTAAAATGCGACATCAATTTTGGACTAAAATTTTGATTAAATTGACTTATTTATTTCTTCAGTTTCCACAGATTTTTTCGTAAACCCCTGTAGAAATTTTTTAGAACTTTTTTTGAAAAATTACATAGAAATATACAAATCTAGCTTTTTCTCCATTTTACTGTCAAGCAGCAGCAACAAAACACTTTTTCTCCATCAGTATGTTCCTAGGAACAAACATAGTGAGTTTGGTGGAAATCGAGAAAAAAAAGTTTTTTGAAGAAAATTGAAAATACATCAAGGGTAGGGTATTGAAAATTTGCAAGATTTGGATAGAAAATAGATTTTCCTGAAAAGTTGTACGATTATAGAGTTTGGTGCGCTGATTCCAAATATTATATAATGTGGGGGGTGGCACTGAAATTGAGAGCAGTACGGACCCTCAAAGATAGCCAAAACGAATCATTTGTACTAAATTATCACTTTGAAAAATCATAAAAAAATAAGCACTCCTGCTTCGTTCCTGAGCTTTGGGTATGTCCATCGGACATCTATTCCGAATCTATCAGGGTATGTAGGTAATTCCAAGAGCGTCTACTAACCCCAGGGTAGATCATCAAGTAAGGGTCTGCATATAGCCCTACGGGAATAGACTGTGGAGCTATTTCCTGCTACCCTAACAACATTTCCTCAACAACAAAACACTTTTTCTCCATCAGTATGTTCATAGGAATAAACGTAGTGAGTTTGGTGGAAATCGAGAAAAAAAAGTTTCTTGAAGAAATTCAAAATATATCAAGGGTATTGAAAATTTGCAGGATTTGGATGCAAAATAGATTTTCCTGAAAAGTTGTACAATTATAGAGTTTGATGCGCTCATTCCAAATATATATATGATGTGGTAGGTGGCACTAAAATTGAGAGCAGTACGGACCCTCAAAGATAGCCAAAACCAATCATTTGTACTAAATTATCACTTTGAAAAATCATAAAAAAATAAGCACTCCTGCTTCGTTCCTGAGCTTTGGGTATGTTCATCGGTCATCTATTCCGAACCTATCAGGGTATGTAGGAGATTCCAAGGGCGTCTACTAACCCCAGGGTAGGTCATCAAGTAAGGGTCTGCATATAGCCCTACGGGAATAGACTGTGGAGCTATTTCCTGCTACCCTAACAACATTTTCTCAACAACAAAACACTTTTTCTCCATCAGTATGTTCATAGGAATAAACGTAGTGAGTTTGGTGGAAATCGAGAAAAAAAAGTTTCTTGAAGAAATTCAAAATATATCAAGGGTATTGAAAATTTGCAGGATTTGGATGGAAAATAGATTTTCCTGAAAAGTTGTACAATTATAGAGTTTGATGCGCTCATTCCAAATATATATATGATGTGGTAGGTGGCACTAAAATTGAGAGCAGTACGGACCCTCAAAGACAGCCAAAACCAATCATTTGTACTAAATTATCACTTTGAAAAATCATAAAAAAATAAGCACTCCTGCTTCGTTCCTGAGCTTTGGGTATGTCCATCGGACATCTATTCCGAATCTATCAGGGTATGTAGGAGATTCCAAGGGCATATACTAACCCCAGGGTAGGTCATCAAGTAAGGGTCTGCATATAGCCCTGCGGGAATATACTTGGGAGCTATTTCCTGCTACCCTAACAACATTTCCTCAACAACAAAACACTTTTTCTCCATCAGTACGTTCCTAGGAACAAACATAGTGAGTTTGGTGGAAATCGAGAAAAAAAAGGTTTTTGAAGAAATTGAAAATACATCAAGGGTAGGGTATAGAAAATTTGCAAGATTTGGATGGAAAATAGATTTTCCTGAAAAGTTGTACGATTATAGAATTTGATGCGCTGATTCCAAATATATATATGATGTGGTAGGTGGCACTAAAATTAAGAGCAGTACGGACCCTCAAAGATAGTCAAAACCATACATTTGTACTAAATTCTCACTTTGAAAAATCATAAAAAAATAAGCACACCTGCTTCGTTCCTGAGCTTTGGGTATGTCCATCGGACATCTATTCCGAATCTATCAGGGTATGTAGGAAATTCCAAGAGCGTCTACTAACCCCAGGGTAGGTCATCAAGTAAGGGTCTGCATATAGCCCTGCGGGAATATACTTGGGAGCTATTTCCTGCTACCCTAACAACATTTCCTCAACAACAAAACACTTTTTCTCCATCAGTACGTTCCTAGGAACAAACATAGTGAGTTTGGTGGAAATCGAGAAAAAAACGTTTTTTGAAGAAATTGAAAATACATCAAGGGTTTAGGGTATTGAAAATTTGCAAGATTTGGAAGAAAAATAGATTTTCCTGAAAAGTTGTACGATTATAGAGTTTGGTACGCTGATTCCAAATATGTATATAATGTGGGGGGTGGCACTGAAATTGAGAGCAGTACGGACCCTCAAAGATAGCCAAAACCAATCATTTACTAAATTCTCACTTTGAAAAATCATAAAAAAATAAGCACACCTGCTTCGTTCCTGAGCTTTGGGTATGTCCATCGGACATCTATTCCGAATCTATCAGGGTATGTAGAAGATTCCAAGGGCGTCTACTAACCCCAGGGTAGGTCATCAAGTAAGGGTCTGCATATAGCCCGGTGGGAATATACTGGGGAGCTATTTCCTGCTACCCTAACAACATTTTCTCAACAACAAAACACTTTTTCTCCATCAGTACGTTCCTAGGAACAAACATAGTGAGTTTGGTGGAAATCGAGAAAAAAAAGTTTTTTGAAGAAATTGAAAATTTGCAAGATTTGGAAGAAAAATAGATTTTCCTGAAAAGTTGTATGATTATAGAGTTTGGTGCGCTGATTCCAAATATTATATAATGTGGGGGGTGGCACTGAAATTGAGAGCAGTACGGACCCTCAAAGATAGCCAAAACCAATCATTTGTACTAAATTATCACTTTGAAAAATCATAAAAAAATAAGCACACCTGATTCGTTCCTGAGCTTTGGGTATGACCATCGGACATCTATTCCGAATCTATCAGGGTATGTAGGAAATTCCAAGAGCGTCTACTAACCCCAGGGTAGATCATCAAGTAAGGGTCTGCATATAGCCCTGCGGGAATATACTGGGGAGCTATTTCCTGCTACCCTGACAACATTTTCTCAACAACAAAACACTTTTTCTTCATCAGTACGTTCCTAGGAACAAACATAGTGAGTTTGGTGGAAATCGAGAAAAAAAAGTTTTTTGAAGAAATTGAAAATACATCAAGGGTAGGGTATTGAAAATTTGCAAGATTTGGAAGAAAAATAGATTTTCCTGAAAAGTTATATGATTATAGAGTTTGGTGCGCTGATTCCAAATATTATATAATGTGGGGGGTGGCACTGAAATTGAGAGCAGTACGGACCCTCAAAGATAGCCAAAACCAATCATTTGTACTAAATTATCACTTTGAAAAATCATAAAAAAATAAGCACACCTGTTTCGTTCCTGAGCTTTGGGTATGTCCATCGGACATCTATTCCGAACCTATCAGGGTATGTAGGAAATTCCAAGAGCGTCTACTAACCCCAGTGTAGATCATCAAGTAAGGGTCTGCATATAGCCCTGCGGGAATATACTGGGGAGCTATTTCCTGCTACCCTGACAACATTTTCTCAACAACAAAACACTTTTTCTCCATCAGTATGTTCCTAGAAACACATGTAGTGAGTTTGGTGAAAATCGAGAAAAAAAAGTTTTTTGAAGAAATTGAAAATACATCAAGGGTAGGGTATTGAAAATTTGCAAGATTTGGAAGAAAAATAGATTTTCCTGAAAAGTTGTACGATTATAGAGTTTGGTGCGCTGATTCCAAATATGTATATAATATGGGGGGTGGCACTGAAATTGAGAGCAGTACGGACCCTCAAAGATAGCCAAAACCAATCATTTGTACTAAATTGTCACTTTGAAAAATCATAAAAAAATAAGCACTCCTGCTTCGTTCCTGAGCTTTGGGTATGTCCATCGGGCATCTATTCCGAATCTATCAGGGTATGTAGGAGATTCCAAGGGCATATACTAACCCCAGGGTAGGTCATCAAGTAAGGGTCTGCATATAGCCCTGCGGGAATATACTGGGGAGCTATTTCCTGCTACCCTAACAACATTTTCTCGACAACAAAACACTTTTTCTCCATAAGTATGTTCCTAGGAACAAACATAGTGAGTTTGGTGGAAATCGACAAAAAAAAATTTTTGGAAGAATATCCAAAGGTATTGAACATTTGCAAGATTTGGATGGAAAATAGATTTTCCTGAAAAGTTGTACGATTATACAGTTTGGTGCACTGATTCCAAATAATATATAATGAGAGCAGTACGGACCCTCAAAGATAGCCAAAACCAATCATTTGTACTAAATTCTCACTTTGAAAAATCATAAAAAAATAAGCACACCTGCTTTGTTCCTAAGCTTTGGGTATGTCCATCGGACTAAGGTAAAAAGTATCATAATGATGGATGACGGTTGCTAACTTTTAAAAATGTTCTGCTACTTCCATAAGCACTATTTTTATTATACATGGCCGCTGATAAAGTTGCGGAACATCAAAGTGCTTTTTTAAATAGAAATAATTGCACAAAAACTGTTGGACAATGATTTGTTTTACTAAATCGTAACTAACTTGGTACCAACACTGAACTTTATACCCGTTTAATAATATTTACCTAATAACCAGTTCAAGTAGTATCTACAACCTAAAACCATACTTATATATACAGCTTAAGCATATACGATCGAAGGAAAGCTGCAGGGCTGCTGAAAACCAAAATTTCCTCACTAATTCAATTTGTTAAAGTTTATTACGTTAAACAAAGTTATGTACCTATAGATTTATCATTTTTGTGGAATATTTTTCCATTTTAAGAGCAGACTGTTGAGGAAAAGTAATCGATTATGACTTATCACCTCTGGAGTTGATTTTAACGGATTTTTACAGAAGGAATTAAATGTACTTGACTAGCGAAAATATTCTCAGTTTTAGAATAAACTTTGAATGTCCATCTAAATGATGATGACCATTATGCTGTTGGTCTTTGTTTTGACTTATCCAGGGCAGATATGGGGATTCGTGGTGAGATCAGTGACTTCATGAATCTCTTTCTTCTTTGCGAATCATTAAACGTTTTCAGTAAAAAAAAACCAGCACAGAAAATTAAAAACTCAAGTGAATAAAATTAAATTTTACGTAAAATTTTTCTTCATAAGTATATACCATATTTCGTGTTTCCCAGTTCAAAAACCTGTACCTACCCACTTCACGGAAGCTTCACAAACAACTCCCAGCATTACTAAACTACACAGGTACGTATATGGCATTGCATAAAAGCAAGTGCCATCTAAAAGTCTGATATAATTATTTTTACATTCTTAGTTATGTATTCAGTTTCGTCATGTTTGTTTTGTGTGTGTTGTGGAATACGGGTCACACAAACGCCCTAAGCAGATCTACGTTTGAAACTAAATTCCTAGATGAAAAATATGTTTGGTTTAAAATATTGTAGACATAATTGAAATTTTAAGTGAAAGTTTCTGTCAAACTTACGCTTGAATTAAACAATGAAATGTAATTTTAATCTACTGAGATCCAAACAGAATTTGGATCTTTCATGGTCGAAGTTTGCTGTGTCTGTTTCCTCCTTGATTCTCAATTTCCCAAAGCCGCCAACGGTTCAGGCTCTACAAAAATCCAACGCAACACCATTTCTGAGCTCTTGGCTAATGTTTCTATTTGCATTTCTTTGCAGTAATTTCTATTTAATTTTTCTTTTATTCAATTGGGAAGCAATAATATCCAAATTAACACTATAGTACACTAGGATCTTGTCTACACGACAAACATCTTGCTTATTTATTTCATATTTTATGAACAGCAGAAAAAAACACTCTTTTAAAAACTTCTTATTTGTAAGTTTTGTTGTCGGAAAACTACATTTTAAAGATTGTAACTACCTTATTGTTGAGGACAAAAAAAACGACCCTTATATATATAGCGTGAAGCTTGAATAAAACCAGTTTGTGAAATTGTCTATAAATATTTATTAGCTACTATCGTAAGTAATGGCTTGCCGTCAGTCAATTTAGTGCATAGATTTTATGTTCAAAACCCGTGAAAGGAAATTATCCTAAAAGTATTATATTGCTGAGTACAAAATCTAACCTATTAAAATATGAATTTCCTATAAAATTCGTACATAAGGTGATGCAAAGAAAATGCTTTGCTTTTAATAAAATTTTTGAATTCCATACAAATCCTGATGACGAGAAAGTTTTTTGAGGATTCTTGTAGATATTAAAAGAGAGGAAAAGAGCTCTGGAAATAAAGTTCAATACGGAACCCCGTTACTATCATTTTGCTGATTGGGACATTTATTAATGTCATATAAGAAACTAGATATACTAAGTTAAAAGGGTGAGTTTCATAATCATACTGAGACCAACACATTTGGGGACCAACTAATTCTAATTTTTTCTTTCTGTTCTCCGATCAAGCCCTAGATTTTTTAGTAAGACACTCTATTTAATCATCCCTTATTGAATTATTTCACTTACTTTTATTCTTTTGTGTTTAGTTATTCAATTTTCTCGCTTGCTTCATTAACTGGCTATAGGTTCAACGTGAAATTTAATGAAGCTCAAACACTGAACCGAAAAGGTACGTGATATTAATAAAAATCAAATCAATGAACGTCAACATTAAATTTGAGCCGATGATGGGTGACATTAATACAATGAACGTTCGTACATAAATTCGGTAGCGAATTCTGTACGTTGAATTAATAAATAAAGAACATAAATTTATGCTCGCCGGTTATTGATCTTACGAATGATGGACATTAATTTATAACTCCTGTACGTTAAAACGATGTTACCCGGTTGTTAATCTTACGAACGATGCAGATTAGTTTATGTCTCCAATACGTACAACCGATGTTAGCTGGTTATTAATGTTACGAACGATGAACATTAATCTATGACTTTTGTACATTAAACCGATGTCTGAAGGTTATTAATGTTACGAACGAGAAACATGAATCTATGACTTTTGTACGTTAAACCAATGTTAGCTGATTATTACATTGGGTTATAATAATTGTTTTACGTAATTGTGTTCGCCGGAAATTATTTTTACGAAAGATTGAGATTATTGTTCTGTATTCAATCAATAATCGCGAGCATATAGGTACATATGTATTATGTCTACTGCAAAGTGCAGTATGGTTCAAATATACTAGTACCAATGGTTAGAGAATTTAAAAGCCCAAATAAGACTCAAAATTAACTTGCTGTACATCCATTGATTTGATGCACCTGCTTCGTAAATAAATTAAATCATATTTGTACGACACTCGAAATCTAAAGGCTTTATTTTTAATTTAGTTAATATTAAATGCTAAACATGTCAGATTCGTCTGTCGTCTTAGGTGAAAAGGGAGAAAAAACTATATTTGGAAACTAAAGTCCGCGGAAATTCTTCTAAACAAAATTAGAAATTATTACGAGATCTAAACATTTATGCAAGGGAAAATATCACAATACCGTCTTTTATTCATGATGTTGATAATATTAATGATTTTTTTGTGGCCACTTCTACCAACAATCCGGACCCAGGAACGATCAAATTTTACTTAGATAATAAAATTAGGCCTGATATTAACTTTGAATTTACAATGGTGGATCATGGGGAGATACTTGATGCATTGCTTGGGATTAAGTCAAATGCTGTAGGCAGTGACATGATCACTATTGATATGCTAGTAGTAGTAGTTGTCCGTTATAATGCCCTTTATACAGCATCTAGTTAATTACTATATAGAAACGAGGAACTTCCCAACATGTTGGAAAGAAGCCAATGTCATTCCAATCCCAAAACTAAAACTCCATCAACGTTTAAGGATCTTATAGACCGATTAATATACTCCCAGCGATCTCCAAGGTTATTGAGAGAGTGATCTGCAATCAAATGAAAACATATCTTGATGGGCATGGGTTGTTGTCGGAGGTCCAGTCTGGGTTCCGTCCGGGTCACAGTTGCTCCACGACATGACTTAAAATACTGGATGATGCATTGGGGGCGGTAGATCAGGGTCGATTGACGGCATTGCTGCTGTTGGACTACGCAAGGGGCATTTAACCGCATTGGTCATGGTTTGTTGCTGGCCATTGTGGGTTACCTGGGCTTTGGGGAGTCTGCTGTGTCTCTACTCGAAACGTATGTGAATGATAGAAGTCAGGTTGTCATTTTGGGAACGGCAGTGTCTGGGCCCAGGACATTGCGTAGCCGCAGGGCATCCAGGAATCATTGCCTTTTTTTATGTATCAGGGTTTTTGTTATTGTTATTATTATGCAGTTATCTTTAGTATTGCTAATATGTTAAGCTAGGAGGCTGTGCATCGACTTCGCCTTTTGTGCAACTTTTCTAAGTTCTCAATAAAGTCATTTATTATATTATTATTATTAATCAAAATAACAGGTTTTTAAGTAAACAGTGTGCGCCTTTAGAATAGACTTATAGAACCCATAAGTACGGTTGAATTGCAGATTTTCTTCCTTTAAGGTTGATTATATGTTCTTCTATTTCTTGAACTGTTTTAGCACCAAATAAAAAAGATTCTTGAGAGTCTTTTATTGTGTACTTTAAATGGCACCTTTGGAACATAGCTTAGCGGATAGCACTAAATATCCATGAAGAGCCCATAAAATTTCTCCCCTCGTATCGGCGGGTTTTCAACATTACAAAGGAATACCGCACTGTGTTTTTTTTTTGTTTTAAACTGACTTTAGTTTTGTACTTTACTAAATGGTACTTATATAAAAGGATTACTACTTACCTTATATTTCTACATTTGTTGTATTATTTGGGAACAAATTTTAAAAATAGATTTAGGAACACACTTCACTTTTCAACTGTATACATTTAACTAAACAAAACAAAAAGGACGCGTAAACAAAAAGTCTATGAGAATGTCATAATGTCAATGTTTTGAGTATTCAGTCTATGGTCCGGGTGCATTGATTTGCGCGCGTTATTCAGAATTTAACGGTTAGGTTCGTAAAATTATTGCTTAGCATCCATTGAATCAACGATGATCGTTTATTAGTTTTTATGTTCGCTGTTCATATGATGTGTATGATTTACAAATTATTGTGTTAAAGGCGAAGAGCATAAATTAATAAATTTAAAACATTGAAGCAATAAATAGTGACATTATATTGATGAAAAAAAACATAAATTTTCGATGTCTTGCATTTATTGATTAATGTTTCATCGTACATTGTTTCTATGTATGAAATTATTAATTTATGATCAAAATTCATTGTAACAGTGACCAATTCATAATATTAATGTTCAAAATATTGATGACAACCATTCATTGGTTTTACGTACAATATTTTTTTCAGTGCAGGGTACACTAAGGCTTATTTACTAATTTAGGGAAATATATTGGTACCTCATTAATATCCTCATAATTTTTATAAACGAAACTCTTTAGACAAAGAAATCAATCACATAAGATAAACCGTGAAAGTCCTCAGACTGAGTATTTCGTATATTAAGTAGACCTTTTTTTCATTAGTAAAAATAACCTTTCGTTTATCATACTTTGGAGTTGCTAGAAAAGGGAAGGATTTTATATTAAAAAATCCATTCAAAACTCATATTATAGAGTCAAACTCAAATTAAGGTAAATTGGCAAATAAAAGACTCTAACATGCCTATATAAAGTTTTTCACGATGCGGATATAATAATTTTAATCTGCTTTTCGTTAGCTTCTCTTGATTTATTACATGTACAGTCTTTTTATTGCCTTAAGACCAGTGCTGTGCACACTTGTTCTTTTAGATCAAGTTGGATTGTAGACTGTAGGACAGTCATTTAGGTCCTAGCTTCTCTTCACTTACATCTAATGATATTTCTCGTGAATGAATCTAATCCAGAGAACGCTCAGTTGCCTCAAGCTTTTTATGAATAAGCGATCGCGTCTCTGGGAACCATCGTTTGGCTTTGTTGGATTGAGTTTAGGCCATACTTCGTGATGATATTGTATTCATTTTCTATTTCCCGAAAAATTAAGAAATCGGAGTGGAGTTTTATATTGTTTATGAATTTTTCATTGTGATGCGCAGTAGGGGAAAATCCAGGAAATCTATTGTAAAAAGGGTGTGTAAAAACGAAAGACATAGGAACGTATAAAGGTAAATTGTAAATGCATACGCGAGTTCATTGTACTTGGTCCGTATATACAGGGAGTTAGTAAATAAGTGCGACAAACTTCAGGGGGTGATTTTGCATGAAAAAATAATCACAGTTTGCTATACATATAAACGTATGTCCGCAAATCTTTCGTTACCGAGCCACAGTGAGTTAAAGTTTTTCTTAAAAACTGATGAAGTATTTATTAGTTACTCTTAATAAACTATAAACAGTGTCGACTGTATCTAACAGACAAATTACGAGGGTGCCATAAAATCTTATTTTACTGCGTTTCCAAAAAGTTTATTGCGATTTAGATTTTATGCTATAGTTACTTGCCTGAGTTGTAAAGTACCAATAACATAAAGAAGTTTACTATGGTATATTCTGAGATGTTATTTCACAACTTCTCCAAATGTGTTGCAGAAACCATCAAGTTTATTTCAGAAAACCTAATTCCATGAGGTTTCAATTGAACCGCCTTCACGTTTAGTTATTCCGAAGAAGCTGAATATTGTCCATATAAAAATATCTTTAGTTAATTATTGTATGTAATTAAATTACTTTATACAATTTTTCTCTTTGGAAAAAGAGAAAAATTGTATAAAATAAACTTGGTATTTTCTAAAGTTGATTTATGATTTATTTTCTACAGCAAAAAATTGAACTTTTAACTTATGAGAGCCGGTATTTCAATTCAGTATTATACTTCAAAACTTTAATGTTAAGAAACTTTTATGTACTTTTCAATGTAAGCTTGCAAAATTTCTTTAGCAACTGTTTTGTTGGGTTTAAAAAAATTAATAATTAAAATTGAATCCACGATACCAGAAACAAGAAATATAAAGTCACCTAAGGAACTCAATTAAAAGCTAACAAAATTAACTTTTGAACTTATTTGGAGCAACTTTCTTGCGATATCGATTTTATGTTGGATTTACCCATCCACTGCAACAGAGCTGTTATCTGTCACCTGTCATTTTTTCACATAACGAACCTTTTTTCTTTCATCTTCAATTGAGCACCATCATAAAAACGTTTCACGTAAATTAATTAAATTCATTGAATATAAAAATCAGCTGATTAAAAACAATCACCTATCAGCAACTATACAGGATGGCCAAATGAAAATGAAACAAAGGCGGTGTAATTTTTAGATTCTTGAGATTTCATATTTAGAACGAAAAACATTCATTGAGTGTCAACGGTAAAATCAGCGATGTAAAAAATACTTTCCCACGCAGCAGCTGCCACCTAGTGTTCATACTTTTAATCATTTCACCGGTAATGTAACAGAATTGTAACGGCATCTGTTGTCGAATCGGCGGTAGACCCAGCTTTTCATATAATTTTCTTACATTTCCACAATGAAAATCGATTTTATGTCTGGCTTGTTTCGCAGTTCTACCGCAACGTGGTGTATGGATCGCTTCGTTCGCTCTCTGCCGGTAAACAGTGGTGTACGTATTTTATTTTTATACATCTAAATAAATATCTCACGTAACTGCAAATTCTTTATGTAAAAAGAACGTATGATTTAGTGAGGTGCGTGAAGATTACCAATTTCAATACAACAAAAGAAAACTCCGGAAATACATAAAAATTCGAAAGATATCCCCAGCATGATTGTGCGATAAATATCGGACAGACCTAGCAAAAAAATTTTATATAAAACTTCAATGCAACCCAGATTAGAATTGCAATCGATTTCTAAATTTTCAAAATATAATAAGTGGGTAATCCACATGTAAGATTCTGAAATTGAATGATTTGCTTGCGAAAAAGTGTTCATCATTTTCATTTCCTTTGGCAAATAAAAATAAATTGGAAGTTGAATGTGCCGCCACAAAATTTCTGCCTTATATATTCCCAACATATTCGTAATGGAAAGTTTGACATCATGTACTTATCTACTGCAAATATAGACGGTAAAAACTTTTTGCGAATGTGTACAATAATCCGCAAAAATGCATTCTTTAACAGATCTTAATCCATTTCAAATTTAACGATCATCAGATCTTAATTTGAATAACTAATTTGGGTGTAAAAAGATCAAACAACAACAATGTTGATGAATTCCAGAGCAATGAAAATAAAATAGAACCAAAGAAAAAGCGTTGAAACATGTCGCTATAGGAATCGACAGCCAATTGGTATTTTTGGAACCCGAACCGTCCTTAGACTTCTCAAAAACAAACGTTAATTCTCTTTTAAATTTATTATTATTATTAGGATAAAAGCAGACTGAAGAACTTAACTTGGGGCCGGTGTTAGGGTTTAAGAGTATTTTACAACATGAAGATTAAGGGCCAAATAGGCCCTGGAGATTGCACGAGAAAGAGAGAGTTTAGTCTTGTTGCACAATCCTCAATATTTAATGTTCATGGCTAAAGGGCGGAATATATGCACGTCAATTCAGTTAAAATATGCGCATATATATGCATAGTTTTTCTTTGAAATATGCAACAATATGCATTTATTTGTCAAAATATGCAATTATATGCCTTGAATATACCATGGAAAAATGGAAATAAAGAAACGCCGACTCTTACAAAAATTATTTATTTTAAGTAAAATTAAAAGAAAAATATAATAGGTAAAATTTTTAACCTGAAATAGTATAAAATGCATATAACGATATATTTTTCAAAATTTGCCGATAAAAGTGTTTGCCTTCTATCTGTAAAAATATGTTTGTACAAAGAAAAAGTTCTTTCAACATCTACCGATGTGATCTGGCAATATTTTAATTTAGGTAGTAAGTTATAAGGCCAAGGTATTATTTCGTTGGATGGTTTAGTATCAAAAATATTTTTGACTTCCATTAAATACTTAAAGCCTTCTTTCTTTCCCACAATAACTTCGAGTTTACTTCTTACTTGATTTCCTACATCACCGGGAACTTTTTTGCATTTGTCGGAAAAAGTTTCAACAATTTTAATTGATTCCCTTAAACTTATATTCCTACTTTCTAACGAAGTTATTATATCTGGTATAAAACTAAAATTAACCTTACTAAAAACAAGTTCCTTAGCTAAATGTACATTTTTTAATACTGCTTGACTTTGCACTACACACTGTGAATTGTCTTCTATATCTAAAATTATGTCTTTAATGGCTTCAAAATGGTCTGCGTAGAATATCTCGGCCTTAATCCATGTTCCCCATCGAGTAATTACGGGCTCTGGAGGTAAACTAACTCCTCAATTACTTGCAAGGGTCGCACTTAATCTTTTGATAAAACGAAAAACATAAAAATATGCACACACATTTTATTTTTGCCGAAATATGCAATTTTTTATGAAATTTGTAAAGATATGCAAAATATGCAAATATGCACTTTGCATATATTCCGCCCTTTATTCATGGCTAATATTTTAATATGAGAAGTCGACGATAAACAAGTTTCTTTAAAGCATATCAAGTACTAAAAATCATATTGTCCTGAATAATAAATGGCGATTGAAATAATCAATCCATTCAAATAAATGATATTTTATATCCTTCATTATTTGAATTCCCATTCAATCGATGGGACTATGGATGCCATAATTAAAACACATTAATGTTTCAAAAAACCTGTAATGTAGTTATTGATATTCCGAATACGAAAAGCTTCGTGATATGATATTATATCGATATATTTTATCAGGAGAGTTTGCTTATTACTGTGAATTCGGTGCCCTTCCATAAAAATAAGGTAAACAATTTTTAATCTTATTTAAATTTTGTACCAAGTTTAAAACCCCATCAGGCAGAAATTATAACAAAATAATATGCAGAGTGTACAAGTATCGAAAATGGGATAAGGAAGGTCAAATTGATATTCTCTTGACCATCCAAAAAAATGTCTAAAGCTTTGTTTGAACTTGAATGCCCTAGTTGTGAATTTACAAACCTATCGTGACGATCTAGTTTATATTAAAACCCATAAATCCTTTAATAATTCACAACAATAATAAAGTATAATGCACCTTCTCCTGTGAAAAGTGAATTGGAAGGTAGGGGCATTGGAAACTAAAAACTAATTTTCCAAAGTGATAAAAATTTAATTTCATTGCATGAGGGATTTAACAAAAATGAATTATTCTTTCCACATCAGTTTCAACTTGAACATAAGCGGAGAAAAATTTGTGATTGGAACGGAGAAAATAAGTTAAACACATTTTCTATTTATTTATTAAAATATACATTCACAGTTATTCAAGAAAACTACTGCTGCAAACTAACCATCAAAGCAGCTTTATACATTTAAGCATGTGACGTCCCTGTCTACTGCTCTATCAGATCACAAGATGGAAAGCGATGGATATGCTATCTTGGTTTGCTCTCGTGTTTCTCGTTTTGCCGATAGGACAACACAACACCAAAGTAATATCACTTTGGAGTAAATTTAATAGGGAGAAACGCCATGAATGCACTACGTAGGTATATCCTTGTTGAATGATGCTTGAGGTCGGTTCTCTTACGTCTGTATGTTATGCATGTATGTCGAGTCTACAAGGTGTAGTAGATTTCAATAAAGCTTTTTTCAATTGTGGAACTCATCATCCACCAACTTCTTGAAGTCTTTAATTGCATATTCAGGAATTGGTTCTGCACTACTTTCAATAGTTTTTCTTATCTTCAACAGTCGGCACTTTAAGGCGATTTGGAGCGAGTCACGAAAAAGGCACCTCGGAGTGTTACAAATAATTATAGCTGAAGCTGTCTTTCTTTTGACAAAAAAGGTGAGGCTGCATTGGCTCTCAACCATTTCTTAACTGGAGCGACAAGATTTATAAATGCTCTATGCTCTGTTAAAGCTCTGCCAGCTCTCCATATCCTTGTTGAATGATGCTTGAGGTCGGTTCTCTTACGTCTGTATGTTATGCATGTATGTCGAGTCTACAAGGTGTAGTAGATTTCAATAAAGCTTTTTCAATTGTGGAACTCATCATCCACCAACTTCTTGAAGTCTTTAATTGCATATTCAGAAATTGGTTCTGCACTACTTTCAATAGTTTTTCTTATCTTTAACAGTCGGCACTTTAAGGCGATTTGGAGCAAGTCATGAAAAAGACACCTAGGAGTGTTACAAATAATTATAGCTGAAGCTGTCTTTCTTTTGACAAAAAAGGTGAGGCTGCATTGGCTCTCAACCACTTCTTAACTGGAGCGACAAGATTTATAAATGCTCTATGCTCTGTTAAAGCTCTGCCAGCTCTCCATATCCTTGTTGAATGATGCTTGAGGTCGGTTCTCTTACGTCTGTATGTTATGCATGTATGTCTTCTTGACTGGAGCGACAAGATTTATAAATGCTCTATGCTCTGTTAAATCTCTGCCAGCTCTCCATATCCTTGTTGAATGATGCTTGAGGTCGGTTCTCTTACGTCTGTATGTTATACATGTATGTCGAGTCCACAAGGTGTAGTAGATTTCAATAAAGCTTTTTTCAATTGTGGAACTCATCATCCACCAACTTCTTGAAGTCTTTAATTGCATATTCAGGAATTGGTTCTGCACTACTTTCAATAGTTTTTCTTATCTTCAACAGTCGGCACTTTAAGGCGATTTGGAGCCAGTCACGAAAAAGACACCTAGGAGTGTTACAGATAATTATAGCTGAGGCTGTTTTCCTTTTGACGAAAAAGCTGAGGCTGCATTGGCTCTCAACCATTTCTTAACTGGAGCGACAAGATTTATAAATGCGCTATGCTCTGTTAAAGCTCTGCCAGCTCTCCATGTCCTTGTTGAATGATGCTTGAGGTCGGTTCTCTTACGTCTGTATGTTATGCATGTATGTCGAGTCTACAAGGTGTAGTAGATTTCAATAAAGCTTTTTCAATTGTGGAACTCATCATCCACCAACTTCTTGAAGTCTTTAATTGCATATTCAATTTTGAGGAATTGGTTCTGCGCTACTTTCAATAGTTTTTCTTATCTTCAACAGTCGGCACTTTAAGGCGATTTGAAGCGAGTCACGAAAAAGGCACCTCGGAGTGTTACAGATATTTATAGCTGAAGCTGTTTTCCTTTTAACCAAAAAGGTGAGGCTGCAGTGGCTCTCAACCATTTCTTAACTGGAGCGACAACATTTATAAATGCTCTCTCTATGCTCTGTTAAAGCTCTGCCAGCTCTCCATATGGAGGCTATTAGTTTTCACTGTAAATAAGTATCTAATTCCATACACATCTTTAAATCGTAATCTTGTTACTCCTTGTTGATATGGATTACTTTATGTAAATTTGTCTGCCAATATTAGTTTGGGTTAATAATGTTACATCTTGTAAAGGACTTCTGCGTGTGAATTCAAACATACGTAGAGGTATGAACGACATGATATTGTTTGTATATCTAACAAGGCTTACATGCCCCTTAGGGATTCATATTTTCCACTAGACAACGAACTACTAGGTGAGTTTAGTTGGTATTCATAACGCTGGTTTATAAATTAATAATTGATTCGAACTGAAACTGAGAAGGGTGTTATTAGACTAAGGAGATGGTTCAATGTGTAGGTACATGGTCCTCCAAATAGATTGAACAGTCATAATTAAAACAAACAATAATGCTTAATGACTTTATTTTATCGGTTTGTTTTATTAGAAACAGTGAGAACATGCGCTTCAGTGATGCTTTTACTATCGATCAATTGTAAAATTTATATACGTGGTGAAAAATGCATGAAAAGGGAATGGATACAGAGAATAACAACTATAAAAGGAGATAAAAGTGAAAAATAAAGAGGTCTAGATATTAAATAAACAAACAAAAGGCAAGAGAAAATTAAACTTCGGCTTTAGTGAAGCCTCAAGGGTTGGATTTTAAAAATATAGCATAGTGTTTACTGTTGAAGAGGAATGGATGGGATTTGCCCTGAACTTTCGCTGCATAATAATAATAAGAATAATAATAATATTTATCTCTCACTCCATAAGAAATATGAGAAATAAACAGTTCTCAGAGCTTGCTGACTCAGACAATAACGTAAATACTAGAAGACAACTTACCCCTGAGAAAATCAACGTGCGACGCCCAGCAAAGCGCATCATCAACAATAATCCCCAATAAGTTGGCTGTTCGTCCCCGAGCATGACCACTAGCACTAGTAAATGTAAGTCTCTGGGTCTTATCAATATTTAGTTTCAGCAGATTACTAGTGAACCAGCCATTCGCAACTCCCTCAAGGTGCCCCGCACGACCTTAGAGCTGTGAAACACTGCTCCCATAACACACCAAAGAGGTATCATCAGCATGAAGAGTGACCCTTCCAGGATTCAAATAACTATATAGGTCGTTAATATAAACGACAAAAAGCAACGGACCCAACACAGAGCCCTGGGGCACTCCACTCGTTAATACCCTCACCTCAGACAGCTCCGACCGAAGAGCCACTGTCTGTCCTCTGCCAGTCAGGTACGACCGCAGCAGCTGGAACGAGAGTCCCCGCACACCATATCGAGAAAGCTTGGTCAGAAGAACTTCATGAGACACACAGTCAAAGGCCTTGCTCAGATCACATAAGGTGAGATTAATAAATTCACATCTCTCCAGGCCCTCGACTATGTCAGACACCACACGAGCCACCGCCTGAACTGTCGACCGACCACCCCTGAAACCAAACCGTCCAGGACACAAAAGCTTATTCGCTTCCAAAAAAGAAGTTAGATTTTGTTTTAATATAATCTCAAAAATTTTTCCAAATATAGGAACTATAGAAATCGGTCGGTAATCAGAAGCATTATCAATGTTACCCTTTTTAAATACAGGGATAACTCTAGTCAACTTGAATGGCTCAGGGAAAATGCCGCCGCACAAACATAAATTGAAGATATGCACTAAAGGCTTAACTAAGATCGGTGCATATTCCTTCACAAAGAAACTGCTGCAGTCAAACATATCAACACTGCCCGAGTTTTTTAAATGGCGAATGGTCTCCGGGACCTCAAACTCCGAGATAGGCAACATAAAAAAGGAGCTAGGCTGCATCGGTATCCGACTTAACATATGCAACCGCTCATCAAGATCCACAGACATGGCCTCAGTAATTTTATTAGCAACAGATACAAAAAAACTGTTAAACTCGGAAGGTGTAAGCCAAGTACTAACTACTAACTATTAATTATTCTCCAGATATCACGTGGTTTACTAGTGGAGCTAGCTATATATCTCTCGTAGGCCATCTTTTTATGGTCAACAATAGTCTTTCTATAATCTGCATGCAACGAGTTATAAAGGGTCCGATGAGAAGCGTCGCCCGTTGACTCACAAACTATCTTAATGGCCATGAGCTTGTCCCTTTTCTCTCAAAGCTCCGATGTAAACCAGTTAATTGGCGTTCTACGATTCTGATGTTTCTTGATCGGAAAATATGTATCAATATTTTGTTGGAAAATACCCAACAGGTAAGATGACAGAAAATCAACATCATCATACAAGTACAGCTGGAAATTTCACATATGTCGCTCAAAGTTCTTTGGCAGTAGCGTTCAATTTAGGTGATATTTTTGAAAAAAATCATTATAGTTACCAATAAAAAAAATACGAATATTTATTCAAACAGAGTGTATAGGCTTCCAAAATCTACTTAAAACCGTAAGGGCATAGTAGAAAACTCTCTTCGACTTCAAGCTTTTACTATCTGGACAGCACAATGGTGTGGCCAGTTTATACATTGATAAATCATTTCGTTCTCACATAAATTATTTGAGCTGAACATTCCTATTATCGTCATCAATTGCGCCGGCCCAGGAAAGTCGTAATCTTCAATTTCTTTGTTATTGTTACTTTCTAAAACGTTTGCTTATGGAAAATATAAGTCGCGGAGTATCTTTTCTATAATAAAATCCATAGACTATTATTTCAAAAACTTATAAACCTAATCTTTATTTATTAGCTCTACTTACTGTAGCTGCGGGATTCAATTACTAGTGATTATCATTTTTATTAAAACGGAATATCTGAAAAAAAGTATACCTGAAGTATAGAAGAACTCCCGTATATACCAAAGAATAGCAGCGATATTGAGCGGCACCAGGTGCAAATAAAGAATTCTGAATAAGAGCCTTGTCAAAGTCGTTTTATGTTATCGTTTTAGGTACTTACAGAGTTTAATTTTCTACTAGATTCAAGGAAAACGAAGGAAATTGGCGAAATGTGTGTCCCATATACAGGTGTTTCAAAAAGACCGCTAACCCGAAAAAATTGTCAGATACTCACTTTGCACACTAGGTAATTATGATTCGTATAACTTTATTGAACCATTGTAAACATCAAAACTGTAAATTTGTTTGTGTAAATTTTGTAGCCTTTGAAGAAAGGAATTAAGTTAGACCCGAAAAAAAAAAAGCCCTATGACCGACGTCCCAATAATTTCAAAGATTCTATAATCTGACCGGTCAAAAGAAGTTCCCATAAACATACGTCCCCAAAAGCAATGTGTCCAAGATACCAGGAGTTCAAGTTTTGAACAGCTTGTATTTATACTTTATTGAAATTGGTTTGGCAAGAAAACAACCAAAAATATATAATTTAGCCTCGCAAACATTATTTCTCTTCAAAATCATATAGCTATAAATAATGGAAATCCCTTACTACGAAACGAAAACAGACCAGACTATAGTTTTCACGTATATCTGAATACATAAAATAGCCTATGGATGAAAATTGCAATAACAAAAGCAAAAAAAAAACAGCATGCTAGTCTCCATTATATATCTGCAGGAAAATATCAAAAGGGACAACCACACAGACCTACACAATTTATATATTTTCTAAAAATGGCTATACGAGAACACGAGGCTGTGTAGTTTTATTGATCTCCGAGTCACAGCCTGCCTGTTGCTTCAAAATCTCTTTCGCCATAGGCGCAGACACAGAAACCTGGCTATAGTGGAACAAACAACAACTGTAGCTATAATATTTTCCTTTGTAAAGGACGAAAATATTATAAACTCTGTAATACGTTTTCTAGCCTTCAGCTAGTTCCTGGAAAATATCGCTTAAAGGTGTGACATTTACTTTGCCATGGAGAGATTTTTATTTAATAGAGCAAGCTTTTATAATAAAGCACATACATATTTTATGATGTAGTAAAAGTTGTATATCGATTTAAGGTTCTTAGCTGGGAGCTATATGTGATGAAGCAAAGTGTTTTTAAATCGTTATTTTGTTGATTAAAAACATGCAATCTCACGCACCTTTGACCTGCACTTAGCAACATTGGGGTAAGGTCATTTGGAGACCTGGTATCGTAGGTCTCCAAATGGGTTGTCTCACGACGGTCAGCAACCAAAAGTGCCCTAGTGATATATAATAAAAATGATCTAATCACGTTTCTTAAAGATTTTATTTGAAGATTTAAGAAGATACTATAAATAAATGTAAATAAATTTTGTAGAAACCCACCACTGACTTTTCGCTGTTTCTCCTTGACCTTACTCCTGGTGTCTCTCCCACTATTAGCTCGCATTCATTCCCGTTTGTTTCGGAAGCACTTTTGGCATCCACCCGTTACAATAAAGGTGAATAAATTAAGTTTTGTAATAAGATACTCTTTATTCTGAGACATGAACGTATTTACACGTAAGCAGTAGCTACCTAGAGAACTGGGAATGGAAGCTTTCCCTATAATTTCCAACCCTTCCTTATTGTCTTAATACTTACATAGCCTGGATAATCCACGATAATCTTTAATATATTTATTTTTTTAATTAATACAGACAAGTAATTATATATAGAGTTTTTAGCTCTCCATATCATATATGTAATATATGTATATATGGAGACTATTAGTTTCATGAAAAAAATTTTTTTTTTTATTTCACCGGAAATACTTCTTTTTGGTCATTTTATACATAAATAAGTAGTTTTAAAAAAATGTCTGTCTGTCTGTCTGTCTGTCTGTATCCACGAAAACGCAAAAACCGCTTAACAGATTTTAACCAAATTTGGTACAAAAATACAATTGGACATGGCAAGGAGCTGATTAGATTTTGGGAAACATTGAGCGTAGGCAAAGGGTTTAAAAGAGGGTTCAAAAATAAAAAAAATTCATAGTTCTTAAACTTATCCGAAATACTGCATAATTTTTTACGCATTTAATTGAATATAACCTAAAATATTGAACATAAAATATTAGACCACATTGGCGTTCGAAAATAGTGTAAAATGGGGTAAAAAAGATAAAAAAAAAACGTATTTCTTAAAAATAGCAGAAATATTAACTAGTTATTGATAGTTTTGATAGAATATAACCTATAAAATGTGTCATGAATAACTTACTTTCATAGGCGTTCGTAAATAGTGGAAAAGGGGTCAAAACATAAAAAATATATATTTCCTAAACTTATTCGAAATATGGAATAATTTTTCATAGTTGTGATATAATATAAGCTAAAAAATATTCCATAAAAGAATTGGTTCACACAGGCGTTTGAAAATAGTTTAAAAAAAGGGTCAAAAACGAAAAAAAAAATGTTTCTCAAATATACCAGAAAAATTGGCTAATTATATATAGCTTTGATATAAGATAACCTAAAAAATGCAGCATAAAATTTGTATTTACATAGGCGTTCGTAAATAGTAGAAAAAGGGGTAAAATAAAAATAAATTAAAATGTAAAAATTTTTATATTTAACTAGATGAATTGGTGTTAAAAATACACGACAAAAATTAATGTACCATAGGCGTCCGTGAAAATTCTATAAAAGGGTCAGAAAAAATTTGTATCTGTGATAACTCAAAAACCACTTAACGGATTTTAACCACATTTGGTACGAAAATACTACAGGATATATATATATAGGTGGTGATTAACATTGAGCGTAGGCAAGGGGTTTAAAAGAGGGTTCAAAAATTTAAAAAATCATAGTTCTTAAACTTATCCGAAATATTGAATAATTTTTTTATAGTTGTGATAGAATATAACCTAAAAAATGTTACATAAAAGAATTAGTTCAAACAGGCGTTCGAAAATAGTCTTAAAAAAAGGGTCAAAAACGAAAAAAAAATGTTTTCCAAATATACCAGAAAAATTGGCTTTCATATAAGATAACCTAAAAAATGCAGCATAAAATTTTTATTTACATAGGCGTTCGTAAATAGAAAAAAAAGGGGTAAAATAAAAAAAAAATAAAATGTAAAAAAATTTATATTTAACTAGTTGAATTGGTGTTAAAAATACACGACAAAAATTAATGTTCCATAGGCGTCCGTGAAAATTCTATAAAAGGGTGAGAAAAAAAATGTATCCGTGATAACTCAAAAACCACTTAACGGATAACCTACAACATGCAGCATAACAATTTTGTTTACATAGGCGTTCCTAAATAGTAGAAAAGGGGGCAAAATAAATTTTATAATAAAACTAAAAAAAATCAATTAATTTGCGTTCAAGAACTTGGCCTAGATCTGAAATATAAAATATCTGCGTATAAATAGTGCCTCCAAAGAGAAGAGAAAGGCACAAAACCCGATACTTAAAAAAAAATAGCTGATGTCTAAAACAAAACAGAAATTTATTAAATTTAGATAAATGACAAAAAGGTCATAAAATTATTACTTTTACACTTAAATATGGAGAGCTATTCGTGCCTCGAGGGCAACAGCTAGTTTTTTTAATTAATCCAGGAAAGTAATTATATATATATATAGAGTTTTTGTCAATGAATTTGAAGCTTATCCATCAAGGCTTTGAAATGTTTATTTTAGGCAAATTATGGTATAAGGCGCCTAGCTAAATTGATTTATCAAAATCTCCTTGCGTATGTGTGTGTTATGTGCTCTGTGAGACAGATTCAATTTTCTGAGGAGCTGCCAGCTTGTTAAGATTATGTTTGTGTATAATTTGATACATAGCAATACAAGGTGTCCCAAAAAATGGGTCAATATTAACCACAGATTCCTTGAGCAAAATAAATTGCACTTAATTGCAATCTATGGTTAATGAATTGACCCATTTTTTGGGACACCCTGTATATATGCGGGAGTTTTGGTTCTTTTTCCCATTATAAATGTAAATTTATTACTTGTATTGATAAAAAAACAACATAAACACATTGGGAGTAAGGATATAAGCGAGAGTCTAAATATTTCATGCCTCAATCAGGAGAAAAAAACCACATTCTATCCAAAACGAGAACGGGATAATGAAAATTCCAATTTAGTTTTCACACTGCATGGTGTATGCAATTCAATAGCGTCAATTTAATTTTATTACTACGGAAATCATTTGCGGCCGTCACAATGCTGTATATTATATTATACAGAGATACACATAATATACAAAAACCAGTGGCAATGATGATGATTTTGGTTCACGTGTGGCCTTTTTTTAAATGTTAAGCTCTTCGAGTGACACAAATACTTCAAACAACTTGTTTGTTTAGCATATAATCCAAATGTAGTTACTGATGAATGTATATTACTGAGGTATGTATGTATTTTTGAAAAACACAATTAGCATTTATGTTTTAAATATAAAAAAATAGAACAACTTTTGGTTATACCTATCTAAATAATGACAGCTCATTCCACAAGAGCTTCAACCATTTATATGAGAAGTTTCTAAAATATACTTCATCTAACATATCTTTTAGATTTATCATAAACATAAAAATACAATAGATATTTATGTGAGCTGAAACCTTATAAAAATATCTACTTCACAAGAAAATATTTCTTTTCTCCTCCGGAATCGTAAATGTATTTTTTTTATATTCCTCCATATATCCTCACACCATGCCGTGGTAGAACGATTCGACTATACTTCAAGGTATAGAGGGATGTTATAAAATTATACGTTTAAAATGTAAATTTTTTTGGACCTGTTCAAAGTGAAAATGCTGATATGGAGACATTATCTTTTATTTGTGTTTTTTCTTCTATATACTTTATCCGGCTTTCCTTCATCTTCTTCCTCATTATAACATGGTGGCATGGTTTTCAATTAAATTGAATGGATTCGGTTTTTGGCTTTTTCTTTTCCATTATAATATTATTTACTTTGCAACATAAACACTTAACATTCTACTTATAAAAAAAAAAAGACAAATCAGTGTTAATAACTCTTACTTGAGGATTGCTTTTAATTCATTAGTGTTAGTTATTCTTCCTCCTGCAATTTAAATCTTCAGTGAAAGAGAAAGGTGGACATTATTAACCCCACTCTCAGCGGTGAGCAAATTTGCCTCTCGGATAAAGTCAAATAACTGGGAGTAATCCTGGATAAACGACTAATCTGGAATCAGCATATAGAGGAAACCATATCGAAAGCCACAGCGGCCATATGGACGTGTCACAGGCTACTCGGTAGGACTTGGGAGCTAAAGCCAAAGCTCACATACTGGGTGTATCAAACAGTCATTAAACCCATGGGTACATACGCCTCATTAGTATGGTGGCCAAAAGTTAATATTAAGCATACACAATGCCGTCTTCAAAAGTTGCAACGGCTTGCATGTTTAGGAATAACAGGGGCAATGCGAACTTGCCCCACAGCAGCGATGGAAACATTGCTGCATCTAATACCTTTGCCTGTCCTAGTCAAAAAAGAGGTAGCAATTAGCGCTCTGAAACTGGCACAGGTAATGGAATACAAATCTGGCGATCTAGAGGGACACATGGGAATCCTGACTCTAATACCTTTAGATTCAGGAAGAAAACAGTCGGACGCTTTGCCACGCAAACATGATTTTGAAATCCCATTTGACGTGCTCATTGCAGACCGTCAAAATTGGCTAAATGGGGAACCACGATTCCCAGAAAACACATCCGTTTGGTATACGGACGGTTCAAAAGGAATAGAAGGGAATACAGGCATGGGAGTATACAGGCCAAATTGCAGGCTCTCTGAATCTCTTGGGAAAAGTCGCACTATATTCCAAGCACAGATCAACGCTATTAATCGTTGTGCTCAACAATGCCTGCAGAGAGGCATCCCGGAACGGCAGATCAATATTATGTCAGACAGTCAAGCTGCGTTAAAAGCACTGAGGTCCTACACCTTCACGTCAAAGCTAGCATGGGAATGCAAACAGACCCTAAAGCAACTGACAGCTCAGGGGAAAAAGATTACTCTGACATGGGTGCCAGGACATGAAGGCATAGAGTGGAACGAAGCCCGGAACCCATCTTTGGCCTTCCAAAAAGCCATATGAAGGACGAACTTCGGAGATGGGAAAAGGAACAACTTAAGTCCTACTGGAGAAACACTCCAGGCCTAAGACAATCAAAAAGGTTTATCAAACCTTCAGAGGCCAACGCAGGGAAGCTTATCCAACTGGAGAGAAGCGTCCTAAGGCGAATTACAGGCAGTACCATCTCAAAAAGATGGGCCTAACCGAGGACGACACTTGTCGGTTTTGCGAAGACGCAACAGAGACAACAGAACACGTGCTCTGTGAATGCATGGCAAAAGACTAAAACACCTTGGAGGGGTGACCCTAAGACCTGACGAGGTAAGGAATATAGCCCCCAGAGAAATCATTAACTTTATGAAAAGTGTGGGACAGCACAAAAGATCTTCTGCAGGTCGAAGTCAGGGGAGGCCAAACCGCCTAAACGACTCCGAAAAACAATCTACAATCTAAATCTATTTCATTAACACAAATTTTTAGCAGAACTAAAATGCCCGTCGGATTTACAAAAACAAATGTTTTGAAATCAAATTTCTTCAAAAATCCAAGGTAAAATACAGTAAAATATCAGCATTGGCCAGACCTGGGATTTAAGAAAACGACATAACAAAAATACAGGATGATTCAAAGTTCTGAAGAACTACAAAAGGTATGTTTCTGAAACTTAGGGGTTCGGTATTATTTTGCTCCAGAATCGTGGGATATCAAGCGAAAATAAGTTTTGTTGTTGTTGTGTATAAATAAATCTGAACTTATTTTCTCGTTTCAAGGCATGGCTTTCCAAGCCAATTTATATAATTCTACTAAAAATCCTGTTATTCTCTACTTCTGCTACTCTTTCTGAATGACGTCAATACTGGAATTGTTTTTGTTTCTGAATTAAAGTCTAAATGATTGCATGCTAGAGAGTTGTTAAAAGCTGCAAAGTAAATGCAAGTTTTATTTACCTGGTCCCTTGCTTGAAGTTTGTTTGTTGAAAATAATTAATCTGATTAGTGTTATAAGGTTAGGGAGATTTTACAATAAACGATTTATTGCTTCTGTCAATTAAAAACCAATCAAGTTGCACTTTTTCATTAAATTTCCCTTTTTGGAAAGAAATATTAAAAATTCTAAATTTTGATCGTTTAATAATAATAAAAAAGTAAAAGCTTCGTCGAGTTTAGGTGACCCTCAAGTTTTGTTTAGACTTGCTTCTTCAGAACTTTTAAGTGTTCTGACATTATTAGTCAGAGTTGTCCATGAGGTACAGAGTTATAAAATAAATTTAAATATTTACGCATTTTGAGCAAAGTAAATTTAAACTACTTAAACTATAACCAAAGTAAAACCGGCATCTTTATACACAGTTCATAAATCTGGAGGCAAACCAAGTTCGTCTATACACTTTTCAAGTGAATCCTCTTTTGATCAAAACTTTCGTGTGCAAGAAAAATTGTTCAACCGGGAAATGGATGGTGGACTACCGGAAGCACACCACATATAGAGTTGCTTTATTGATGTGAGTTGTAGATTCACTGGTAATGTAAAACCTAGAGAGCGAATGGTATTAGAATTTACATAGGAGTGAAAAGTGTTTTGCATCAGAGGCTGAGCAAATCTGGATCAGCAATACCTAGGCCTTCTGGCGACCCTGTTTCTATTGATCGATTGTAAAATACACAAACAAATCCCAAGAGAAAATAAACAGCAACAAAAAAATAGCCAAAGCTGGTTGTTTGAAGATACATCAAAGCTATGCTATCGGAATCGAGATACAGCTGTAGGCGTATAATATAGCATCGTATAATAATATAACGAATTATCAAGAGGACGATTTTGATACACCAACCACGTAATACTAGTTTAGTTTATCAAAAGCCATAGCCCCAGCAAACTGAAAAGGATTGGGTTACTACACAGACAGTGGTCAATGCCTGTGGAATTGGGTTTGTAAATAGAGACGACGGGACACTAAATGTAACTAGGTAGATATGGAAAATTCAATTTGTAAGTTTATTTTAGACGCAACTAGGGTAGCATACTAAATGGGAATTAAGTAAAGGTAATATACGAGACATACTCACCATTCAATGGAATTAAAAGCTCCCTCTCAGGTATATAGGGTGTGTCTAGCAAGACGCCTCAGTTTACTCTGTCAAACCTGATTGATTTTTTGTTGAGTGAGGTGGTATGTAGAACTAATACTAAGGGAGTATTTTGATGGTCCCGTCAAACATGAGCTTCTTTGCTGATGATACCAAATTGTTATCGAGACGATAATGAATTCCAGATCGACATTGATGGGGTAGTCGGCGGTTTGGTTGATGAACTTGAATTTGGAGAAGTGTCAGGTACTACACATCGGGGCTAATAATCCCAGGACTCCATATTTCATCAATGGAAATGCCGTTAAATCTGTAAATCAGCAGAAGGATCTTGGGGTCATAGTAACAGCGGATTTGAAGTGGGAGGCCCATATTTCCGCCACAGTGAAGAAAGCTAATAGACTGTGGTATCTGATACAGAGAGCTTTCAAATCGAGATCAAACTCTCTAATATTGCAATTGTATAAATCGTATGTCAGACCACTATTGGAATATGCCAACAGCGTTTGGTCCCCCTACTTCATTAAGGACATAGAGGCATTGGAAAGGGTTCAGAGGAGATTCACTAAGCTACCTCATGCACTTAGCCATATACCATATGAGGAGTGATTGAGGCTTTTAAATTTGACATGTCTTTATGATCGACGCCAACGAGGCGATCTAATTCAAACATACAAGATACTTAGTGGTTACTACTCGCTGAATCTCGATGTATTTCATCCTGCTAGAAATCCTAATCTGCGTGGCAATAGTAAGAAACTTGACAAGGAGAGATGTGCTAAACTTCCTCGGAAGAATTTTATAACAAACAGAGTTGTATATGCATGGAATTCATTACCTGAAGAGGTGATAATGGCGCAAACGATTGACAGCTTTAAGAACGCGCTGGACAATTTCATGGAGGACCATGGCGATCAGTTGGTCCACTACTCGCTATAGAAGATTAATGAGGATGACATCAATATTTCAAAAACCTCAAATTAGGAACTGAGCAACAGTTTCATCGGTTTTACCGTTTACTGTTTTAGGACTAATAATAAATAATAATTAATAAGTGATAATTGGTAATGTTTACTTTTGTCTGCTATAATTGTATTTTTGTTAAATCGGAATGCAATTGTATTTTGTTTATTAAAGCACCATCTGACTAACATTGTTGATGTACGTACTTTAAGCAAAAATGAAACAATTGGAGGACTAATGACTCTTAAAGAAATTCATGTAGAATTAAAATCTGCATATTGTCAATGCAAAATTTATTGGGTGGTCTTTTTTAAATACGGGCAAATTTTGGTTAGCATTTGTGTACACCCTGTATAAGTTAAAAGAAGATTGTATCAGTAAGTTAAAATGAAAACTAGTTATCACCAAACTAAGGAGTTCTGCTTCAAATTCACCACACATCAAAATATAAATTTGTTGGCAAGGCTCCAAGTTTGCACAAGTTGATGATTTTTGTGAATTTGGAGTTTTCATGAAGCGTTGATTTTTGATGAAAAACAATACAATGGCTTTATAAGTTGCAAGGGGTAGCAATCTTCATCAGAAGTATTTTCTTCATTCTCCAGGTAGGAATTTTCCAATAGACCCCACCTCGTGAGATGATGATTTAAAGTCACCCAATGAAATATTTATTCAGTTCAAACAAATATTTGTTTGAAACATATTCTCGGGCGTTTATGTCAAACGCGAAATCAAATAGGCTTATTAGGTATACCTATATAAATAAAAAAAAATTGTTTTAAATATATGATTTGTTCTATCCAAATAAATAATATGATCCGGCAAAATCTGGTAGTTTGATTCCAATAAATACTTTGTTTGTTACAAAGAAATATTTATTTCTAAGCTAAATATCAGATTTTCCGGAAGAAATTATTTGTTTGGATAGAACAAATCATATAATTAATATGAAAAAATGTTTATGCAGAATAAACAAATATTTATTTATTCCAAGTAGCAGCACCTTTGGGCCAAGTACATGGTGTCTTTCTTCTAAATAACTCTAGTTAGTTCAAGCAAACAAATATATCCTTACATTTTCGGGCCTTCTTAACAAGTAAGTATAAGTACTAAGTCAAATAAATATTTATTTAAATTAAATAAATACTATTTCGGTATTTCAAATAAACCATATATTTGTCTCAAGTACATGGGTTGTTTGTCGTATATACCGAAGAAATATTTGTTTGGTTTAACTCCATTTTTTTTTTATCCAAGCAAACCTTTTTTTCAGTATACAGGGGGACAAATCCGGTATTGTTTTATGGCCAAAAATCAAGAACAAACAAGACAAAAGTCCTGTTATAAAATATTGTATAAATACAAATTAATAATAATAGATAAAACTTCATTCGAATCACTCCGTATAGCATAATAGACACCATAGAGTAGTGAAGTTATAGAACGACGCAAAGCATGGAAAGAGCGCCTCGTGCGGCGTCGCGTTTGTTGTTACGTTTAGTCTGTATCCAGCCCAGCTGTGCGTTGTCCGGTATTATGATTTTTATCGAAATCTAACATTAATAATTTCACGTTTACCATTCCATCCTTCAATTCAATGGAATATAATAACACAACAGATAAACATTGATTGATTTTCTCTTACGAACTCTTTAAGAGATTAAAATTTCAGGATAATTCAATTGATTTTTGTCGTCGAACGACATGCCGGTGTAAAGTGTAAACAAGATCCAAGAATTATGCTGTAGTGGTAGTGTAGTGTTTACCAACAGGAATAAACATGTAATTTAACAAGAACTAACTAGTTGTGATGTTGTGTTTGTAACGTAACTCAGAACACCAACGTTCGAAATCGTTAAAACATTAATTCGTCCTTTAATTTGAGAGTAAACAAAATCTACATTTTAATATGCGATGATGATGATTGAAATTATACGTAATTTCATTTAGCAACTTATAATTTGGTTCAAACTATTTATAAAAAAAGACTTTTTGTGTTTTAAACTGATGATGACTTCAACTGAAATTGAAACATGTCTTTTTTGTTTTTTTTCCATTCTATTGTGGCAAATTGGTGATCATACACTAAAAAATCTGGAAAACAAAATTTGTTCGAAAATATTATAGAATTTTGAGGTGGCAAAACCTTCACTAATTCATCACTCACAAACCAATTGTCTTCTTTGATGGTGCTTCAGCAACGAAAGTTGTCTGGAGCGTTCTAGTTTTTTTTAATTGTGAAAAAACCATCCAATGAAAACCTTCACGAGATCTATCCTCAATTCTTTACAAATTACTTTTTTAAAAAGAACAACTTATAAGCTACAAAAAAGTTAATTACGTCGATGTTGTGGTTTCTACCATTTTTATGGAAACCGATAAATTGCAACTTAATGGTAGATTTAAATCAAAATAACATTTACCAGAAATCAAAATGAAAAATCAAAGTTGCCGTGGAAAATGATTTAATAATAACAAAATGAATAACAACTGTTCATACTGCCTTCCATTGACAGTAAATGCACATTTTACATCATTCAACTAATGAATTTGTAGCTCTAATAAGGATATTATGATTGTTTCTTATTTTCCTAGAAGCTTCATGAACTATCTCCAGTAGTTGGTTTTCATTTATTATTGGTACACTGTAAACCAATTGTTTCATGTACCCACATAAAAAGAAGTCGAGCGGATTCAGATCCGGTGATCTTGAAGGTCACTCAATGGAACCTCCCAAACCAATCAAATTCTTTCCAAACAGTTGATTTAAAACTTTGATTACTTGTCTACCACGGTGCGCAGGGGCTCCGTCATGTTGATACCACATGTTTTGAACAATATTCAGAAGTACATCCTCAATAAATTCGGGCGGGCGTTTGTGTAGGAAAAGACTGTTTTGATTTGAGTTTAAATGCCAATTGATTACGAACAACGGCAATAATTTATTGTTAAACATTCCACCCCAAACATTGATACTAAAACGTTCTTGAAAATTTCGCGGCCTAATAGCACGAGGGTTGTTTAAAGACTATACATGTTCATTAAGGTTGCTTCATATGACCAGAGCACTTTCTCTAAAAATCTTTCATCTTCTTGACGCTTACCAAGAACCCAATTACAAAATAGTAGGCGCCTTTCACGGTCTCCAGGATGTAGGGCCTGGACATCTTGATGATGACAGAGATAGAGCATTTCTCGATTTAATAGTCTCCAAACAGTTGTTCGAGGTAATGCCAATTGAGTTGGTATTCTTCTAGTGCTTATTTTCGGATCGTCTAAAACTAAATCCACTATGGTTTCTTCAGTTTGAATATTTCGACGTCCTAGGCCTGTGAAATGTAGCCGTCCATGTTTTGTGATATGGATAACGTCTATTAGGATAACTAATTTGGTATTTTCTGGCCGCTGCTCTTGCATTTGCATTACACAAAATATTCTTCATTTTAATTTAGAAAAAAACATTCGCAATATTAAAAACAACTACGAAATAAAAAAACAATTTTAACTAATTTAAATTTGTTGCTGTCAAAATTTGATTTTTCGTTTGGTTTTCTGGTAAACGTTATTTTGATTTAAATCTACCATTAACTTGCAATTTATCGGTTTCCATAAAAATGGACATCGACGTAATTAACTTTTTTGTAGCTTATAAGTTGCTCTTTTTAAAAAAGTAATAATTTAAAATAATGAAGCTTGTCAAAGCTGTCTTTAGTTAATTTATGTGTAAAATTTACCCAAATGCCCCCTCTATCTACGCCAATGAACAGTTAATAAAGGCCAAAATAATGCAGATTATTTTAGGTTATCGGTCACCAAATGCATGTAAAATTTTGTCGAAATCGGTTAGCTAGTTTTTGAGAAATGAACAAGAAAGTTAATTTGACTACTAAATTTGGACACCCTGTATCTCGATAACGAAGCATTTGCGGACATGGGTTCAATGGCAAAAAATGATTAAATCACTTTCAGCGATCTCCAGTTTTCGTTTGTTGCAACCATAATGAATCACCTAAACTAACATGCCTAAATTAAAAAAAATCCGCGCCGTAAGTGGGATTTGAACCCACATCTCCCGATTGCCGGCCAGGAGTTTTACCAATTGAACTACCATGCCGTATTAATTGGTGCTTCCTTTAATTCAAAGACTACATACTGCGATAAAGCAAATTCAAACAAAATAAAGTTATGGGAATATGTTTCTTTTGTTTATAATAATATATCTCTCAAATTAAGGGTTAAATTAATTTAATTTAAGGGTTAAACTAATAAAGAAAAATATAAATTAATAATGTTAATAAAAATTTTAATAATAGGTGGATAAGTTTAACAAAAAATGTTAGCAGAACTTTAAAATTCTACATGAAAGAGTATGTAGTGCGTTTCGTACTTATCGCGTGTGTCATCATCAGCGTGTAACTTTTGGTCATGTGCGTTTTCACACATTCTTGAATCATTTTCCCATATACCTATAGAATTTTTTTATTGTGTTAACTACAACACATGTTCAAACGTATAATTATCAACATATTTATTTTACTATAATGATAATAATAGTAATAACAACATAGATGGTATCTGATACTTTTAACGTAAAATAGTTGTATAGTATTAATAACGTTGATATAATAATGTATAAGCTGTCCATAATTGCCTCCCCTACCTCGTATGTTCTGCTGATATTATTGCATAATATCTTTTTGGAAATTCCCGCTGATTTTGCGTATTGACAGTTTTTACAGAAATACGAATAGGTTCCCATAAAGTGAACGGGCTAATCCAATTCTGATTATGCCATCTGAAGTCTAATGCAAGTAAGCAAAGCTGTACTTACAACCAGACCTGGGCAGTACTTAAGTACATGTACTTAAAATTGTACTTAAGTACAGCATTGTACTTAAGTACCTGTAATTGTAATTATTTTGATGTACTTGAAATGTACTTGTGATGTACTTCAAATTTATTTTTCATAAGTACATATGTACTTAAAATAATAAGTACTTCTGTATCAAGTACTTAGATTTTCGGTACTCTAAGTACATTTAGAATGTACTTGTACTTGAATATTTTAACTGCAATTGTGCTGTACTTGGCCCAGGTCTGCTTACAACATGAACACCCTGCAGACCAGTTTGGGAAACACGGTACAATAAATGAAATATAAAAAGGTGTTATCACAAATATTTTTGTGATGCCCGAAAACTAATGGTGTTATCATCTATGATGCTAGATTTTTCATTTGTTATTGTTCTTGTCGGTTTTCCCAATCAATAGACAATACTTATTTGTACATAATATATAGAACAAACCGCAAAATATATTTTAATACCATACTTTTTTGGTATTTTGTGCCAGAGAGAATCAATACACTAAAAAAAATAGCATGTTCGTAGTATGTCGTGTTTAATTCCTGCTGTTTCTAGCATACAGTGTGTCCTGCAGTTGGGTTAGCCTGGACATAGTAGAGACACATTGTTCTCTCATTCATTCGTTCAAAAATTTAATATTTTTGTCCTCTTTACCATAGTAATTATGGACAAAGAATATTCAAAGCAGTTTCCTTTTCTTTTTTTTCCGATTGCTTCCTTTAACTGTTCTTAGATTGAAGCGTATTATGGTCCAGTTACAGAATAGGATTCCTTTCGAGAGTTCTGCTGAATCCAGTCGAGCATTGTCTTCATTACAAAAATGTGCTAAATATCAATTCACAAAGGAATACAGCCTTCCTTTCGTTCTTCAAAGATAGCAGGTGGTTTTTCAATCAAAATTGTTGGGCAATATTGTCAAAGCAACATAAAAAGGCAGATGCTATTTGGGACAAACTGTATATATGTATAATATATATTTTATTTTGTTCTTGGGTTTGGTATTTATGTTCGTGCAAGTCATATGTACGTTTTTATGTTTGTGTAAAGGGTAAAAAGGGGTTTGTAGCAGCAACATATAGGGCGTCAACAGGTAGATATATGTATATATGCGGTGATAGGGGTTGAATTTTTAATTTATTCAATAGTACAAATAGTGTTTTTATTTGACTAACGCAATTTGTGTCAACATTTACTTCAGTTGCTGTATACTTCATGTTTGGTCGCATATCAAATTAAACTGCAACCGTAGGGCTCAAGTACGAATTCCGGGCCCCCTAAGCCCCGAGCCCTAGGCGGCCGCCTAATGATTAAATCGGCGCTAGGAGATATGCCATCAGAACCAGATGCTGCTACTTAGGTATTGGATATGATACACAAAGTCAGAAATTATTACACTTAATTGCATCTAAAAATATGCAATGCTCGCATTCACGTCGTTAGGTATTCATAATTTTCTGTAATAACTAGATATATAATTAGAGACATCATTACTGATTATTTTGTGATGTAAATACTTATTATTTATTTAGATGATCATGGATACACATACACAGTTTACAAGGACATTTTAGCAACAAGTATGTTTTACTGGATTGGTTTACGTAAAAGCTTTGCGCTTGGCTTGTCCGAAACAACGTTCTATTGTAGTTAAATCTACTTGTTTTGTTGTGAGAATATTTTAAAAATATCTGCTTACAAACTAGTTCAACGAAATGACTATCTATTGATGCCAAACTCAAAGTTATCTTGTTACAAACAGATTAGATCTTCTTGGATTTGCCCATTTTCCATAGATGGCAATTGCGCTTATTTCCGAAGATTTGAATTAGCCCAATAATGACGTTGTCACGATCACCATATCGTTTAGGAAAAAAGAGCACTGGTCTGAATCAAGGACAAGTGCAACCCTTGAAGGAAAATAACCAGGACCAGATTTCTGTTTCGTCTATACTTTTTTCAAAAATGTATTTTGTGACAGGACTTTTCCCCATAGGCCAATTTCAGTTTGCAGGCCCAGGAATTTTTAAATTAACATTTTTTAACTCGTCCACATCCAAAAATTGACAAATCTTCTACATCAAAAAAGAGAGCTGTTGTAAAATCACCTATGAGGATTCAAACCCAGCATTTCTGAAACACTGTGTAAACTGAAATCTATTTATTTTTAAAATTTCTAAAAATAATAATGTTGAACAATGCTGGAAAGCATATTTAATGCACTGAAAGTTGAAAACTCACCTGAGAGGTAGAGCGAGCTTGATTGAGAATATGAGAAACTATAGAGACAGAGAAATTCTATTAACTGTATTAATTATTTACTTGCACAGCCTATATCGTTCGCTCTTGGAACAGTAATTAAAAATTTAGTTGTCGATGTTGCCAAAAAGCAAGAGAAAATTCCAGGACCGTCTATATACTACAGGGTTTCCTAAATAGCGTGGGCCACTAAATTAGAGAAAAGTTTGCGCCAAAATAAATTACAAAAACCGATGATTTTTGCTACGCAACCATGTATTGGTGCTCACAGCTATCCACAAAATCTATCATAATTTTTTTTAAATACTTGGTCCAAGAATGGTCAGTTTCGTTCGACATATTTATAGCCTCGAGTCCTTGAATTTAACATACATACAATTTTGCTAAACATTATTAATCGTCTACCATTTAAAGCGTCGGATATATTATTTTTCTTTTTCTCAGCTCATCTGACACCTGATGCTTAACCCAGAAAATTGATATACTGCTTCTATGAGCTAAAAACTTCCCGCATTATTCAGCAGAACAACATAACAACATTATAGCACGTCAAATAAATAATCTTTTGGGCAAATACCATTATTAATCTATCTCTCTGACAGTTTTCCGTTCCGGTAAAAACCATTAAAACTTTTAACAGAATCTTCTGATAAATTTATTCCGAGTTTTCGGTTTTGGATAAAAAATGAGCTTGTGGATTCATTACAGAAAATCGTAATTAATGAGTTTCCAGGGCATTTTGGTAGTTATGTTTGTGCTGTAACAACTTTTTGCTAGTTCTGTAAGAATTTTTATAGTTTCAAGAAGCAAATTACAGTTTTCCAATTTATGCTAGCCTTTTCCAAAGCATATTAAGATTTTTCCAAAGCTATCGAAGATTTCTAAAGAATTTCTGTAATTTACAGGACTATCTTGCTTTCTAAGCATTTAAGCAACTTTACAAGGAAGTTAATGAGTTTCCAGGACATTTCCGTAGTTATGTTTGTGCTGTAAAACTTTTGACTCGTTTTGTAAGGATTTTTATAGTTTTAAAAAACAAATTACAGTTTCCAAATGTAAAAATACAGTTTTCCAATTTATTTTTGCCTTTTCCAAAGCATATAAAGATTTTTCCAAAGCTATCGAAGATTTCCAAAGAATTTCTGTAATTTACAGGACTTTCTTGCTTTCTAAGCATTTAAGTAACTTTACAAGGAAGTTAATGAGTTTCCAGGACATTTCCGTAGGTATATTTGTGCTGTAAACCTTTTGACTCGTTTTGTAAGGATTTTTATAGTTTTAAAAAGCAAATTACAGTTTCCAAATGTAAAAATACAGTTTTCCAATTTATTCTAGCCTTTTCCATAGCATATAAAGATTTTTCCCAAGCTATCGAAGTTGTCCAAAGAATTTCTGTAATTTACAGGACTTTCTTGCTTTCTAAGCATTTAAGTAACTTTACAAGGAAGTTAATGAGTTTCCAGGACATTTTCGTAGATATATTTGTGCTGTAAAACTTTTTGCTAGTTTTGTAAGGATTTTTATAGTTTTAAAAAGCAAATTACAGTTTCCAAATGTAAAAATACAGTTTTCCAATTTATTCTAGCCTTTTCCAAAGCATATACAGATTTTTCCAAAGCTATCGAAGATTTCCAAAGAATTTCTGTAATTTACAGGACTTTCTTGCTTTCTAAGCATTTAAGCAACTTTACAAGGAAGTTAATGAGTTTCCAGGACATTTCCGTAGTTATATTTGTGCTGTAAAAACTTTTTGCTAGTTTTGTAAGGATTTTTATAGTTTAAAAAGCAAATTACAGTTTCCAAATGTAAAAATAGAGTTTTCCAATTTATTCTAGCCTTTTCCAAAGCATATTAAGATTTTTCCAAAGCTGTCGAAGTTTTCCAAAGAATTTCGGCAATTTATAGGACTTTCTTGCTTTCTAAGCCTTCTAGCAACTTTCCAAGGAAGTTAATGAGTTTCCAGGACCTTTCCGTAGTTATATTTGTGCTATAAAAACTTTTTGCTAGTTTTGTAAGAATTTTTATAGTTCCAAAAAGCAAATTACAGTTTGCAAATGTAAAAATACAGTTTGCCTTTTCCTAAGCATATTAAGGTTTGACCAAAGCTATAGTAGTTTTCCAAAAAAATTAGGCAATTTACTTAATGTTTTTTATCACTTATTACCTCCACAGGGTGCATAAAATTTTAATAAATAAAAATAAAATAAACAACTAAAACAATGTTTATCTGGTGATCATCGAACGTTAAAGTCGTCACGCTGGTAGGGGCTTGGAAGTGCTGCTTGCCTTGGTGCGCGGCGCCTGAAGGCAAGCCGGTCGCCCCCTCCCCTCCAGCACCACTCCAATCACCGCTTGACAGTCCAACATCGACGTTTTTACATCAATATCATCATCAGACACAACACGAGCAACAGGAACATTTGCAATCGCAGAGAACACCCTCACCGCCCTTGCAATTGCAGGATATTGCTGAGGAGGATCCGGACTATTTGCTGGCAGAGGAGGAATTAGCAACGGTAATTACTATCCACCTTTGTAACTCTTCTAAGATTGAAGTTTATAGTAGTCTCCAGTTCATTAATTAATAGGATTTCAAAATATGGTCGCCATGTGTTTTACAGCTGACTAGGAACCTTAAACTTCTTTAGTGGTGATCTACCTTTTTTATGCTATTGGAGATGAAGTCCTGCTTAGACTCAATTTCATAACCATGAACCACAGTTTCCAGAATAATTTTATCCATTTCATCTGGACCTATATGGAAACCCAATGTTTGAAGAAAAAAATAACGTTTTCATTGCTGCCAAGCACATCAAAATTGATCGACTATTCATTAAATTACAGCATTCCAAATTATGGGCTAAGCATTGTTCTATCTAAATCTATTGATGTGTTGTTTAGTTCAATTATGGTAATTCGAATTATCCCACCCTGTTCGAATTGATTAATTTTGAGTATAAATCTCACAAAAAAAGTTACTAAAAACCGTTGAATTCCTCCATGATAACAAAGCCAAAAAAATTGTCATAGGTACAGCCGTTGGGCGGGCGATTAAGTTTGAAAAAACGGCGCAATGTTCAATCGCCATCGCCAACGTTATCGGTAAAAATCGGCGGTTCGTCGGGCTCATTTTGGAAAAGTGGACGGACGCGATCAGTCGCCAGCACGTCGACTTCGAGCGACAGCAGCTCAACGGCCACCGTGTCGGCCAAAATGCAAGCTGAACAAGGATCGATTGGTGATCTACAAAAGTACCACAACAGATATTTGAGGAATCGACGTCATACGTTGGCTAATGTTCGGTAAGTAACATTTTAGTACAAAGTAAGCCATTTATTTTTTATTTATTTATTGTCATTACATGTCATTATCAAAAAAGGTTTACACAAGTCATATTAAATACTAAAATATTACATAACACAACATAAAAACATAGAAATGTATATAACTTAATCAAAACAGAAAGTCAGTGCTGAGGAATTCATCAATGGAGTAAAAAGCCTTGTCAATTAAGTAGTTTTTTAATCTATTTTTGAACATTGCAAGGCTCAGTGTTTTCAAACTATCTGGCAAATGATTATAGCATGTGAGACCATAATAATTTACAGAATTTCTGGTTCTACCCAACCTCATATGTTCAGGAAGAATGTCATTTTTGTTTTTGGTATTGTGGTTGTGAACATCATCATGCTTTATGTACAGATTGTAATTATTTTTCACATACATAATTGAATTGCAGATATAGAGACACGGGATTGTAATTATTTTACATTTTTTAAATTTAGGTCTGACATCCTCTCTAAACTTTAAATCTGTCATTATTCGAACCACTTGTCTTTGGATTGCGAATACCCGACTAGCATGACAAGAGTGTCCCCAAATTGACCAAGCATATGAAGCCACACTGTGAAAAAGGCCATAATATGCTGATTTCAGAACATTAAACGAGACTTCACCCTTCAAGGTTCGCAACATGAACACAACCTTAGACAACTTGGCAATGGTAACCTCGACATGACCCGCCCAGGTTAGCTTTTGGTCCAAAGTGACACCCAAAAACTTTACCAGACCATCAGAAATAGCAACATCCGTCTCACGTAATGTAAATATTTTAGTAGCTGTTTTATTGGCATTCATACAGAGTTTGTTAGCTGTAAACCAGTCAGCAGCCCTCGAATGTGAATTAATCATACTTGAGGCCAGAACATCACTCGAATGTTCAACATCGACAATAGTTGAATCGTCCGCAACAATGTCAGGTCAGAGCATGGCAGATGTAGCGGTAAATCATTAATGAAAATCAAAAACAATAGAGGTCCAAGCACCGAGCCCTGTGGGACTCCACAAGAGCTCAACAAGGGCTGAGAAGACTTTGACTCAAACATCGTTACAACATTCCTACCAGTGAGATAGGAACTCAGCAAACGAATCGATTTCGCACTCATGCCGTATCGCTCCAGTTTACCCAACAAGATATCGTGTGAAACGCAATCAAACGCCTTTGTTAAATCAAGAAAAGAAGCCCCCACAAGCCTTCTACTCTCAAAAGCGGTTATAACGCTATTTATAAAGTTTTTCTATAGCTGAAACGGTGTTAAGTTTCGGTCTAAATCCAAATTGTTTCGGAGAAAATAAATTATTTCTTTCAAAGTAATTGTTTAAAGAGTATCTTTTCAAAAATTTTGCCTAGAACAGGCATTATAGCAATAGGGCGATAGTTGTTCAATTCATCTGGAGATCCTTTTTTGAATAACGGTATAATTTTGCTAAATTTCAGACAACTCGGAAACATACCGGATGAAATCGCCAAATTAATCAATATTGTCAATGGTATAATTATTATATCTTACTGAAACTATACTTCTGGATAAATCCTGCGTCAAACTGAAACTGTTTCAGTTTAACCGCGTTTACGTGAAGTTGCTCTGAAGAAGCTGACAGGATGATCAGCGAAACGTTAGCTAGTTTAAATTTGACGCAGGATTTATCCAGAAGTATAGTTTCAGTAAGTTCAATCGCCTGTGGAAGTTTTTTGTCTAAATTATTATATCCTTAATATATATAATAATTACGATATTCAAATCAAAAATGTCTTTAGAGCTTTTATTTTTAAAAGAGTTTATTATATCTCTCATCTCAATTGCCAGGAATGTCAATAGACAACAAATCCAGTGGACTGATATTTGAGGATAAGTCATGAGTTAAAGTTTCCGCAATACTGGTAAAATATGTATTGAAATCATCAGCAGTAAGATTATTATATTTAGGAGAAGGGCAAACTACCCCAGCAATCGCAATAAAAAAACTTGTTTTCTTACATATTAAACAATGAATTTTCTCGGTTTGTACCTATTTTGTAAAAATGTATTTAGTTGGATGTAATAAAATGAGTTCGGTTCTGTTTTTTTGTGTTACAACATAAACAGCAGCCGAATGAGCAATTCGACTAGAAATTGGTGCATATCCGGTGGCCGCTGATAATAAAAGGTGTAATTTCCGTGAACCAACTATTTAGACAAGCTACGTATTGCTCTTTCTATATCAAATATAGTGTTTCTCGGCAAAATTACGCAAAATATTACACACAGAGAGACACAAATAGGTATTGCGTGCTGTCAACAATTTTGACTATATGACTTCAATATATGAATTAATTCCCTAGTAGCATGGCATATGGCAAGTCATCATCGAGAGTTGTCGCAGATTTGAAGCTAATCAACCAAACATTTAATTGATACAATGACTATATTGTATGGAATCTAATAATAGCATTCACTGAATATTCATTACGGTTCGTCGATGCACATGAAATTTAATCTGGAATAGAGCAATTCGGAGAAAAGCGATTTACTGTAAATTCAAAAGACCAGTTTTACTATTGTGTTATTAAAACATGTTTAAAATTTACTCTAAACTAATTTAATGGATTTTAATTGTCTAAAAGACATTCAGTTTAATTAAAATTTACAACTGCTGTTTGGTACTTGTTATCAACATGTCGTTAGACAATTTTGTTGTTTCCTAACCAAATTATTGCCCAACAGGTCATGATAGGTCTCACATTCATTCGTATTGTATCGCAGTACATTTTTCCAACTGCCTCTCAAAAACTAGATGTTTCTTCGCGTGAGTTAATTTTATAGACTTCCGAAACATTGCTTTATGCAACGCACTAAAATGTCTAAGGAATTTCCCATATATATATATTTTGTTTCCCGCTGTATTACGTCCGTAAATTTACCCGTTATACATGCTTAAAAGCTGACTTTTTGTTATTTCTCATAAATTTCGACCAAATAAAAGGCTTTACATAAAGTCCCGTTGGGTGACAGGAAATTTGTGTCGCTTCTCTTTTCGTAGATAAATTCAAATTTTCAGTGGGATTTAGAAATTATACGGTGAAACTTTACGATAATAAAGGTCTAGATTACAATTTTTTTATAAAACTGCTCCTGAAAAGCTGTACAGTGGGATGCAGTATTCAGTTAAGTTATTTTAAGCATTCTGCTAGTTACGGTTACAGCCGAAGTAGAGCTCAAATGACAATAGATTTTTTTTGTGCTAAAATCCAATAGATGTAGTTTATAATCCCTTTTGGTGTATGAAATTCACCGCAAAATTGAGTGTGTATTCGATTCACAATGACACAATAATTAAGCTTTTCCTCATTTGAATTGCTAAAACAATTTGCGAAATAATCAAGTTGTGCACCCGTGATTTCCATGGATAGATCTATTTTTATTCACATACCATCCCATAAACCTAAACCGCTTAATTTACTAGCGCATTTTAGATAAACTTAGGAGGATTACCTACATCTAAATGGTTTCCTATGGTCTCTCATCATTTACGTTCTGCATCGATAGATAGGATAGCAATAATATACCATGTCATGAGTTATATGGATTAAATCAAACGATACCTGGATAAATTTGACTATACAATATATGCTATTCAAATTGCTGCTGGTTCGATTCAAGCTTTCCGAGCGGTTTTAATTATTAAAGAAGAACAAACAAAGAATATCAACTTTATTAATCTGTATTAAAATAATATAAAATTAACTTTTTATAATTTATTTGAAAGAAAAACACTCATTAATGAGCCTTCTGTTCAGCAAAATAACTAAAGCTTTATTTAAAATAAAACGCAAATTAATAAAGAAAATAATTAACAAACAAAGAAATAAATATGTATAAATAAAAAGAATAAAACAATTAAAGAGAATGAAAATCTAATAATAAAGATAATTTTTTACTAAATATAGTAACCAATAAAATTACTTAATTTTAAGTCATGTCATTCATCCAATCACCTCTGGATTACAGGGATAATACCCTACATGTGGTGTTTTCAGTTTGGTGTTTTTTTTTATTAAAAATTAATTTGAAGTCAAACTGACAACTGGTTTAAAAATGTCGCGAAGATTTGGTATTGCAGCTAACGATGCAATTAACGATATTATATCTAATAATATACCAAAAAATACAATCAAATCAAAAAAATTTGTTTGGCAAATATTTCTTGAGTTTTGTGCGACAATAGAATACGAACTGAATGCTGAAGCGAGTTTGCATAATTATATATTATAAATTTGTTTATATAATCTACCGATTTAATATTCTAAAACTACGAACATACAAATTAAAAAAAAAAAAAAAACTGAAAACAACATAAATATGCCTAAAAAGTATCTGTTTTATAGGTTAGATTGTTATTTTTTTTCTTCTCCTCATTTTATAGACTAGTTAAATGCTGGTTCAAGTAAACTTGTATTGGTACAACGCTCGAGACACTGAACTGAGTTCAAGAGTGATCCAAAGTGATCTGCAGTTCACGGGAACTACTGGTAAATCATCATTCGTACAACCGGGCCTAAGTGTAAAAAGATATCCAATCATTCGAACAGATCAACTGCAGTTAGCCATTTGGCAAATAAAGGAATTCCTGAACAGCAATTAATAAAAATAACAGGACATAGCAGCTCTAATTCAATTAAACCGTACTTGAATATTAACCAAGAATACTGAAATAATCAACACCATGCAAGGAATTTCTTCAACAGTGGAAATTAACAATCCGTCAACTTCAGCAAACTCTTCTTCCAATTTCACATTTACTAATTGTACCTTGCACAACTGTAGTTTTAAATAAAAATGAATAATATTTGTTTGATTAAAACTAATACATTTTGTATTGAAAATTATTAAACGTCAGATTGACAATGAAATTTTTGATATCTACAAAGTAAAAAATTATCTTATCGAATACTCCTCGGGCCTTGATAAATACTCAAAATTTTGTCATAGAGAATCCTTCAAGTGAGTTGCTCAAGGATAATATCAAGCAACACGCTTTCGGCATTCTCTATGACAAAATTATCTCGGTATATTATCAAGACCCTAGGGATATTACTACTGAAAATCTTAGTCGTTACTTGTGCAACTTAAAATAGGTAAATTAACATAATTACGAATAATTATATTAATTCCCATACGAAACTTTTAATTACAATTAAAAACTAAATATAATTCAATTACTAAAAGAAATAAACTTTAATCATTAAAAAAAACTGATTTGGAAAACAAAAAGGCTTTCAATTAAAAAGAATAAACAAAGAACTTGAAGCTTTACGTCGATTACTATTAAGAAACTTTAGAGAACTTCAGAATGAAAATGAAATGGAGTTGATCTTTATACTGATATACTTTAAACACAAAAACTAGAAAATAATTATTCTGTCTGTTGAATAATAAAATCGAGTTTTGTCAAAATTTTGTTTTTTCTTACTTATCCTATCGATATGGGCTTAGTAAGCCGTTGTTGGATGGCAAGGCATGGGGAAATCTTACATTGTATTTGAAATTGAATGCCCCCGACGTTTATTTGTGTCTCTATTTTATTATAATCAATTCTATGCTCTATTTCTTTCATTTACGAAGCTAAATTTGGGCGACATAATAAAATTATGTCCTTGCTGTCGGTTATAATAAACAATAATAATAATAAAAGCAACAATATTGTTGTATTAGATAATAGGTAGTAATTGCCGTTGTATACACATTGGATTATTTTCTATATTATATTGTCGATACAATTTAAATTATCATGTAAAATCTACCGAATCAAAATACGTATAATAAACTAAACTGCTGTGAAATTGTTTGGCAACTGTGAACTTATCTACTACATTCAAATGCAAATACTTGTAGAGCCCGAAGGAGTAATAACTTCTGGGTCTATACATTTATTTGGCAGCTCTTTGAAAATATCTACATACAAGGTTTTGGTGAATTTAACTACGTTCATAACGACCTCTTAAAGCCACTGTTTTGTTCAGTATTGTGACGAAAAACAACAACAACCTCAAATTAAAATCTAAAATTAACCGGTACAAAACAGCATAATTCAATGTACCTACGCATAATTTCTATGTAGAAAATATGTTTTCCAACATTAAATTAATTATAATATTTGGAGTATTAATATTTTTGGCGAGAGATCAGCTATTTTAGAATAATGAACTTACTTAGTAAACAGTCTAGGACAATAATGTTACGCTTGTATTTTTATTTTTCAAATTCACGCTTGTCAACAGACTTGTCGCAATTACTCTTGAGACGTAATTGAATTAGAATTACAAATTACTTGTGCACAAAATTATAAATTCCAATTACCAATTATTTACATAGAGTCAATTTATCTTCCTATACATTCGTATAGTGTTTGAGTATGACAAAAAAGCTTCTAATAGTTTCTCGTACTTCTTGGAGCTCGAACGAACTTACTTTAACGGCAAAATTAAATCTAACACCACACCCTTTTTTACATTATTCTATAAATCATTTGTTCTTTTTTACATCCCTAAATTGTTCGTAAATGGATAAGGAAAGTAATTTTAGTAGGATTAAGCAAAGTTAAGATAAATTTGAAACTTTGCTATGTGGTAATCTTTAGGACAAAATTAAAATTAACTTTGAAGCTCAAATTAAACCGATTTTTTTTAAATTACAGTAAATTTAAGGGATGTAGTTTATCTGCAACAGCAAGTCATTTGGTTATCAATAAAATGCCTTCATGCATCCTTTTGTGTTTACTTAGCACATTTGCTGAATTCGTAGGCCAGTTAATATACGCCACGCGTCAATTTTACTAGATAATATTTAATTAACTGATGTAAAGCAGCCCTGTGGCTTGTAAATTTAATAACATACCAGAACATAATATACCTAAACTAAAATTGGTTTTAAATTTAATGAAATAGTTAATGTGAACAGGTATTTTTTTAATAGGTTAGTTCATTAATTAGTACTTTTATTAATCTGTCAACGTTTCAGCATCTAATTATTCTTTTGAGAGATATACTTCTACCATTACTCGTAAATAATTCAATTAAAACTTTGTAAAAATATGTATTTTATAAAAGAAAGATTATATTTTGGAAAAATATATCGCTCTTTGTAAATGTACAATATAATATTCACAAAAAATCGCATAGAATGGGCGATAAATAGTTTCCAGCCTTTCAAATCACCAGGTATGGACCGAATTTTTCCGGCCCTCCTCCAGAAAGGTCTGGAAATACTGCAACCATCGTTGCAAAGGCTTTTCCTCGGCCATATTCCCAAAGCTTGGATGGAAACTAAAGTAGCCTTTATACCGAAAACAGGACGCCGTCCAGAGGATGACCCTAAGTTCTACAGACCTATTAGTCTAACCTCCTTCCTAATGAAAACTATGGAAAAGATAATAGACGAATACCTAAGAAGCGAAACTTTAAATAGGAAGCGCTTCACAAAAGGCAATTCGCCTACCAAGCGCGAAAATCTACGATTAATGCCCTGCACTGCTTAGTAAAAGACATCGATAAGTCATTTAAGGCAAAAGAAGTATCCTTATGTGCCTTTATTGATGTAGAGGGTGCTTTTGACAATACCTCACATGAATCCATCAGTAGAGCACTAGAAGAGAGGAGTGTCGACTCTTAACTGGTGAAATGGATTCAGGCAATTTTGAAAGACCGTGTCATTACCGCTGAAATAGGAGAAGTGTCTGTAACAGTGACAGCAGCTAGGGGATGCCCACAAGGCCCCTCTTCTATGGTCACTAGTGCTGGATCATCTCATTTTACTCTGCAAAGCTACGCCGACGACATTGTTCTCACAGTTAAGGGAACCGCACATCGGTTATATCCAACCGCATGCAAATTGCATTAAACAAAATTAAAAACTGGTGCGACGCTGAGGGATTGAATATAAATCCGAAAAAAACAGTGTTGTGACCATTCACGAGAAAGAGAAAGGTGGACATTATTAACCCCACTCTCAGCGGTGAGCAAATTTGCCTTTCAGATAAAGTCAAATACCTAAGAGTAATCCTGGATAAACGACTAATCTGGAATCAGCATATAGAGAAAGCCACAGCGGCCATATGGACGTGTCACAGGCTACTCGGTAGGAGGCTAAAGCCAAAGCTCACATACTGGGTGTACCAAACAGTCATTAAACCCATGGTTACATACGCCTCATTAGTATGGTGGCCAAAAGTTAATATTAAGCATACACAATGCCGTCTTCAAAAGTTGCAACGGCTTGCATGTTTAGGAATAACAGGGGCAATGCGAACTTGCCCCACAGCAGCGATGAAACCGTTGCTGCATCTAATACCTTTGCCTGTCATAGTCAAAAAAGAGGCAGCAATTAGCGCTCTGAAACTAGCATTCCCAGAAAACACATCCGTCTTGTATACGGACGGTTCAAAACGAATAGAAGGGAACACAGGCATGGGAGTATACGGGCCAAATTGCAGGCTCTCTGAATCTCTCGGGAGAGGTCCCACTATATTCCAAGCAGAGATCAACGCTATTAATCGTCGTGCTCAAGAATGCCTGCAGAGAGGGATCCCAGAACGGCAGATCAATATTATGTCAGACAGTCAAGCTGCGTTAAAAGCACTGAGGTCTTACACCTTCATGTCAAATCTAGCATGGGAATGCAAACATACCCTAAAGCAACTGGTAGCTCAGGGGAAAAATATTACTCTGACATGGGTGCCAGGACATGAAGGCATAGAGGGGAACAAAGCGGCGGACCAACTTGCAAAAGAGGGTGCAAACGCTTCGTTCTGCGGCCCGGAACCCATCTTTGGCCTTCCAAAAAGCTATATGAAGGAAGAACTTCGGAGATGGGAAAAGGAACAACTTAAGTTCTACTGGAGAAACACTCTAGGCCTAAGACAATCAAAAAGGTTTATCAACCCTTCAGAGCCCAACGCAGGGAAGCTTATCCAACTGGAGAGAAGCGACCTAAGGTGAATTACAGGCCTTTTTACGGGACACCACCCACTGAAGTACCATCTCAAAAAGATGGGCCTAACCGAGGACGACACTTGTCGATTTTGCGAAGACGCAACAGAGACAACAGAACACGTGCTCTGAGAGTGCATGGCCCTTTTCCGCAAAAGGCTAAAACACCTTGGAGGGGTGACCCTAATACCCGACGAGGCAAGGAATTTAGCCCCCAGAGAACTCATCAACTTTATGAAAAGTGTGGGACAGCTGGGCAATTCATAGCTTAGAGTCATTCACAAAAGATCTTCTGCATTTCGAAGTGAGGGGAGGCCAAACCGCCTAAACGACTCCGAAAAACAATCTACAAATGTACAATATCCCCGAAAAAAGAAACACCCTCTATATTTTGAGCATAAAGCTCTAACAGTTTCATAGAGTACACTAAATTTGAGTGCTATAAATTAAAATACTCGTGAACTATCAACATTCAGATGTTATGAAATTATATAACAAATCTCTAGCTTCAGGATTTTCTATTCTTTTCGATACACTTTTAAGAGATGTAGTTTTAAGGTTTTGGCAAATAAAAAAAATTGTCTTGGTTCATTTATTATTAAGAACTAGGTCGTTAAGCTCTGTGCGAAGTGAATTGAGTGGAGTAAATAAATCCGTGTTCGTATATATAGGAATTCCACGGGGAACATTGTGTTAGAGAGGGTTGAAATAAAGTCAACTTCGTTAGAAAAGATTCCCTGAAGGCTTTATTATATGACTACTTATATCGTTGGTATATTTGTGGGAGGGAAATTTAGAATTTATAGATCGTTGATCCAACTGAGATCGCTTTCGTAAAGGTGTTTACAATATTTGCCACAATTATTCCATAGGAATACTTTTCTTTGTAGACCATATCAAACAATATCGGGAAGTCCAGCGGACTGAGGCACTCAATAACAATTTATTTTTGTATTAAAGTGAGAAGAGGAAAATCTAATACAATTTGAAACATAATATATCGTTCAAAATAAAGTCAAACAACTTATATTTATTTATGATTTATATTTATGATGTTCTATTTTTATAAGCGTGTATCATACAGTTTGTTTTGTGTTGTGAAAAAAATAAATCGATGTCTCAAGGAATCTTTAGCTGATTTACCAGAAAGCGTTAAAAATATCCAATATGGTATCTGCAATTTTGCTTTTATACGGGTGATTCAGGAGAGAATTATCATCAAACTAAGAATTCTACTAGTTTCTTGGCAAATAATCATAAAAGACGTGAACGATCAAAGACAACAGCACACAAATTATGACAAGCAAATCAAGATTCCTAAGAGTGTATGTTTTTAAGTATAATTGTCATATTTGATATTACTTAAAATAAGCAAAATTCTATCTATCACGCATTAGTATATTGTAATTTCCAGTAAAATCTAGATCTTTCCAGCCAGCATAGTACACACATTAATTAAAACGCGTTTCCAAACCAAGTAATTTATTACATTTAATTGATAAAATCCTATAAATTTTCGTTGTCTGTTAGAAAATAGAACATTAATTCCATGGTTTAATAAAAACATCCAAACAACATAAAATCTATTTTTATTTGTTTTGTAGAAACAACAGTTTTCACTGGTAATAGTCTCCAGCACGTTATTATGTTGTTGAAATGATTGCTTCCAAATTGTTGGCTTAGATTTCCAGATTTTATTAATTTATTTCTTTTGTTGCAGGTAAGTTCCAATCGTATTAATTCTAAACAAAATAGTTTGTTGGTAAGTAAGAAAATTGTATGTTGTTGTCTCTTATTTGCATATCAAAAAACAGAAATAAATATAAGAAAAAATGTTGAAAACTAAAGAGCTGAGATCCCAACGGCAATCAAGTATAAAGCATGATATTGTAGAGTAAGAAATTGTTTTCAACGTCACAAATTGAGTCCAATTAGGAGCGTAGAAAACCAGTTAAACCCTTAGGGGAAGAAAAACTTTTAATTTGTTAAAGTTTGCTTTGGTTTTAGATGCTTAATTTGCATCTTTTGATGTTTGTGCAATAAAAATTAAGGGAAACTATTTAGAAAATGTGTATTAATCTTAATATAGACGAACTTTCAGCTTCGTAAGTTCCGGTTAAGTTACTATTACAATCCCACACTGGATGTGAGATAGACATGCATATGGAAGGTTGTTAACTTCAGATATAATTATAATAATACAGTTTTCCATCCAGCTGCTCCAGAGGTTGTCCTGTTTCCCTATCTCTCCACGTTTCTATCTTCTACTCGTATTATCTCACGTATACACCTACAGGTTCAACTCAAAGTTAATTGCTTATGCATCTATGTAACGTATTCTCTATATGATATGAATGTGTTACATTAAACCTATTAACTTGATGCAGCTCATTTGCATAGTTAAGCAAAAGCGATTACTGGATATAATTAATCTGTATTTTTAGCTAGAATGCTCTGGATTTGTTCCACCATACCAAAGGATTAGTTTATTGGCGTAATCATAAAAACAAATAAACCAGGTTAATTTTTTAGAGGTGGAAAAGCCAAGAAATGTGACTAGTGAAATATCTTATGATGGTAAAAAACAATAAGCATAGATTTTTAGAGGAAAATAGTAAGTTTGTTGACGAAAAAAATTGTTTACTTTGTGCATCCTTATTATGATATGAAAAATTCACTGATTGATAATTAGATTCGTTATTATGATTTGCTGAATTCTGCTGCTAATTCTGTCTTTTTCTGTACCTCCTAGTTTGACGAAATATAAGAACACAAATAAGTCTGAGGCGCACAGACATAGACGGCTCCTCATCAACCTAACAGCCTTCGACACCGCTGTATGGTTAATAAAGGATGCCTTAATATGCTTTGGAAAAGGCTTGAATAAATTGTAAACTGCATTTCTACATTTGGAAACTGTAATTTGCTTTTTCAAACTATAAAAATTCTTACAAAGTTTTTTCAAAACAAATATATCCACCAAAATGCCCTGGAAACTCATTAACTTCTTTGGAAATTTGCTAAAATGCTTAGAAAGGAAGAAAGTCCTGTAAATTGTCGAAATTATTTGGAAAACTTCGATAGTTTTATAAAAATCTTAATATGCTTTGGAAAAGACTTGAATACATTGTAAAACTGTATTTTTACATTTGGAAACTGTAATTTGCTTTTTGAAACTATAAGTATTCTTACAAAACTAGCAAAAAGTTTTTACAACACAAATATAACCACCAAAATGCCCTGGAAACTCACTGACTTCCATGGAAAGTTGCTAAAATGCTTAGAAAGCAAGAAAGTCCTGTAAATTGCCGAAATTATTTGGAAAACTTCGATAGTTTTAGAAAAATCTAATATGCTTTGGAAAAGGCTTGAATTAATTGGACAACTGTATTTTTACATTTGGAAACTGTAATTTGCTTATTGAAACTATAAATATTCTTACAAAACTAGCAAAAAGTTTTTACAACACAAATATAAGCACCAAAATGCCCTGGAAACTCACTAACTTCCATGGAAAGTTGCTAAAATGCTTAGAAAGCAAGAAAATACTGTATATTGCCGAAATCCTTCGGAAAACTTCGATAGCTTTTGAAAAACGTTAATATGCTTTGGAAAAGGCTAGAATAAATTGGAAAACTGTATTTTTACATTTGGAAACTGTAATTTGCTTTTTCAAACTACAAGTATTCTTACAAAACTAGCAAAAATTTTTACAACACAAATATAACCACCAAAATGCCCTGGAAACTCACTAACTTCCATGGAAACTTGCTAAAATGCTTAGAAAGCAAGAAAATACTATAAATTGCCGAAATCCTTCGGAAAACTTCGATAGCTTTTGAAAAACGTTAATATGCTTTGGAAAAGGCTTGAATAAATTGGAAAATTGTATTTTTACATTTGGAAACTGTAATTTGCTTTTTGAAACTATAGAAATTATTACAAACCTAGCAAAAAGTTTATTCAACACAAATATAACCACCAAAATGCCCTGGAAACTCATTAACTTCTATGGAAAACTGCTAAAATGCTTAGAAAGCAAAAAAGTCCTGTAAATTGCCGAAATTCTTTGGAAAAATCTTAATCTGATTTGGAAAAAGCTAGAGTAAATTGGAAACTGTATTTTTACCTTTGGAAACTGTAATGCGATGAGGATAACATTCTTCTACATCCTGCTATTTAGATTTGTTGTGCCCTGAATCGTAGCAACTTCAAAACTCATAATGCGAAAATAGTAAGTGTTTCAAAATAGTCAACCCCATACGATCTCATCTCAAGCTACAATGGCAAATTTGACGTGGCCATCTATGGAGACCACCCAGGGGAAACAAATTCCAATTTAAGCCTGTATAAAACAGTCCGGATGCCAACGATGATCGAGCGTTAAACTCAAGAAATATTGTGCAGCCAGGAAAATAAACCAGTCCACGTTTTATAACAATTAAATCCATATCGATGAATTTTTCTTTCCTCATAAAATCATAATACAGTTTATTAATTAAATTTCAGCAGTTATTCGAAGTTATAAATGAGCTCCACAGATTCTTTTCAATTGATTGAAGAGCTTGTTAGGAATATTCTGAAATTAATGAAAACGTGACGAACATGAAACATTTTATAAAAATTCCTACAAAACTTTTATCAATAATTAATTTGACATATATTTATGGATATTTATACGAACAAGTTTGTGGGATTCTGTGCTTTCCGAACCTTATGTTGGTGTTTCACTAAAGCAAAAGTTTCCAGTTCTGCTATGTAATAGTTTCTACCCACACATTCATCAAAATTAGCTAGCAGCTAGCAGGTATAACATAACAAGTTTTGAAACAAATTAGATTTCGGTTTAATTTGAATACAGTCGATGGTGCAAAAAGAGACTATTACAGCTGCTAACAATGTACTGTATTTCCTGAAGATCCTCATATTTTATTTAGTAAATTATTCTGAAAAAGTTTGGAGAGATCCAAAAGTGAGCTGTCTTCTAGACCCGCTGGTCCAAGGGCTGGTTCACCGAATTCTAGCTAGGGCTGGGCAGGAACATGTCTCCGATCTCATACTCGGGATTCAACATTTTCCGACAAGCCCAATCTCGACATTTTTGGAGGTGTCGCTTTGTGATTAATGAAATAACGAAAATACCTAAATATTGAATTTTGATAGGACTATCTAGGCAAAGTGGGCGAGCGGAACAACTACATAGGCTACAAAATTGCTAGACACAACATAAAACTGACGTGTCTCGACTTTCCTTTTAAAATGTACAATTTACTTTACCGACAGTCTGTATGTACTAAAAAAATTATCATTTATCCATAATTTATAATCCACAGAGACGTGAAAATGCTTCCTGAAATGGAAGACCTTTCTCGTGGCTCAGATGTGTTTAATAATTCATAAATATATTCATACAATTTCACCGCATTACTTCTTCATTTGTAATCATAAATATGTGAAATTTTTATTAGCAAAAAAATTGTAGGTATTTATCAGATAGTAGAACTAGATACACTTAGAACATACAGGGTGTTTCGAAAAAATATATTTCCTTCTTATTCATCTTCTTCCTCGTGTCCTCCCAGAACATTGGCGATCAGTCGCATGATCTTCACTTTGTCCACAGCAGACCTAAACAGTGTCGTAGTGCTTACTCCATACCACTGGCGAAGATTCCTGGGCCACGATGTTCTTCGGCGACCAGGACCACGCTTTCCCTCTATTTTTCCTTGAATGACTATATGTAGCAATTCATAATTCGGATTTCTCATTACGTGGGCAAAGTACTCCAGCTCTTTCTTTATTCATACGCTGTAGAACCGCTTCATTCGTCACTCTGTCCATGCATGATATCTTCAGCATTCTTCGGTAAGCCCACATTTCGAAATCCTCAATCCTCCTACACATTGCCTCAGTGAGGGTCCATAGAACAATATGCTGAAGACATAGCAACGCAATATGCGTATTCTTAGGGGAATTCTTAGAGCTCTGTTGGTTAACACTTTCTGCATGTTCTTAAATGATATTCTCGCTTGCTCTATTCTGCTTTTGATTTCTTGAGTTAGATCCCATTCTTCATTCACACAGCAGCCCAGGTATTTGGATTTTTGTACTCTTTCCACTATTTCTCCATTTATGCTAATATCTGTTAAGTTGTCAGCTATATTTTTGTTTTTGCTGACAACCATCCATTTGGTCTTCTTTATATTTAATCGTAGACCCATTTGTTGGCTGCGGTCTGTTACCGCTGATAACAGTGTCTGTAGATCATCTTTATCTGTTGCTAGAAAGACCGTGTCGTCCGCATATCTTAGATTGTTGATGACCACTCCATTAGAAATTATACCCTCTGTTCTGTCTTCGACAGCTTCTCTGAAAATTTTTTCTGTATATAAGTTAAACAGAAGGGGGGAGAGCACACAGCTTTGTCTAACCCCTCTCATAATGGGCAGATGTCTGGCCGTTAATTCTAATGTCAGCTGTCTGATTCCAGTACAAGTTGGCTATTATCCGAACGTCCCGTCCGTCCAGACCTATATCGTTCAGTATAGCTATTAATTTATCGTGTTCAACAGGGTCGAATGCCTTCTCGTAGTCTACGAAACAGGCATATACATCTACGTTTACGTTCCGGCATCGTTGTAAGAGAACCTGGACGCTAAACAGCGCCTCGGTTGTACCGAAACCGCTTTTAAAACCGAACTGAGACCTGCCAATGTTTTCCTCACACTTGCTGATTGTTCTGTAATCTTTACAGTATTTACAATTACCCTTCTTTGGTATAGCAACGAAGGTTGACTTGAGCCAGTCTTTAGGGATTACTCCAGTCTTGTATATGCAGTTGAGCAAGCTTAATAGAAGTGTAAGAGTCCTATCTTCCTTCAACGTTTTTAAAACCTCTATTTGTATTCCATCTGGTCCTGGTGCTTTCCCATTTTTTGCACACGATATAGCGTGTATGAGTTCCGCCTTGGTGATATCCATTCCGTTATACAGGGTAATATTAAGCGAAAAACTCCTACCATCCACAAAGAGATTTTCAACATATTTTTTCCATTCCTGTAGTTGTTCTTCTGTGCTACTAAGAATTTTTTTTTCCTTCTTAGAATATTTGTAATACCGCTAAACATTGTGTGATTTAGAACATTTTTTGGACACATAGATGGCGTTACTAAAATTTTTTAATATGATTTTTATTTAGTACTAATCTTCAAACGATTCGTGTATAAATTTGACAGCAATCTGACTATGGATTCGTAAGTTTTAACATTTTGTGTGAAGCCACTTTTGTTATTGAAAAAAAAACGAAGAAAATTAAGTAAAAAGTAAAAACAATTTGTCAGTAGCAGAGATCAGTGATTTGATTAAAAGTTATTTGGGATTGTAAGAATTGTTCTCCAGAAGAAAATCTTTGCTTACAGATGAAAAATAAATTTTTAAAAATAGTGTCAGCTATTTCGCAAAAGTATAACAAATAATAATAAGTAAACATTTACCTGATTTAATAAAATTAGAGATTTGGGATGAAGGGTACGCTTACATAGTGGGTGTCGGGATATTTATATCATGTTTTAGTTATGTTCGCATATCAAAATGCGTCATATCATTAATTTACAGAAATAGCTTGTCACTTTTCTTCAAAATGAAATAAAAATTAAATAAATTTGAATGTCAACTAGATGCATATTATGTGAGCGACAAATGTTCTATTTAGACATGTTGTATTTATAAATATTTGAGTTATTTGTGTAACAAGTGTATATTCCAAGATATTATGCATCAATTAAATTGATTTACTGAGGGATGTGCGTGAAAAAATAAGAAAAAAGAAAGACAAACACATTTGACATCTTACTACACATCTGTACTACACCCTGAGATGTTTTCAACCAAAGACCTTAGTAACACAGGAGACAAAATATTTCATTGATAACGTGCTTTCAAACACGATCAAACATTACTTGTTTACAAGTAATGTGTAAGAGAGAGAAAGACTTATCCTTGTCGCCTTGAAGTTGCTCATTGGCAACGTTGTAATCTCCGGTATGCGTTCTGCAGCCAGTGGCGTACTGATTGCTGACTGCTTTTTGAACTGTGTATACAATACATAATTTATAATTAATTCGTATATCGAAAAAACGATACTTAAATTAATATATTTATGTATAATTTGAAGATAATCTAATTTTAAAATCATTTTCTGCATTACAAATAGGAAGTCAGGAAATAAAAAATGGCACATTATTCTCAATAGTTTATTTTTAGCTATATATATTAAATTATACACAATGATAATAAATAATAATTATCTACTATGAACATAAAAATGAATTATGTTTTTGCAGACTTTATGCAGTTTCTGTATCGCTTTTTAATAAGTATGAAGTCTATTTGATTGCGAATAATTCTTTCAGGGGTATGGGCGCTAGAGGTCCACGTATAGAGCCTGCTATTTGGAAGTTTAAAAAAGGTGTTTGAGACAATGAAATCATGTTCCTGGCAGAACTGAACTAGCCGGTCTCCTCTATCGTTTGCTGTACCTAATCCGTATATACGGGTAATATCCTCTCGTGGTGTACTTCCTACTTTGGCATTAAAATCGCCCATGATAAAAGTCACCTCTGATTTTTCGCCAGCTTCAGGGTATCTGTGATTTGTTCCTTAAAACTATCAATAGATCTTTTAATGATTTTACGCGGATTTTAAGTTGTGTAACTTGATTATGTAAGGTGACAGATGAGTCCACAGACCTAACATCTGTGGTTGAGTCAGAGCTAGAAGAATATAAATTATTATTATAATATAATAAATATAATTATAAATATTTTTTACCTAGTGGATGCATCATCCAAAAATAAAACACCTTCACACCGTCGAGGATTTGCACCCTTTCTAACGAATATTGCTCCATTAGATTTCGTTGCCAGATCCTCTGGGAAAAAATGATCCGAGCATAACCATGGATTTTTTGGCAAAAGTGGTCCTTTAGCAATGCCAACTAAAGAAAACCAAAGTTTTCGTTTTTCCGGTTCCTGAGGAAATCTAATTTAAAAAGTAAAATATAAGTACCTAATGTAAAAAGGCTATAATCAGCCTTATACTACAGAGCTAGGGAGGTAATATCCTACGTAGATTTACCACTTACTTCTTTAATGCTGCTTTGAATTACTAAGCGGTTACATTGTTGGGCGTAAATGAACCAACATTATTTTCAGAAAGTATCTGTTTGCTTTTGTTACTAATAATTTAATAGAAATAAAAATTGAAAATGTAACAAATTTATCATATGAAACAAACCCCGCCACTTTGTAAACTAACACCAAACACAAACAAATTTCCAAACATAACGACACTTACCTGTGAAAAGTTAAATCTGGAAATAAACTATCCACTTTTCCACAAACTACACAACCACGAACCATAGTTATTCAATAAGTATTTAAAGTTTAAAAAAACACACACAAGAATATCGCAAAACAGGAAAATACTTCAAAAAACCATGAAAAGCGCTAATGACATGAGTGTTTCTCAACGTCAACGTCGCAAATTATAATTTCATTCATAACGCCGTGTTCGGTCGTACAAGAAGCGTAAAGTTGTAAACGATGTTGCCGTAGTGCGCTTTTATTTTACTATGAGAATAATTCCTAAAATAAAATAATTATCCCGTTTTGTACAATTTAATCTTAAAATGAACTAATTTATAACCTAAGTATAGTAATAAAATTTTTTATTAACATCCTACTTACAAATAATTATTTACATCGCTCATTTTTTATTTGTTGTGGCAAAAATGTAAAGATATTCCAAATCCATTTGCAAGTCTGGCAATGCTTGTATTAGGATAAATAGAGGAAGGGACGATGTTTGCTAACCCGGAAAACGTAAACAATGTGGTCTCCTGTGTTATTAAGGTCTTTGTTTTCAACCAACATTTTTCCAAAAAACACGTAATTAAATTAAAGTTACATACCTTTGCCAACTACTTTAATTATTAAAGTTGCGTACATCTAGTCCAAGCAGAGTTATATTTGAAATTAATTAATTTAAATTTGCAGCAAGCGCAAACGTGTATTTTATAACATTCCATAATATAAAATCAAAATGTTTTAATTACCATAAAAAACATAATATTCAGCAAACTGTGTTCTACCACTCGACAAATTGCAGCTAAATAAATAGTCTGTTTAATTTCACTAAGCATACTGTATAGGTATTTTTTATTTTACTAGACAGGCAAAATTGTTATTCAAATAAATTCGACTAAAGCTATTTTAAAAACTCAATTATGAAGGCATTAAAATGTTTGTAAAGATCTATATACAAGCAAATGACTCGATAAGGCAAATATATTTGAGTAAGTTTTAAAAATACTTCCGTAACAAGGGATTTTGTTTAATTTAGCAGGGCCTCAATCTGATTCAGTAGAACCAGACCGAGGCATGGATCGACAGATACGTTTCGCTCTTATTATATGCTCGTCAGAGTACGAACACATAGTAAGATAGAAGGCATTCTTCTTCTTTTCATGCCGTCTTCTCACAGAAGGTTGGCGACCACTTTTCTAAATTCTTCTCTGTCTTTTGCAACATGGAACAGTTCTCCAACGCTGAGATTTGTCCACTCTCTCATGTTTCGGAGCCAGGATTTTCTCTTTCTGCCGATACCCTTCTTCCCCTCAATTCTGCCCTGCATAATATTTTGTAACAGTAGATATTTGTCATTGCGTAATATGTGTCCTATGTACGATGTTTTTCTTATCTTAATGATTGTGAGCAGTTTTCGTTTTCGGCCGATGCGTCTCAACACTTCGTCGTTGGTTATCCTATCAGTCCAAGGTATCTTCAGAATGCGCCTATAGAGCCACATCTCAAATGCTTCGAGGTTTTTAATCATTTGAGTCTTTAGCGTCCAAGTTTCCACTCCGTACATTAACACCGACCACACATAACACTCCACGAATCTCAATCTGATGCCAAGATTTAGATTTCTGTTTGTAAGCATTGTGGAATATTTCATAAATGCCTTTCGAGCCATTTCAATTCTCATCTTAATTTCCTGATCAGGGTCCATTTCAGAATTTATGACAGAGCCGATATATTTGTATTTTTGGACCTGCTCTATTCGGTTTCCATTTACTGTGAGAATAGGGTTAATATTTTGGTTTTTGCTTATGACCATCATTTTAGTTTTCTGCGTGTTTATAGTGAGTCCCACCTCTTCACACTCTCGACTGACTCTTTCCAACAGGGTTTGAAGATCTTCTGCACTCTCCGTCATTATGGCAGTATCATCGGCGAACGTTAGGTTGTTAACCAATGTCCCTCCAATGTTTACCCCCTCAGGTCTCTCGTAAAGTGCTTTTTGAAATACAGACTGAGAGTATAGATTGAACAGTTGTGGGGATAGAACGCAGCCTTGACGAACTCCTTTTTGAATTTCGACTTCATCAGTCTCGATGTCCCCAACTCGAAGTACTGCCGTTTGATTGTAGTAGATATTTTTTATTAATTGTATATCATTTGGGTCCAATTTGATGCTATTTAAGTTCTCTATGAGTTTGTCGTGTTGGACTTTATCGAAGGCCTTTTGGAAGTCAATGAAACAGACGTACACATCTTTATTGTATTCTCTACATTTCTGTAGCAGTACTGTGATGGCAAATAAAGCTTCCCTAGTTCCTAAACCCTCTCTAAAGCCAAACTGCGTCTCATCCAGTTGTTCTTCGCATTTTCGATATATTCTCTGTTGGATTATTTTTAAGAGTACTTTCAAGGTATGACTCATCAGACTGATCAACCGATACTCATCACAGGACTTGGGGTTGTTCTTTTTAGGCAAAGGAATGAAGACTGATTTAAGCCAATCTTTTGGGATTTCCCCTGTTTCGTATATAGTAAATGAAGCAGGGATGCAAAATAAAACAATACCCATGAGCTTACAAAATTACTCGGGAAAATGGAGCGTAATATACTACGGAATTCTTCAGGGCTTCATTACTCAGCAATATATTACGTAATATCTAACCCTAATCGAAATGTTAAAACGAAATAAAAATAAAATGTAACGAACTCGACTCTTCACGTAAACAATTTTAAACAGCTTTCTTAACTGCTTCATTTAATGTCTAAAAGTTTCTCTCGAACCATGCCATTGATGTTAGTAAACGTGTCTTTAGTTTCCAACGATGAGTATTATAGTGCTACTTAGGTGGAGAATAAAATGTGTATTAGATAATGGGACAAAGTACATAGTGGAGCAACAAAGGCGTTCCCAACAAAACAAGACGTGAATCGAGAAATCTTTAATTAAATTAACCAAAAGGCTCGGCAGTAGCTTTTCACAATAAGCCATTTTCAATACTAAACACAATATACCATGGGAAAATAGGGCTCCTTTGTAGTGGATGATAAGGAAGAAATACACTGTGTCCCATTCAATTCAGAACGAGTATACACTGTGTCCAAGATATTTATACACCTTTTAAATAAAGTAACTTTTCGTTTTTACTTATTTCTGACGTTATTTTTACAGATATAAAAAAATTAAAAGCACTTTCTCATTGTTATTTTTTGAGGAGGGTAAGATAGCGTTTACAAATTTTCACTACGACGTTTCGTTTTTGAAAAACCATCATCAACTTCGTTTTTTAAACTTATTCAAGAAGAATCGCCATAGTTTGGCACTTAACTATATTAATATTGCATACAAAAGTAGTTCAGGTTCGCGAAAACCGCAAGAACACCCTGTATTGATCTACCAGGCTGTGAGCGGAGCGACTAGTCGAATGTATCTACCACTTAGAAGTGTTCTATATCTCTATAATTGTATCTATTTGATGGCGTAGTCTTTCCAGATAAACATTAATCTTCATCGGCCCCTTAAGCTTCTCATCAACAATATCCTTTGTGCTTTCCGCATCTCTTGAGTTTGCTATTTCCTATACTGTAATTAGTTTCTTATAGAAAATGTCGATAACACAATTTACTTTGAGGATATCAAGCACGTACCAAATTTAGCCCTATTAGAACAAGGTTAGAAGCTTGATTGGGACATCGGTAGTCAAATATACATACTAATTCAGTCAGCTGAGAATGAAACTCAGTGGGATATTCTCGACCTACTTACCAGACGTATATATTTTTAATAACATAGATGTTCCACCCTGTTTCCCTTCCTTATAGGAGGTAGAATAGAAGTTTCCAGCTGTAATATACATCTCTTTGAATTTTCTATAAAAGCGGCTCAAAAAACTGAACCAAATCAATATTCAATCTCAGTAAAATTTTCATAGAGTAATTCTTTATCCGTATTATACAGTGTGCGCAAATTGATATATCAGGATTTTGCAGCCATGAATTTATTACGGAAAGCAGGAGTTGCATTTAGGAAATCGTCACCTGGTTCCAGTCTTCCCTCAATAATTTTAACAATTCCTAATTTATTTCAGGAACTTTCTTGTTGGGCAAGATATCATGATATTTTTCGTCATTAAATAGAAAGCAGCAATAATCACGCTGTACACCCAAAGCAGAATGAGTTTCTCTGTAAATTCCCAGCGATTTCCTGCTTCTAATACGAGGCAGGTTTTTTAAGTAAGTACCGTTTTGGAATTAAAAAAAGACGTGCAAAGATAGCGCAATAATTTTATTTTTACATGAAAGCCTGTACCTTAATCTACTTTTCTACATAATTTCCGTGAATATTGAGGCACTTGTCATAACGTGGCACCAGTTTTTGAATACCCTCCTCATAAACTTCTGCCGCCTGACATGTTAACCACTGTATCACAAATGTTTTGACTTCGTTATCGTCTTGAAGACGCTGACCACCCAGGTGTTTCTTCAAGTGCAGGAACAAATGGTAGTCGCTGGGCGCCAGATCAGGGCTGTATGGAGGATGATCTAGAGTTTCCCATTTAAAAGATTTGATGAGATCTTGTCATGCAGCAAAACGATACCCTTACTCAACTTGCCACGTCTTTCGTTCTGGATTGCACGACGCAGATTGTTCAATTTCTCACAATAAGACGCTGCATTGATTGTCTCATTACGAGGCAGAAACTCCACTAGCAATACTCCTTTTCTGTCCCAAAAAACTGTGCACATGATTTTCCAGGCAGAAATTGTTTGCTTAAACTTCACTCTTTTGGGTGATGATGAATGTCGCCATTCCATGGATTGTTGTTTCGATTCTGGTGTGACGTAGGCCACCCATGTTTCGTCACCAGTAACAATTTGGTCTAAAAAATCTTCACCTTCATTGTGGTACCGCTCAAGGAAAGTCAATGCACTGCCTAAACGTTGGGTTTTGTGCAAATCCGTTAACATTTTTGGAACCCAACGTGAACACAATTTCCGGTAATTCAAGTTCTCGGTCACAATGCGATACAAAACACTACGAGAATATTGAGGAAAGCAGTCGCACATTGATGAAATTTCTGCACCAAATCTTCATTAACGACCGAAGGACACCCACTCCGTTCTTCATCATGCACATTTGTGCGGCCATCTTTAAATGCTCTCACCCATTTCCTTACCATTCCATAACTCATAATGTTTTGTCCGTAAACTTCACAGATCTCACGATGAATATCGAGCGGTTTTACGCATTTAGCACTAAGAAATCGTATAACAGCCCGTACTTCACAATTGGCAGGACTCACGATTGTCGGAGGCATCTTAAACACTCAGTAAACAACGTATACAATGAGGAATCAGACTGTAATGGCGTCAGTGCGTAGACAAGAGATGTAGGTAACCACATCTCTTGTCTACGCACTGACGCCATTACAGTCTGATTCCTCATGCGCGGAACGCCGACCGTAGCGCTGCGGCGGCGGAATCGCAAAATGGTACTTACTAAAAAAACGTGCCTCGTATAATAAGCAATTGCAATTGGAGAACAATTTTTACAACATTTCTTTTCATCTACTTTAACTGTACACAATTCTCGTTCATATAGAATAATTGTTTAATTTATATGGATAAAGGATAATATTGAAAGCATTTTCTTCCATTTAAAATTTATTTCAAGCCAAAGATTGATACAGGAAGAGTTTCTGCCTCAAGACCAAATGGTTGATCAACATTTTGACCGAGAACTTCTCGAGAAACTTCGAAAAACGGCCTTGCGTGTGAGACCGCTATCAAAAAAATGTGAGTATTGCTGTTTGCGATTTCTATCAATGAGCTTTTGGCAAGTAAAAACCCACACAAATTTCGTCACAGAATAATACAGACACTAGACTGGAAAGACAAAATGAAATATACTTTGAAAAACAAGATGATGCTCTTCGAAATTTCCCATGGGAGTATTTAGATTGTGAAATAGGTGATAGAGAAAAGAAGAGAAAAAAATCCCGATGGCAGCCAGTCGGAAAAGTAGATTTTTGATTTATGTATTTTTTATTTATACTTAGTCTACCACTGACACCTACTATTAATAAACAAATAATGGAATATTCTGACATTCGCCAAATATAACCAAAGTGTCATATTGACAGTTATTTTAACTGAAATACCCATTATACTATAATACATACCTACGTAAGTACGGTCTTATTGTTATTTCACAGGTGTTTATTTGTCAAAATAATTACAGGTATAACGGGTGATGATATTTTTTTCATTTTTTGTTACTTTATATTGACTTACATTTACTTAAATATGCCAGCGATGAAAAAACTCTCCAAATAAATATTGTAGAGATTTAAGTGCTCTATCATTTGATATGTAACATCGGTATTTTCTATTAACAACGAAAAAAATATGATTTTTTTAAAACTTTGACAGGCCGCCATTCAGAAATTAGTTCTCCGATTTCAATCGCCAACGAACTCACGCGATTCCATGACCTAGCCGATTTTTTAACCAAATTTTGTTTCGATTGGTCAAAAAATGCGGCCTAGAACGTGACGCAAAGTTTCTATATCCCATATATATATATATATATATAGATATATAAACTTTTGAACTGAGGTCATTTTTAGGATCCAGGGGTCATAAAATGAAGTACTGCATAAAAATTTTTCAAAATTTCGGTTGTGTCGATCTCCTGAATAGTTAGATTTTTTTTAAAAATCTACTAAAAACTCAACGTATCTTCTATATCTGTTTTACCAAGGTGTAATAGGTATTCAGTTAAATATTTTATTTAGTAGAATTCTTTGTGATTGATCCAAAGGGACAAACAGGAGAAATTCCGAAAGAGGAAAAATAAATAATGGATTTAGATTTTGTAAGTTTACCGAGAAAACATCTATTAAGTAAATTCGACAGTGTCTGTAGATGAATTTAGAAGGTCCTTTGATATCTCCTCCCGTATTTTGCTAAAAAAAAAAACCACAAAAAGTACCTACGTTCACCAAACTGCCAATGACAGAATGCTTTATTGCGTTTTCTTTATAGTATTGGTTTTATGGCTTGTATGTATTGGGAAAACGCAGCAGATTTATTTGGATTTAGGCCAGGAATACATGTTATTTCGACAACTGTTAATTTATGAAAATATGCTGAATTATGATTATGAGAGTATTTATAATTTAATATGCTTGTTGCATTTATACTGCAGGCAATATTAAGTTTAATGATGTGAAAATATCAAATTTAATAGAATACCTATACAGTTGGTGAACTGAGCTGGAAATGCTGGATTGCCAATCAATCAAAAATATATGACCTGTGTAACGAAACAGAATTTTAATAATAATAATTATTACAATTGTATTATTTCCCATAAACTAACGTAACAAATTAACTACTTTATTCAAAAATTATAAAAAAAAGTATTGTCAGAACTATGATTCGAACCCATAACCGTCCGAATGGCAAGCGAACGCTCTATCAATGACGCCACAGTACCCTCTTTGAGTTTATTGTATTTTAATTGTAATAAGATACGTTCCAGCTAAGCGATTTCAACCAAAAACTAATGGGTAGATACTAGGACTCCCACAAACTCATTTACAAAAAAATTTTAGCTCAATTGGTTAAAGGGCATTGGCAGAGCTTCCCAGTTATACACTTCCTAGACATCGTATAAAAATGCTCTAATTGACTTCAACAGTATTTATTTTTTGTTCTAAAAATGAGCAAACAGATTAACTTCAACATGCGATATATACGGAATTAATTACATCACATTTACTATTCTTTAATTTCGCAGGGCCCCAGTCTAATTCAATAGAACCAGACTCAGGCATGGGTCGACAGATACTGATGAATTCGTTTCGCTCTTGTTATGAGCTCGTCAGAGTACCATAGTCGTTGCCCATCTACAAATATCGGCCTGCATTTAAGCACAATAAGATACTTAACAGTAGACATATGTAAACACGTATCATCTACATGTACATAGTAATGCATATCCTATACCATGCAGAGGCAGAGGACTTTTTGTGGATTTCGATCAATTTTATCTGTGTAACTCGTATAGCCACACGTAACAGTGTCTGAATGGAAAAAAAATTATATACCTACATTTTGATGGAAAGCTTTCATATACTTTTTATGATCGTTGCGCTCTTAAAGATAAAAATAATAATAAGTGTATTTTTTACCTCCCACGGCTTTTGTTGCTGGAATCTACCCTATATGCCAGGAACTAAAGGCGACCCCATATACCTATGTTTATTTACCCTTAATCGAATATTTTTTAGTGTTTGTTTGATACGATTTTGAAATTTTCCAGCTTTTTAAAATTCTATCGATCTGTCCGACTATAATATTTCTGGATATATAGTATATGAGCCAGACTTACAAAAATACTGCATAAATTAAAGTGTCTCCAACTTCTTCAAGCCTTCAAAACCTGTAAAATCATTATAATACTGCCTCGTGATCGTTATTTCGTTTACCAATTAGTCAAAGGTCAAGTCTTAAGCTATATTGAATATGCTTGTAAAAAAATTGTCAATTTTCACGTATGCGGATCGGGCATGACGAGGAACATGGAGATAAAATTTAAAGGAAATACGTTTGTTAACTTTTTATAGGTAAATTAAAAGAAACAATTCTAAATTTGAAACAAAACAAAATAAACAAAATACATAAAACAAAAATAAAAACATAGACATGAGTATTCATACGAAAAAAATTATAATATCCAAAAGTTAAATTGAAAAATCTAATCTTCTTTTTTATTGGCGAAACGGTTAATTACACTTTCAATATTTCTATGAACAAACAATAAGGCTAACCCATTTAGATGATCTTCTGCGATGGTGTATCTTAAATAACTTTTAATGAATCTTAAACTAGAAAAGCTTCTTTCTGCCGTTGCTACAGAAATGGTCAACGAAATTTAACCAGTTTTTGTGGTATTGCACTTTGCGATGCAGCAACTAGTTTTTCGTATGAAAAAACTGCACAGTATTTATAAAAGAGGCCTTTCTTTTCTTCCGAAAAAAACTAGCCATTCAAATTTTTTTAAATGGGCGTATGTTGGACGTCTTCGTTCCTCGCGTCCTCGTTTGGTGTGAATTGAAAAGGGGAATTCATATTGTGGTTCACGAACCCAATGATTTTTCAATAAATTATATTTGGTGATGTCAGGGATGGTATCAATTTGCGTTAAAAATGCGTCGATATCATATTTTAATTGTTCGCCAAGTTCTGTGGAATATTAAGGGGCTCCAACAATGAAACTCTTATAGGAGTAGATGAGAAACTAAAAAGGTGGAAAGAATATACCGAAAATCTCTTTAATGACATGATACCAGACTCACCCCCTGATATATACGAAATCAACGAAAGGGCTCCTGAAATTACAAAAGAAGAGGTCAAACATGCAATTAAATTACAAAAGAACAGAAGAGCACTTGGTCCTGACAACGTGCATGCGGAAACATTTAAACTTCCAGCTGCCGAGGACGGGGTTGGTCTAAATCTCATTACTACTGTATTTAACTGAATGTACAGAGTCGGAAAAATACTCACAGACTGGCTGAGATCCACCTTTGTTAATTTGCCAAAGAAGAACAAGGCATCACAATGTGACGAATACCGCATGATCAGTTTGATGTCCCACGCCTTGAAGATATTCTTGCGGATCATTCATAACCGCATATACAAAAAGGGTGAGTCCGTAATTGATCGCTCGCAATTTGGCTTTAGGAATGGAACGAGTACCCGAGAGGCTCTTTTCTCTTTGAATGTGCTAACTAACTCAGAGATGTAGGGACATGAACGTCGATGTATTCGCGTGCTTTATTGATTATAAAAAAGCTTTTGACTGTGTGTCACATCAAAAAATGATCAACATCCTAAAATCAACCGGGATTGATGCTCAAGATCTAAAGATCATTACTGAACTTTATTGGCACCAAACAGCAACAGTCAAAATCGAAGGGTCCACATCAGAAGAAATAGCAATAAGAAGGGGCGTGCGACAAGGTTGTGTACTGTCCCCACTACTGTTTAATCTCCACTCAGAGGCAATATTCATCGAAGCTCTCGAAAAGTCAACTGCAGGCATAAAGATCAATGAAATCAATATAAGTAACCTTCGATACGCAGATGATACCGTCGTAATAGCCAGCAGCATAACAGAACTTCAATCCCTTATGAACCTTATAGTGGAGTATAGTGAGAACTTTGGAATTTATATGAATACATCAAAGACCAAACCGATGGTATTCTCAAAATCACCAAGACCCGTTACTCTAATGATCAACGGAGAGCACATTACACAAGTATCATCTATAAAATACTTGGGGGTACTCGTCAGCCAGCAATGCGACTCAAAGTCCGAAATTAGATCAAGAATTGCGCAAGCACGGAAAATTCGGAATAACATGAGGACACTTCTGGCAAACCGAGACCTCAGCCTGGACCTCCGGATTAGATTACTTCGCTGCTACATCTTCCCTGTCCTTCTATACGGATGTGCGAGCACCATTGATGCAAGGACAGAAAAGAGAATCGATGCGTTCGAAATGTACGCCTACAGACGAATGCTGCGAGTTTCTTGGACGCCACATAAGACAAACATAGAGGTTATGCAGCAAATGGGTAAACACAAAGAACTCCTCACGATAATCAAGGAGAGAAAGCTGCAGTACCTAGGACATATCATGAGAGGCGAACGATATGAGATTCTCCGCCTGATAATAGAGGGAAAGATCGAAGGAAAACGGTCAGTCGACCGTAGACAAAATTCATGGCTGAGGGACTTACGTAGATGGTTCGGACAGACGTCCATAGAAATTTTCAGAGCTGCGGTTTCCCGCACAACAATAGCCATTTGGATCGCCAACCTTCGTAGGGAGACGGCGTCCTAAGAAGAAGAAGTTCTGTGTCCATGAAATCTGCATTTTCATTTTGTGTTGAACTAGTTGAACTAGAAGCAACTGCAATATCTGTTGGCTGAACAACTGTATTTTCATTTTTCTACTCTCTCCTCTGTTGTTGCGACTGCGACTCTCTTACTCGGCATATTGAATTATTACGGCCTATGTACATCAGTCTAAGAGGTCGGAACTAAACTAAAGTGAATTTTTATTATTCTAACCAACAAACCAAGTCCGAAATGAATAAAAACCAAACGCCGAACATCAAGGAAAAATGAAGCTGGAAGTCCAATGATGAATTAACGCTGAAAATGAGGTCTATTTTGAGGTCTATGTTGCATAATAAAATTGAGTTTTGTAAAAATGTTGTTTTTTTCTTACTTACGTAAAGCACGTTGTTGTCTCATAAAACGACAACGGAAACCATTTCTGAGACACCTTTTATAGGTGCCTTAACTGCCATGTTGGGAGTTGCTGTTGCTCTTGCAATAGAGGCTCAATAAAATAATGTTATCAATTCAATATCCTCCCTAGCAAATGGAGGTAAATAGTAAATATGTATAGAGGAAAGCAATATCGTCTTCCTTATTATATTTGTTACATAAATAAACCTGGGAAGAAAAATTGTATACATTTGCTTGCCTGGTTTATAGCCGACAGTAAACTTGAGAAATTTATTACGCTCTGCATAATATGCAATCAACCGTATATTGTGCAGCCCCTTGATTTTATATCGTCATCAAAACAGCCAGAAAATAGGAGGATTTCACATTGATTGTACGGTAAACAATAATATGGTTATGGGGGCTATTATTACTGTTAGTGTTTTGTACCGGGTGCTTCGCACAAATTTGGCAAGTACAGGCTGTCCCAAGTTCAACTATTTCAATCCCTTATTGCCTAAACAGCGAATTTATTATTATTATTATTAGTCGTAAAACAGTAAACGGTAAAACCGATGAAACTGTTCCTCAGTTCCCAATTTGAGGTTTTTGAAATATTGATGTCATCCTCACTAATCTTCTATAGCGAGTAGTGGACCAACTGATCGCCATGGTTCTCCATGAAATTGTCCAGCTCGTTCTTAAAGCTGTCAACCGTTTGCGCCATTATCACCTCTTCAGGTAATGAATTCCATGCATATACAGCTCTGTTTGTTATAAAATTCTTCCGAGGAAGTCTAGCACATCTCTCCTTGTCAAGTTTCTTACTATTGCCACGCAGATTAGGATTTCTAGCAGGATGAAATACATCGAGATTCACCGAGTAGTAGCCACTAAGCCTTTCCAATGCCTCTATGTTCTTAATGAAGTAGGGGGACCAAACGCTGTTGGCATATACCAATAGTGGTCTGACATACGATTTATACAATTGCAATATTAGAGAGTTTGATCTCGATTTGAAAGCTCTCTGTATCAGATACCACAGTCTATTAGCTTTCTTCACTGTGGCGGAAATATGGGCCTCCCACTTCAAATCCGCTGTTACTATGACACCAAGATGCTTCTGCTAATTTACAGATTTAACGGCATTTCCATTGATGAAATATGGAGTCCTGGGATTATTAGCTCCGATGTGTAGTACCTGACACTTCTCTAAATTCAAGTTCATCAACCAAACCACCGACTACCCCATCAATGTCGATCTGGAATTCATTATCGTCTCGAAGTGGGTTACAAAACAATTTGGTGTCATCAGCAAAGAAGCTCATGTTTGACATGATGGTTCTTGTTAAGTCTGATATATATGCCAGAAAAAGCAATGGCCCCAGTACAGACCCCTGCGGGCCATCACTCAAGACCGGCAATTTAGCGGATAATGCACCATTCGCTCTAACTTGGAAAATTCTTTTAGTAAGAAACATCTCAATCCACCTCAGGGGGCACGCCGTAATGCTCCAATTTCAGCAACAAACGAGCAAATGGCAACTCTGTCGAATGCTTTCTCAAAATCCAGATACAACACATCCGTAGGCTGACCAACATCATTATGGCTGGTCCACACATTGAGGCATTCCAGAAGATTCGACTCCACCGATCTCTTGGGCATGTTGTGTGTTTTCTACTGTAATTGATTGATACTTTTCTACAAATACATTTTATTATGAGCAAGTGCAATTCCAAGTACATATCATAATATAGTATTACTGATAAATCACGTATCAAATAAATGCCGCGAACGATAACCTCGTTCGACCCCGGAATAGCAATGGAGCGACATGCGGCAGCTAAAGGGATGATGCCAGGAATTTAAATCAACCACAAATATGCAGAGAGAAATAATGAAAATTCCAATATGCTAACAAATTATTTTATGGAGAATTAGGTATATGAGAGATGCTTAGATAAGTTTTGGGAGCATTTTTGCAGACCAGGAATCGTTTCCATTATCAAGTCAAGAACAGCAACAATGTTTCTTGGGATGACACGAGATTTTAGAATCTTTTAGCATTGAATTTTTATGTTTTTGTTAGATTCCCGACAGCCGTAGTATCTGTTAGTGTAGGATAGAACTCACTTGTGTTGAGGTTGGGTCTCGACATTAAAAGCCTCTGACGACTGGTAATTTGTTTCAGGTTGTAAAAATTTTTTGCTGAAAAAAGTAGATTGCGAAGCCCAATCCATTCAATTTTGGTTTGGTTTGTGACACGGTAAAACAACACCCTGTATATATTAGCCCACGTCTATATGACAAATTTTGTTTTTTTTTTTTGCACTCATTATGATTTGGAAAGGTTGTTAGAGGCATGATCGAAAAGTTGGATTTGGTATTACATTATTGATTTGTGTTTGACATACTTAGCGAGTTCAATTCTGAACACCAATGCATTAGAATTGCTAGAGGGCTATATGAAAATCAGTCTGTTTTAGACCTTCAGGAGTCTGGGCTTAAAAGTTGGAATATGAAGTATATTAAAGACAAAACTATTTACTATGCTTTTCGCGTTAGTTTTTTTCAATTTTTAAATCAAAAATATATTACACGAAAGGCATAGATTAACCTTTTTTCTTATTTTCATTGAATTAGGCGAGAAATTCAATGAAAGCGGGTCCACGCCACTGGTAAATTATAGGAATCTATTTTTAGCCTACCTATGTGTTCTCCACCTACACCTAAACACATAGAACCACGTAAAGCAAACTTTTGAATGTATTTGTTTATGGCAATTATTACAGCTTTTAGTTTTGAACATATACAACTAGATGGCAGTAGCAACTCGCTATAAACGAGTTAGCTGGAAATTTGCAGGATGTACGATCAATAGGGGCAAAGCAGGAATATGCGCGTGGAAATATTGTCGATAATTCTTGGAAACATTGTGTACATTTAGAACTAGATGGCACTTTGAACGAAATATGTTGGAAACTGTTTCGAGTGAAGAACGAGGGAAAATCGATTTTTCTGGATGAATATTTAGTTCGTGAAAGTGCCGCTAGCAACCAACAGGTTGAACAAGACATCAAGTGAAATTTGAGTGAATGCTCCAATTATGGGTAAAGGATTACGTTCATAGGCAGTAATCTTCTTCTTATTTCCTATGAGATTTGTCATAATTCTACTTTTTTTTTAGATTAGAAAATTCCCAGCAAATTTTACCAAAAAAAAAATATTTACTTCATAAAATAGAATAGAGAACGCCATTTATGAAAATGACAAGCAACAGCGGTCTTTAATTGGATCCCTGCGGTACACCCATAGTTGGTACAAGTCTTAAAGTCTAAAATCCTATTAATTAAGCTGTATACAGGGGGTACTAAAATATTTTGGACCGCATAGGGCTTGATTGATCATAATGTTAAAGGCTTCCATCTATAGGAACAGATAAAAGAAGCAATAACAACAGTGGGTTGGATTTCCATTTGTATTTGTCACCGGAAATTTTATAATTTAATTTAATTAGCTAATTTCTATTAATTCAAGTTTAGCTTCATGAAAATATTTAATTAATAAACATAAAAAACGTTATCGTTAAATCGCTTAACTATACATATACTGCTGCTAGTTTCTCATATCCATAGAGAGAGCGGGCTTTACGCTGTTGCATCATGCATTTGCAACTTGTGGGGTGACAAAAAGTAGAGGGTAGTGTATGGTTGAGTTGTTTGGCCCACAGAGTGGATTGAGCGCATTCACACGGCTATTTGAACATTACAGTTGGCAATGTAATGGGAATGGACTCTCAAATCTTATGAATAATAATGTGATTGAGAATGTCAATTGGAGAAGTCAGGAACAGGTGCGTGTTGGAAAGAATTCATTCTGAGCATCTGAATAGCTCTTCTCGATATAAGTTTTCAATCTACAGCTGGATGAGGAATACCTAGAGATATCTACTTGTATATTGAATTATTCTACGACCCCATTTATGTCACAAAGCGTTTTTCAAATAAAATTTAGATTTGAGGCTGTTTTTTATATTTTTTTTTCAGGATTTTGAAAAGTAATGAGAGATTTAGGATGACATTAATATACTAGCGGCATTTAACCTTTTTATATATTATATTATTTCCTAAAGTGTATTCATTTGTTAAGGTACCGACTAGAATTTATTATTTGAAAGCTCTGACCTTTAAATCTCTTTGGTGAATATATATGCAGGAAAATCACGCAATTCATTGTGTATTACGAAAAAGGGGTGTTTTTTAGCCTTTTTTGTTTGGTCGTCTACATGGATACTGTGAAAAATTGTTATATCGATTGACAATATAGCACGAACATACTTTAAGGACTTGATAAAGGAAGTTTAGGTACAAGATCCAGTTGAAAAAAATTCTCTATGGAAATATGTGCACAATCCCCCGGATTTGCAGATACAGGGCCTAGATAAAATACTAATATTGATAATAGATAAGACATTAACGTACATGGATTGATATTTTGTTTGAAACGATCCCCGTATGCCCTGTTTTTTGGAATCTTTCATTTGGTTTCTAATAGTCCTTGTCCTGAGAAATTCATGGTGTACTTGTCGAGCTTTTTCGAGTTTGGAAACACATAACGGCCTCACTGGGAAGATTCTTCTTCTTCCGCTGCTATCCATTAATGGATGTTTGCGATCACTTCTGACCATTTTTTCTTATCTCTGGTAATGTGAATTAATTCTCCTGTGGTTCCTATTCCTGTCCAATGCTTGATGTTTCGGAGCCACGACATCCTCTTTCTGCCTACACCCCTTCTTCCTTCTATTTTTCCTCCTATTATTAATTGTAGGAAATGGTACCTTTCGTTGCGTATCCAGCAATTCGCGTTCCCTTCCTATCGTGCTCAAAATTTCCTCGTTGGTCTTTCTTGCTGTCCATGGGACTTTCAGCATTCTTCGATAGATCCACATTTCAAATGCTGTGCTGTGCTAACCTTCACTGTCCAGCCTTCCATACCATAAAACAGTACGGACCATACATAACACTTTGTGAATCCTATTCTGAGATTGAGGTCAAAGTCGGAGTTCGTAAAGACGTTTTTGAATCTCATGAATGAGCTCCTCGCTTTTTCTATCCTGTACCTGATTTCTGCATCTGAAGACCAGTCTTCACATATCCAAGTCCCCAGGTAGTTAAACTTTTTAACTCGTTCTATGTCTTCACTATCGTATGTAAGTACCGCATTCCGGAACTCATCCAATTTGCGGCTGATTACTAGGAATTTTGTCTTTTTTATGTTGATGTTGATTCCCATGCGTCGGCCGTGCATTGCAACCAGGTCCAGGAGTCTTTGGAGGTCATTCATATTGTCTGCTATCAGGACTGTGTCGTCTGCATACCGTATATTGTTGATCAATGTGCTATTTACTTTGATGCCTAATTGTTGTCCTTCGAGATCTTCCTGGAAGATATTTTCAGAGTAAATGTTAAACAGAAGTGGGGAGAGGACACATCCCTGTCTTACACCTCTAAGGATTTTCTGTGCTTTCGTAATTTCGCTGTCAGATCTAACTGCCGCTGATTGGTTCCAGTAGAAGCTTTCAATACAGCGTATGTCCTTTTGATCTATGTCAATTCGCCTCAGCATTTGAACGAGTTTGTGATGTTGCACTCTATCAAATGCTTTTTCGTATACATCTTTTCTCTGATCATAACAGTTCTGAACCAACACTTGGGTTGCGACCAGTGCCTCTCTTGTACCGAGACCCCTTCTAAATCCGAATTGAGAGGATCCAACAGCGCTTTCATATTTTGTGGAAATTCTGTAGTGAATGACCTTCAGAAACACTTTCAGAGTGTGGCTCATCAAGCTGATCAATCTGTGATCTTCACATCTTGTTGCGTTGCTCTTCTTTGTGAGTGGAATAAAAAGAGATGTAAGCCATTTGGTTGGGAATTTTCCTGTGTTGTAAATTTCGTTGAAAAATCTTTGTAGCCTCTTAATACTTTCGTTGTCTAGTAATTTGAGCAGTTCAACAGGCACTAAATCTGGTCCAACCGTTTTCTTATCTTTCGAGCTTTTTATTGCCCTAGTAATCTCTTCTATTGTAATTGACAGTACAGACAGGTCATCTTCCTGATTATCTTCTAACTGAGGTCTTCTAATTATATATTCGGGACAGTCTGCTGGGGCTTTCCACGTGGAGATACGCCTGGGTGGCAGTCTAAACCAAGTGTTAGTTATTTTCATGTGCTCCTCTTGGCAGAACTGGTATAGCCGTTCGCCTCGTTTGTTCCTATCTCCCAATCCATAGGGGCCTATTAGTTCGTCTGGGATGCCTTTCCCGACTTTGGAGTTAAAATCGCCTAGTTTGAGGTTCATTTCATGTTTCTTAACGTTTCTATGGATTAGCTGTATCAGTTCTTCGTAAAATTCTTCAACTTCATCATCCGATGCATCTGAGGTAGGGGCATATACTTGGATGATGTTGCGGTTAACCGGACGTGCTTTCAATTTCAGTAATGCCATCCGATCCGAATGTGGGAGAAAGTTAATTACTGACGGGAGTAGTTTTTCTGGAATTAGTATTCCGACCCCTTTCCGATGATTTCTGTCTTGGTTTCCTGAGTAGAAGAAAGCTTTTGCCTGTGTCACACATTTTCCTACGTCTGGCCACCATGTCTCCGCCACCCCAAGGACATCCATTTTCAACCTGTCCATTTCTTGTGTTAGGTGGGGACGATTAATAAGCTTTAATTTCGGCAAAATAATCATACTTCAATAGTTCTGCAGAGAAGAGAGGTACGTTTATCTAGAGTAGATAAACGCTCTATTCGTAATTGAGAAGTTTGGAGCTTTAGACAGAGAGCTGGGAGCCCCTTAAAAAATAAATGTAATGTTATTTATAACCAATATGTGAGTTTTACAAAACTAATAAATAAAACAAGTCAAAATCCCATAAGTTGTGAAAGTTACTGTAAAACTTTAACTTTAAAAACAAATTCCCGACAAAACTCTAATCGCCGACACCGATAAAATCAATAGAACTTCTATATACCTATTTTCCTCTTTCACGTTTTAATATTTTCCTCCAGACTAATCCGGCATGTTGAGACCGACCTCAGAATGAATACTCATGCACACTGAAAAGGCAGCTTTCATCCTTCTGCTTTTTCATAAAAAAAGTCTTGTGTGTGTGTATACGAATGACGTAAGCGTTCCAATTTAACGAAGAAAAATAGAAAATGTGCTGCTAAACTAAGCATCTTTCTATATACCTTGAAGCGGTATTATAATTCCGTATAAGTATGGATACTTGAACTTTTAATAAAAAGCATGTTTTATAATGTTCAACATAATCCTAATTTCGTTTCTACGAGTATAATTTTTCGTATAATAAAAAGCATCACATAAATGCCTTTTTATTATTTTTACAAACGACAAGTCTTAAGAGAGTACGTTTGTGAAAAAATTGAGATAAACCCAATCCTACAAAAAATGTTTCTGCAGGAACCTCTTCCAATTAATTCATTGTCCATATTCGCCTGATCTATCGCCTAACCATTTACAAACTTATCGATGGATTTGTTCTGTATAGTTTGAACATCTCTAAGGTGAAACAGGCGATCATCTGTCCTGTAAGAGATTGAGAAATAACGGTAGTATACAATGCATCGTATCACGTTCTTATGTAAGTTACTATACTATTTTGTGTTGTTGTCATGCAACCCAACCCAACCCAAACACTGGTCCTTGTTCATTCTCTCGATTATGCGACTTCTGGACGGCATGCAGGTGCTCCTGGATCCTTAAGAGCTGCCGTGAATGGCGAGGTGTCGTCTAGAGAAACAACCGACTTCTGTTTTTAGTGGCTCTGTTTTCCATTTTCTATCCTATTTTGTGGTGTATGTTTTCTTGTCATTATTTTTGTGTTAATTCGTTCGGCGGGAAGGTACGGTCGTGGGGAAATCTGTACTTTCGGGTGAGAGTTGTCTCTGTGAAACACTTCTTGGGGCTATACGTCCGGAGAGCATATGAACGAGGCTTTCCGTTGTTTAGTATGGTCAGCGCAACTTATGCCTGTCTTATTCTATCTTTTCTAGAGATCACTAACCTGGTTGTATGCCTCTGAGTGGCCGATGTCGAGATCCGCACTCTGTGGGAAGTTCTGGATCATCCACTCTTACTCCGATTGGGATATAAAAAAAGAAGCATTGAAGGAGCAGCAGTTAATAGAAAACCAAGCAAGGTGTCGTCTAGAGAAACAACCGACTTCTGTTTTTAGTGGCTCCGTTTTCCATTTTCTATCCTATCTTGTGCTGTGTGTTTTCTTTTCATTATTTTTGTGTAAATTCGTTCGGCGGGAAGGTACTGTCGTGAGGAAATCTGTACTTTCGGGTGAGAGTTGTCTCTGTGAAAGACTTCCTTGGGCTATACGTCCGGAGGGCATATGAACGAGGCTTTCTGTTGTTTAGTATGGTCAGCGCAACTTATGCCTGTCTTATTCTATCTTTCCTAGAGGTCACTAACCTGGTTGTATGCCTCTGAGTGGCCGATGTCGAGATCCGCACTCTTACTCCGATTGGGATATAAAAAAAAGAAGCATTGAAGCAGCAGCAGTTAATAGAAAACCAAAGCAAGTACTTGGATTTGTGAATTAAAGTGTTCTATCCTGAACATTATAAGACAGTATTAATATTTTTTTGTGGAACCTGTCCTTCACCACACAAAAGTCTAAAGTATAGATATGTTTGTAAATGTATCATTGATGTTACAAAAAGTAATTTTTTTTTACATTTTTCGTATAAATTCAAGTAGGTAGTTTATGGTAAATATTATACACATATAAGAGTAAGCTCTTCTTGCATTTTCATCATCACAAGACCGATGAAAGCATAATTACGCCATCAACAACCATCAAGGCCATAATACGTTAGACGGAAAATGTAATCCCTTCGTTGGTTGCCGCGACTGAACCCTGAACGACCAGAAAAAAACAAGGAAAACCCTCCTGCTATTTAAGATTGCCGTTTTTTTTTAAAATCAAACAAACAAATTTTCTGTGTTCGGTTTCACTGGGAGTGTAAATCTTGATCGAAATCTATTTTAATTATTGTTTCATTAAAAACATTATGTTAATTTTGCCGGCCGCGACCTTCGTCTCAACGCGGAAACATTCGCATTATATCGCGCACTCTGATAAAAGGATATGGTTTTGGTGGTCCTCCTGGCTGCATGCAGGCTTAAAACTAATGCTGCTATACACATCGCGCGTTTGTATACTTTTACACACATATGTAGACGGCATTATCATTATTTGCAACAACCAACCGTTCCTCGGTTGGCTGTGGAAAAGAGAGGAAAACGATTTTCGCGTTTACTAGTAGAAGTAGTAGCTATTTCACGGCCACCCTTGACTGAACTTAATCGCGAATTATTTAGTGTAATCGAACACGTGTTTCGTGAGTTAGTTAGTGACTGTTGTTTATAATTTGTTTATTATATCTATTTGAATAATTTAATTCAATGAGTGATCAAGTTTTACTTTAAAGATAAATAAGTGGTTATTTTTACTATAAAGTGCCTTTTGGCGCAAATTGCGCTAGAGGTAAATATTATAAGTTATTGTTACAACAATTATTATAAACAATTCCCATTATTGTTGCTGACAAATTAATTAAATTGTTTACAAACATGCACTATACAGGGTGAATTCAATGTAAAGAGGCCCAATTCACGGGCTAACCGATAAAATAGGGCCTACTAGATTAAAAGTAATAATACATTCGTGTCTTAGATATTTTTGTTTTCTATATAAATATCCAACAAAAAATGACAGCAGTTGTCAGAACTCAGACGTTCAGCTTTGACAACAACAACAGCAAAGCTTTCATGGAGTTTGGAAGAGGAAAATCTTTTTTATTTGTAGATTTACAAGAAAAAGTCATTCTTTATAAAAATGGCTGCCTGTGTGTGAAGATTTGTGGTTTAACACGATCACAGATCCATTCCATTCAGTTAATTCTGATATACAGCCGACCCATAAAGTTTGTTTTAGTTTTAAATTTCACAAAACCTAATAAATATCGTACGTAACATTTTGCACTTGAACTTTAGTATAACTTGATATTTAGTTTTGACCTAAATCGCGCTGTTGTAGTGGATCCAATAGCAACTACCCCCGAGTTCTTAAATCAAAACCAATTTAATTAACGCTGAAGCGGTATAGAAAGAAAGCAATAATAATTGGGATTGTTTATTTCTTTGAATGTAACACTGCAAGACTCAATAATGTATAGACTTTCACCGATGCGAGATATTTTAACCAGCTTTGTTTCCTACAGAGGAAATCAATGGCTAAATCTAATTTATATATGCAATGCTGCCTCAATATTCGACCAGTTTTAGCGCTTCAATATAATTTACAAAGAGTGGGTTTGGTTTTCATTTAGTAGCTTTTTAGAGAATTAAAATGAAATTGCTGTTAAAAAAACTCCCAACAAAATCTATCTAAAGCCTTGCCTCGTCTGTATCTGAAGAAGAACAATATTTGAGAGTCTATTTTGACAATTCCACACTGTTCTTGATGTGGATTTTGATAAGCTTCTTATATGAAGAGGAGCTTGCCTTTGCAAACTTATGTCTTTCATTGGAAAGCTTTCGTCAAATTTATTCTGTGAATTTATTCTTCAGGATTTTCGAAGTACCAATTCTTCTCAAATCATACTTACGATAGCTTGAGTTCTGAAAGAAGCAATTCTTCAGAACCTGTTCTTGGTAAAAATTTAACAATAACAATAGTTACATGAGGTGATTAAAAAGGAGGAAAAGCCACTAGGCAATTTGCATAAGCAGCACGAAAAAAAGCCTCTGTGCGTGTAAATTATGCTGTAATAAAAGTATATTTTTACAATTAATTTGTTTAATGGTAGATGCACCATTGCATAATATGGGTATAGGTGGAAAGTGGTCAAGTAGGTAGTATGTTGATTTGTGAAATTTAGCTCAGAATAACTCAATTTTTCACGTTTTTGACACGACAATAGATAAAAGCATAACTATAGTATGTCCTCAATGTTCTTAAATTGACAAAAAATCTACAAATTGTCTTTTAATGAATTCCATCTCCATCTTAGGCAGGCTAGAACTTTTTTATTAAAAATATTTTGTAGATATCAACCCTACTCATTAATAAACCCTTGTTTTATCAATTCAGAAGACAAACTAGCATGATAAAGTGGTTTATTAATACGCAGGTACATTAGCTGAAAAAATAATTTAAATAAATCTACACTAGAACAATAAAGATTACACAAATTCTTATACATATAAGTGACGATATTATTTGTAGTGTTTTATACCGGTAAACAAAATAAAATCATCATCATAAAGTTATAAACACGGTTTCGATTTTAAAAACTAATACCATTAACGAACTTCGTAAATTAACAGTCTACGAGGGCCACTATAGAACAGTGAAAGAGTATTTGAATTTTCTTCAGAATATTTTACCGCCATAACCATAAGGATTAGGGAATTGAGATCTATGGACACCTGTGGACTACTAGAGGTACTTAGATGAGCATTTTTAAACGAAACCTTAAAACAAACGGGAAACAGGTCTCCATAAATTTCGTTTAGCTTCTGCAGAGAAAACTTCATGAAATACGTGTGTGGATTTTCCTCAAACCAATACCAATAAGTTTAAATAGATTGAATAATGTCCCTGTCAAATTCTAACGCCAGGTATATGAAAAATTTTACGCGCCAAATCAAATCGCCCAAACTATATATGAGATATTGTTGGTGGAATATTTGGCAACACCTGTGTTCAATAACACATTTTTGAGAGAAACCAATCAATGATTTACGTCAATCGTTCTAGAACCAACTGCATTTTAAGCTCCACTTGTATCGTGTATAGCAATTTCCAAATGTTTTATAAAATCGCTACCAGAACGAAACGCACTAGTTGTAATTTCGAGTTGAGCTGCTTTTGATCTATTACACCTAAAATTATACAAGATGATCATAGGACGATTTAACTACTAAGTAGTAGGCTGAAGTAAATCAAATTCTAGGACAAACTCATTATTCCTTCGTTAACGAACTCAAGCCTATCTCTAGCATCCTGAGGATTTAATTCTTACATCCAGGCTGTCGATGCAGCCTAGCTCCTTTTTTATGTTGCCCATCTCGGAGTTTAAGGTCCTGGAGACCATTCGCCACTTAAAAAACTCGGGCAGTGTTGATATGTTTGACTGCAGAAGTTTCTTTGTGAAAGAATATGCACAGATCTTAGTTAAGCCTTTAGTGCACATCTTCAATTTATGTTTGTGCGGCGGCATTTTCCCTGAGCCATTCAAGTTGACTAGAGTTATCCCTGTATTTAAAAAGGGTGACATTGATAATGCTTCTGATTACCGACCGATTTCTATAGTTCCTATATTTGGAAAAATTTTTGAGATTATATTAAAACAAAATCTAACTTCTTTTTTGGAAGCGAATAACCTTTTGTGTCCTGGACAGTTTGGTTTCAGGGGCGGTCGGTCGACAGTTCAGGCGGTGGCTCATGTGGTGTCTGACATAGTCGAGGGCCTGGAGAGATGTGATCTGCGTAAGGACTTTGACTGTGTGTCTCATGAAGTTCTTCTGACCAAGCTTTCTCGATATGGTGTGCGGGGACTCTCGTTGCAGCTGCTGCGGTCGTACCTGACTGGCAGAGGACAGACAGTGGCTCTTCGGTCGGAGCTGTCTGAGGTGAGGGTATTAACGAGTGGAGTGCCCCAGGGCTCTGTGTTGGGTCCGTTGCTCTTTGTCGTTTATATTAACGACCTATATAGTTATTTGAATCCTGGAAGGGTCACTCTTTATGCTGATGATACCTCTTTGGTGTGTTATGGGAGCAGTGTTTCACAGCTCGAAGATCGTGCGGGGCACCTTGAGGGAGTTGCGAATGGCTGGTTCACTAGTAATCTGCTGAAACTAAATATTGATAAGACCCAGAGACTTACATTTTTTAGTGCTAGTGGTCATGCTCGGGGACGAACAGCCAACTTATTGGGGATTATTGTTGATGATGCGCTTTGCTGGGCGTCGCACGTTGATTTTCTCAGGGGTAAGTTGTCTTCTAGTATTTACGTTATTAGGAGGATCAGACATTGTCTGAGTCAGCAAGCTCTGAGAACTATTTATTTCTCAATGTTCCATTCTCATATTGCTTATGGAGTGAGTCTCTGGGGTAACTCGTCATCGGCTAAGCAAAAATTTAGAGTGCAAAAAAAGGTGGTTCGCATTCTGGCAAATGCTGGATATCTGGAGCATTGCAAGCCCATTTTTAAATCTCTTAATATAATGCCTCTCCCGTCTTTATATATATATTATCAACTGCTTGAGATTCACAGATGTAAGCACGATTTGTGTATTAACTCAACTTGTCATGAGTATGGTACGAGATCTGCGGACTTGGTACGGGCTCGGCGATGGAGATTGACTATGTCTGCAAAGAATTCCCTACAGATTCGGTTGTATGATGCACTTCCTCGTAGGGTCCGGGAGTACAGTTCAGAAATATTCAAAAGAACTATAAAGTCATACTTGCTCAAGCATGCTTTTTATTCTGTGGAAGAATATTCCAAGGAAGTTGTACATTTTAGCAATTAGTCGCTTTTAATTTGTTTGTACCTATGTTACTTACACTTTAATGTTTTTTGTTGTAGATATAGTTTTTATATTTTGACGTACTGCAATTGTTTTGTACAAAACGTAGTCAATAAAGATTATTATTATCATTAAGGAATTCAGTGCTATGTACATTAAAAGAACAAACTTTTCTACACATTCGGTGTAGTTTTATCAATGTTTTTCCTACTAATGCTGTGAAGAAAATCCTACATAGGATTTAAATTAGTCCATTATTTTAATCTATCTGAGTACGAGTTAACAACACATTTAATTGACTCGTCCTGTATTGCATTTTGAATAATATTTATTAAAATATAAATTATATAATCCATAGCAAACATAAATTTGAAATATTGGCAGACGAGTTGAAAATATCTCTAACAACTCTGGCAGTTTCAAATTGTTGAAAAATTATGTTACATATTTTTATTGTCCATCGAAAACATGTTGTTCACGTTTTAATTTTATGCTTATAATTTTTCACAGTTAGTCAGGTGTTGATATGTGATAATATAATTAATGATTTTAGAAATAGAAAACATCTTAATTAGAATAATCGTACTGCATTCATGTTAAGCCAAATGAGTTGTTGTCGGATTTAAAATATTTGAAATTAAATAAAGATAAAGATAAAAACATAGAAAGGATCCCTCGTACTGGCAGGACATCCTGTATATTGCCAACCATATAGCCATTAATTTACTGATTAATATTAATTTCGCGTAAAACAAAACTCATATCACACATAACAGGTTGTGTTGAATATGTAAAATGCTATTAACTTTTTACAATCGCCATTAAGTATGGCAAACCTATTTGTTATTCTAATATGTACCTATTTAATCTTATATTATCAAAGTGTGATATCTTCCGGTTTTATTTCAAATGTTATTGTTTATGAAAAGATTAGATTCGGTAGAAAATAACTGTTAGTATTATAGCTCAAAACTTCTAGCTCTGAAAACAGAAAAAACAGGCTCTACTCTACTTTGGTACATAAATATACACAAAATTTATTTCCAACTTTTCATATTTTCACGAGATGCCTCGCGTATTATTAAAAATAATGAAAACACTATTAAGCCACAGCAAAGGAAAACCCTGTTTCTAAATTAACGACTTAAAAACTTCTTCCACATTTCCTTTTTATACAGAAAAAATGCTTGAAATAAATTTGCATAATTTCAATTTGAATTGTGTATTTTGCGAAAACAGCATTCATAGAATGTGAAATACAATTCGACTTTGTTTGATGAAGTTTTGAATGTGTTAGCAGATTCCCAAAAGGGATTATTTGGATTGTAAAACAAAGTAGAAAGATAACTTCACTAAATTGGGATATAATCTAGCAGAAAGATATTTCAGAATCATCAGTTTGAGGGTTTCTTCTGCTTTTGTATGTTTTCTAGTCCAAACAAAACGTGGAGCTAAAAATTTTAACGTTCTGGTGTTCTACAAAGATCCAAACTTGGTCGTGTTATCGTTTTCACCGTCAATTTTGTGATACACTGTTGTTTGGTGTAAAATAAATTACTATCGGTATGTAGTTGATTGTTTTGCTGTAGTGAATTTTTTGCCAACGTCAACGTGTTTATCATTATTTTAACGAGTGCTTAAAGGAACTGGTATTATCGGTATTGTTCCGAGCGAAACATTTGTGCATATTTGCAAACAATTTAACAGATATTTTAAACGTTCCAAAGGGGAAAGTTGAAGTTCCTTTTCAGTATTTGCTTATCATTGAAAAAAGACCGAGGAAGAAGGCAGATAAACCAATTAATTGATTGATATTTCGTTTCCTCGTATATCACAATGTGTCTAACCTTGAAATGATATTCAATATGACGTTCCACACTATCAATATCATCTGCCTACTATTTAAATTCTGCCTCAGGTGCAACATACTTTATTTAATTTATTTTATAGCTTTTAGGATATAAAATAAAGAGCAGGTTTTTCGGCACATTTGGTACACTGTAAATGTAAAAAAAGAGTTTCTGGAACTTCCGGTATAAATGTTGCGTAAACAATGTTCCAACATCAAAGCCAAAGTTGAAAAGCATTTCAAAAGGACTCTTTTTATCAATCATTTTTTGCTCTTACACGAAAAGCATAAAAAATTATAAAAAGGGAAAGATACAACGCACTAAAATGTCGGCTCTTTGTACGTTTAATATTAAATGGTATGTGGAACTAAAAGTATTCTTAGGGTGCGTTGAAAATTGAGTAGAGAGCAGCAGAGGAGAACGTAAAGAATTTTACTTTTTTGCAGAAATGTTGACGAGCTTTTGAATTAATAAATCATTTCATTGCATAAATTTTGAGCAGAGTTTATCAATTTTTCTTGGAAAAGTCGTATTTTTGAGATGTCCGTAATCTAAAGAGGTTGCTTTATAAAAATTTTCGCTACCGAATAGTTTTTCAAACAAAACTACTACTGACTGCTTTAACAATAATTTATCTTTTTTGGTAGAAGCTTTTAGTTTGTTCATATCACGTCACATTAATTTTCCTGTTCCTGTCCTGTTCTAGGTAAAATTTTTGAAAAGATACTCTTTAAACAATTAGCCAACTATTTTGAAAGAAATAATTTATTTTCTCCAACACAATTTGGATTTAGACCGAAACTTAACACCGTTTCAGCTATAGAAAACTTTATAAATAGCCTTATAACCGCTTTTGAGAGTAAAAGGCTTGTGGGGGCTTCTTTTCTTGATTTAACAAAGGCGTTTGATTGCCTCTCACATGATATCTTGTTGGGTAAACTGGAGCGATACGGTATGAGTGCGAATTCGATTCGTTTGCTGAGTTCCTATCTCACTGGTAGGAATGTTGTAACGATGTTTGAGTCAAAGTCTTCTCAGCCCTTGTTGAGTTCTTGTGGAGTCCCACAGGGCTCGGTGCTCGGACCTCTATTGTTTTTGATTTTCATTAATGATTTACCGCTACATCTGCCATGCTCTGACCTGACATTGTTTGCAGACGATTCAACTATTGTCGATGTTGAACTGTCGAATGATGTTCTGGCCTCAAGTATGATTAATTCACAGTCGAAGGCTGCTGACTGGTTTGCAGCTAACAAACTCTGCATGAATGCCAATAAAACAGCTACTAAAATATTTACATTACGTGAGACGAATGTTGCTGTTTCTGATGGTCTGGTAAAGTTTTTGGGTGTTAGTTTGGACCAAAAGCTAACCTGGGCGGGTCATGTCGAGGTTACCATTGCCAAGTTGTCTCTTTTAATGTTTTGGAATCACCATATTTTGGCCTTTTTCACAGTGTGGCTTCATATGCTTTGTCAATTTGGGGACACTCTTGTCATGCTAGTGGGGTATTCGCAATCCAAACACGAGTGGTTCGAATAATGACAGATTTAAAGTTTAGAGAGGATGTCAGACCTAAATTTAAAGAATGTAAAATAATTACACTCCCGTGTCTCTATATTTACAATTCAATTATGTATGTGAAAAATAATTACAATCTGTACATAAAGCATGATGATGTTCACAACCACAATACCAGAAACAAAAATGACATTCTTCCTGAATATATGAGGTTGGGTAGAAGCAGAAATTCTGTAAATTATTATGGTCCCACATGCTATAATCATTTGCCAGATAGTTTGAAAATACTGAGTCTTGAATGTTCAAAAATAGATTAAAAAACTACTTAATTGACAAGGGTTTTTACTCTATTGATGAATTCCTCAGCACTGACTTTCTGTTTTGATTAAGTTATATACATTTCTATGTTTTATGTTGTGTTATGTAATATTTTAGTATTTAATAAAGTAAACCTTTTTTGGTAATGACAATAAATAAATAAAAAAATTTTAAAATATCTCTTTGAAATATAATAATGCTATTTCCATATTTCCTCGAGTCAAACTGTATCTATTTTGTGGACATTTTAAATGTTCATTAACATTTTTTGCAAAATTTCCAAAAAGAGAAAAGTTTTTTTATGTTTGTCTGTATTGTACAATAGTAATTATTGTACATCTTTGATGGAGCAGGCTGGTCCTCTAAATCCACAGCAAGTCTAAATAAACCAAATTAGTGTCCTTTGTTGGACATTTAGTCCTTCCTAATATAATATATGATCACTTTTGCTATTAAATTACCCTTTAGTAGTCAATATTGAGATACACTAAAAAAAACTGTGAAATTTTCTTTTTTCGGAAAATTTTCAAAACTTTGAATTGCTGTATCTTAGAAAATATGACCAAATAGACTCATTTTTTGTACATTTTGTTATCTACAAAATCATATATATTGACTTTTATCGTAACATTAGTCCTTGGTGATCAAAAATGGTGAAAATTTAGCCGTTTTCGTAACATTTTATCGGATACCTACAACATAGGTATCAAAAACTCAGAGCTACCTCATTTCATGCAAGGCAACAGCCCTTTCTAGTACGATATCAATGAACTAAATGTGGCATATTATTGAGATGGCTTTCTTATTATTCAAAAGAAAAAGTACAGAACTTAAACAAATATTTTATTTAAAGTCTAGCTAGTTAATTAAAGAGTTAATATCAATTTGTATTATTTACTTGACATATCATTAAAAATAGTGTTTAGTTTAACAAAACAATAATTAATAAAAGTAATTTATGACGCAGCAGTGGCCTTGGTGGATGTTTACATTAAAAATTAAAATACCAACTAAAACAGTTTTACATTCTGCTGCTGATGGCTTGTGGTACACTATAACTTGAAAATATTTAAAAAAAAAAGTTATTTTTTGTAGTATATTTAACTACAAGGTACATCCTCAATAAATAAAGGAAATTTCCAATATGATACAATGTCAGAGATTGCTATTTAGTGGAATGGCGAGGCATTTCAAGCAACAGTTGCTTTATTTTGCAAAAATCTTCATTCGTAATCCCGCAATGGCTTGGGGAAAGTTGTTAAACCATTATTCGTTTTAATTGAAAGAAATAATCCATAATGAAGTGGATCGACTGTATTATAATATGAGAAATTAAAGGCAAAACTCCACGAAAAAACTTTTCTACAAGCGTTTAACCACTGATAATGCGGCTAGTAGCTTCGAAGTCTGTTTGGTAGGATTTTTTTCGTGGAGTTTTGACTTTTATTTCTTATTACTTTTGAAAAATCCATTCCATTTATTGTGGTTTTAACGGGAGACTATCATTCAGAGAATTGTAGCTCTGCATCAAAGTTATTTTTGAAACAAAACAAAGAATTTAAGTGGGAACTTATTATAATCTCCTTGTATTTAGATTTAATACGTTTTATTTAATCCACTGGCATTTAAAAATGTTTGCAATTTTATGCAAATATGGCAAAATGCAAAACTAAACTTCCGCTTATATATTTGTTAGCACAAGATAAAATATAAAAGTGTTTTAAAACATTCATCCTTTCCAGGCTAAATTAAAAATAAATAATTTTTTTAAACGTACATATTTAGGAATATTTTGATACAATAAATATATCAAAGCAAAGAATCGCTTCCTTTGTAAAACCTTAGAAAGAATCAATATTTAAATTTTATTTTATTTATATATATAGGTACCTAAATATAGGTATACCTATTTTATGTTTATTACAAAGGACCTTCACTTTCTCTTTCACCTATATGGTTAATATACTTTTTAGCTCTCCATATCATATATGTAATATATGTATATATGGAGACTATTAGTTTCATGAAAAAATAGTATATTCTGTAACAAGTGAGGAATGTGGCATATTCTGAACGAGTGGAAATTTGTCATCCGAGCCGATAGGCGAGGGTGACGGTCCACGAGTTCAGAATAGCTGATTCCTCACGTCTTACAGACTATACTTTTTCTACGACTGTAACTTAATTCCCTAATCTCAGGAGGGGTACCAATTATAGCTCTTCTTCGCTAGATATTATATTGAAACAGTTCTATAAAAATTTATATAGGTAGGTACTTTTAAAACTGCAAAACCAAGATAATATTATTAATAACTTACCTCAATGTGTATAAGTAGATATCTGATAAATAATATAAATAAAGAATTACACATAAGAGACTTTCAAATAATGACATATATGTCAAACAAATTCCACAATTTGTCCTTCTGTCAAAACTTAAATGTAAACACTTAAAAAAATTTCAATAAGATATTATATTGAAAAGTGAAACAGTTGATATGTAGATTTTAAATATATCTGACCCATTTCTAGAGATACGAATATTTATTAATTACGCTAAAACACCGCTGTGTAATTATAAATTCCTCTAAAGTTATAGGCAACCCTTAATACGTCATTCTGTAGCACTATTACGGAATATTCAATATTCTGTAACAGTTATTGACATCAGAATATCTATATTCTAAAACAGTCGTCGAAAAAAATTTTTTTTAATTTCACCGGAAATACTTGTTTTTGGTCATTTTATACATAAATAAGTAGTTTAAAAAAAATGTCTGTCTGTCTGTCTGTCTGTATCCACGAAAACGCAAAAACCGCTTAACAGATTTTAACCAAATTTGGTACAAAAATACTATTGGACATGGCAAGGAGCTGATTAGATTTTGGGAAACATTGAGCGTAGGCAAAGGGTTTAAAAGAGGGTTCAAAAATTAAAAAAATTCATAGTTCTTAAACTTATCCGAAATACTGTATAATTTTTACGCATTTAATTGAATATAACCTAAAATATTGAACATAAAATATTAGACCACATTGGCGTGTGAAAATAGTGTAAAATGGGGTAAAAAAGATTAAAAAAAAAAAGTATTTCTTAAAAATAGCAGAAATATTAACTAGTTATTTATAGTTTTGCTAGAATAGAACCTATAAAATGTGTCATGAATAACTTACTTTCATAGGCGTTCGTAAATAGTGGAAAAGGGGTCAAAACATAAAAAATATATATTTCCTAAACTTATTCGAAATATGGAATAATTTTTCATAGTTGTGATACAATATAAGCTAAAAAATATTCCATAAAAGAACTGGTTCACACAGGCGTTCTAAAATAGTTTAAAAAAAGGGTCAAAAACGAAAAAAAAATGTCTCTCAAATATACCAGAAAAATTGGCTAATTATATATAGCTTTGATATAAGATAACCTAAAAAATGCAGCATAAAATTTTTATTTACATAGGCGTTCGTAAATAGTAAAAAAAGGGGTAAAATAAAAAAAATTAAAATGTAAAAAATTTAACTAGTTGAATTGGTGTTAAAAATACACGACAAAAATTAATGTACCATAGGCGTCCGTGAAAATTCTATAAAAGGGTCAGAACAAATTTGTATCCGTGATAACTCAAAAACCACTTAACGGATTTTAACCACATTTGGTACGAAAATACTACAGGATATTTATAGGTGGTGATGAACATTGAGCGTAGGCAAGAGGTTTAAAAGAGGGTTCAAAAATTTTAAAAATCATAGTTCCTAAACTTATCCGAAATATTGAATAATTTTTTATAGTTGTGATAGAATATAACCTAAAAAATGTTACATAAAAGAATTAGTTAACACAGGCGTTCGAAAATAGTCTTAAAAAGGGTCAAAAACAAAAAAAAAATGTTTCCCAAATATACCAGAAAAATTGGCTAATTATATATAGCTTTCATATAAGATAACCTAAAAATGCAGCATAAAATTTTTATTTACATAGGCGTTCGTAAATAGTAAAAAAAGCGGTAAAATAAAAAAAAATTAAAATGTAAAAAATTTTATATTTAACTAGTTGAATTGGTGTTAAAAATACACGACAAATATTAATCTTCCATAGGCGTACGTGAAAATTCTATAAAAGGGTCAGAAAAAATTTGTATCCGTGATAACTCAAAAACCACTTAACAGATAACCTACAACATGCAGCATAACAATTTTGTTTACATAGGCGTTCGTAAATAGTAGAAAAGGGGGCAAAATAAATTTTATAATAAAACTAAAAAAAATCAATTAATTTGCGTTCAAGAACTTGGCCTAGATCTGAAATATTTGGTGCCTCCAAAGAGAAGAAAAAGGCACAAAACTACTAAAAAAAATAGCTGATGTCTAAAACAAAACAAAAATTTATTAAATTTAGATAATTTTAGATAAATGAAAAAAAGGTCATAAAATTATTACTTTTACATTTAAATATGGAGAGCTATTCGTGCCTCGTGGGCAACATTTTTATATTTATAATATTGATTCTAATAAAATTTCTGATAGTGCTGTCTTTGTCGTCGAAAATCTGCAAAAAAATGACTGCTACCTATGTGACTTAACTTACAGCTGCACCGAGGGTGATAGAAATTGATCTTAAACATGAAAATAATCCCGAAAACTATTAATGTAAACAAAGAAAATAATAGTAAACTATTTGCCACAATCAATTTGTCTCTCGTGTTAGAAAAAACATCTTACCAAAACCAAATTATGACGTGAACTAGAAGTGTCAACTAAACTAAAATAAGTGACACCAACGTTAGAAAAAAATATTATCAAATTATGATAAACCAACGAACCATAATAGAGAGATATGGTAGTCCTAAAAAGTAACGTCCGCCGCTATTAACGTTAACATTAATTTAACACCAACGAGTTTCAAATAGAGAGATATGGTAGTTCTAAAAAATAACGTCACCTATGATGACAATCATATTATAGGCAGCCATTTTTAAGCTAGCAGATTTAAAATACCTATCTAATATATTTATAGTAGATATTTAGTATAAAATTTCATAGGGTTATTGAATTTGACAAGTGACTTAAATTAAGTATTTATCAGAATATAACAACATTAATTAATAAGCAACATGTACAGGGTGATACAAAAAAAAACATTAATTAATTAACTTTCTAGATTGCAATCGAATAAATTTTAAATGCTGAGAAATTTTTAGCATACACTATAAATTTATATAGGGGGTGAGTCAAAAATGTATTTGTTTATTTTTTTAAGGTTGAAAAAGTAATATTTTGAATAAACTTGCGATTTAGATTTGAATTCACGATTTCTTTAGCGTGTAACTATAAGCTCGTAGAGGTGATCTACGGGGTAACTCAAAAATGTTTCTATTTTTCTTCAATATTTTTAGGAGATATATAGATTTTTTATTTTTTTTTATAACCCTCAATGACTTTTGTCATAGATAAAACTACCACAAAACAACTGCGAAATCACGCAGTGATTTCTTGTTGACTCTAATAAAAAGCTACTAAATGACTCCCCATCAGTTAACTAATAATATTTTGTAGGCACTTTCAAACTCTAAATAAAAGATCAAGTACGCAATAAAATCCCGAAAACAATTCAAAATAAAAATTAGTGTACGGCAGGGGCGTATCATCGCTGATTATAGCGACGATGCGCTCTGCCAGTGGTGTACGACATAAAACAATATGAGTGCGAAAAAGGAGTTACGTGTGCCGGAACTCCGGTTGGGACCCCCGGAGGGGGGTAGTCATCTGTTGGTGCCTCCATCACCAGTACCAAGGCGACGGCATAGCTGGATTGGTGGGTAAGTCACAAAATCGTAATTTTACAGCAAATATAACTTCATATAGGGTAGTATAGTATACACCATCCCATTAAAATCGATGCTGCCTGTATAATGGGGTAGGACCACCCCTTTCAAAATTTACAACCGATATAATTCTAAACACGCAACATATATATGTATATATATATAATAGTCGCAAGGCATGACAAGGGTTGTTGAGGGAGAAATATTGGCGTATTGTAAATACCCTAATTCCAAGCATCTGTTGCCGAAACTTAATAATAACGTAGCCAATTTTCCCTCTAACACTTGCAGGAATTTAAGAAATTGGCTCCAAAAACTCAAACCTGAAACATAATATAATATTAGGCCAGGCGAAAGTCATTATTTAAGAGAAGTTCTCTTGTTATAGATGAGCTGCTAAGATCTCTGGACCGCGAAGGGCAAAACTGGGTTTTGAAAATTACCCAGGGAAATTTTAACAATGTAATTATGATTATAAACATAAAAGAGTTTGAAGAACTGTACTAGGGTTGGGGTGAATATTTTATTTTATTATTTTATTTTTATTTAAAATACACTGCCCAGACAGATAAATAATCCAATTAAAGGGCAGGAAAAATTACAGTAAAACACTAAATTTATATTCTAAGAAATAAATTTTTTATACAAGACAAAGTTGAATTAAAAATATCAATTTGCTCGGACACAGAGTTACAAGTATGGCACATAAAATATAAAGGGGAACGCAACAACAAATTAGTACGCGGGGCCGGAAAGTAAAATACGATTCCGTTATTATGTGTACGTAGATTTGGGACACAAAATGAAATCTGGCTTAAAAACTCTGGACAGTCAAGAAGTTCATTAATAATTTTAAAGAGCAATACTAGAGCGGAATATTCTCTCCGAGTATTTAATGATACTAGATTAAAACAGTTTAGCAGTATATCATGAGGAAACCCAATGGATGGATAAACCCCATCAACCCGAAACCACAGCAACTTGGTAAAACGACGCTGGATTCGTTCAATATTAGTATTATATGTATGGCATACATAGGATTCCATACTACAGATGCATATTCCAGTTTAAAAAGAACAATGAGTGTTTGAGGTGTCACGAACTCTTTCCAATTGCACACAATAAAACCCAGAGATCTATAGGATGCTGAAACTATATTATTGTAATGATTAGTAAAGCTCAGTTTACCATCAAACCAAACACCTAAATCTTTAAACTCATCACAAGTTGTTAATGGACTATTATTTATACAATATGAAAATTTGACATGGTTTATTTTCCGTGTATAGGAAACACTAAAACATTTATCAATATTGAGATAAAGATTATTACGGACACACCACTCATATACAACATTCAAATCGTCCTGAAGATGAGAACAATCTTCAGTACTATTAATGACAGAATATACTTTGAAGTCGTCAGCATATAATAACGAACTATTTGTCAAGCCACTAGAAATATCATCGATAAAACACAGGAACAACAATGGTCCAAGGACAGAGCCCTGGGGAACACCAGATGACACTTTAAAATTTGCGGAACGAAATCCTCGACTTTCCACATACTGAAATCTATCCTTCAGATACGACTTCAAAAGCAGCAGTAAATATATAAGATAATATATAACGACACAGTTTACGCAATAGAATACCATGATCAAGTCTATCAAAGGCTTTAGAAAAATCAGTGTAGATTACATCTACCTGACACCCGTTATCAAGTCGCTCAGTTAAAAACTGTGTTAAAACCAATAAATTAGTTCACGTAGAACGACCGGGAAAAAAGCCATGTTGTACCGATGAACATGGCTCATAATAATATCATGGAGCACAAATTCAAAAACTTTAGAAAAACACGACTGTATGGAAATTGGTCTATAATTTGAAATATCCTGTTTATCTCCCTTCTTATGAACCGGCGTCACACTAGAAGATTTCCAATCAGAGGGGAAACTACACGATCGTAAAGAAACATTGAATATTGTACACAATGGTTTAGCAAACACAGTGGCACAATCCCTAATTACAAAAGATGGTATACCATCAGGACCCGATGTAAATTTATCTTTTAACCTTCTCAAAGCTCCATAGACCTCCGTCTCAGTAAAAAATATGTTGAAAAAGAAAAATATAAACTTATCAGTTGTTTGCAGAGCATCCAGTGGTTTATTTTTATTGGTTTTTTATATTATTATTGTCCTTGCTTTAGGTGTAAGATTTTATGAACTGCCTCCACCTGCAGCTCGCTGGATACGCCATTGCTGAAAACTGTAGGAATACAACAAATTGCATTAGGTAAACATCATGTCGCATTAAATCGCCTAAACAAAATTTAGCTTCAGCATAGAATTACTATGTTAGTTAATAGAAGCGAAGCCATAAAAAATTGAATTATCTGAATACACGGTCGGGAATCAAAATCGATACTAACTGTGATGCCGTTAGGAATATCGTATCTCGGTGGCGAGAGGGGTGAGTATTTAATGAAAAAGAATATTGATAGAAAGCAGAAGTTTCTCATTCTGGTTTCTTTTGTTGTGCCTGGTTTTATTTGAGTAATAAGCTGACCTAAATTTTGTTGTTGGTGTTTTATTCAAACCTTTATTTACGATTTGTCTTTGAGATTATCCGATGCATCTATATGTTAGATTACAAGAAAATCTTTGTGTATACAGAATTATTGTAACCCCAATTTCAAAGACCAAATATATACAATAGAAAGTAAAATGCATTAATTGCTTATCTCTGCACATTTGTATAAAGCATACACCGCAAATATCTCAACTATGTGCGTTGTACATGTTCTGCCAGGGTTTGCTTCTATCTCACTTTGGGCTAAAATCGATTTGACACGTCCGTCGGGTGCTCTGCTTCTCGTTTGCACAAAATGTGTGGATATTTAGCTTCGTTCACACTATCATGAAAATAGCTAAATACTACTAAGCAGAATACTCTCTCTGCTATTATGAAAATTATCAATTGACTCTTAAGAAATTAAATATTGGCAATACGAGCTCTGAAAACAGGAAAAAGTCGCTGGGGGGCTAAATCTGGAGAATACGGTGGGTGGGTATGCAATTCGAAGCCCAATTTGCCATCGTTTTCATCAATTTGTGAGATTGTCTTGGTGAAACAAAACTTTTTTTCTTTTGCAAATGTGGTCGTTCCTTCATTGCCATTATTATTTGAACACACCTCGTATTTCTAATAAAATATGGAGAACCCTGTATTATTAACATTTTCTTGACGAAATGGCGAAGGCGCGTGTTAAAATGTCCAACGAACGATAACATAAATCGAGTTGTTTTTGTGTTTGGCATCATATCTACAGGATAATTAAAAATCTTATATACACAAGTTTTGTCATTAACATAGAAAATACATGAAAAATAACTTAATGGCAAAGCGGACTAAAATGCTGGTTTTACATACACAAGGAATTTTCTAATTCAATAGGAACCAGACCGAGGCATGTGTCGACAGATACTGACGAATTCGTTTCGCTCTTGTTATGAGCTCGTCAGAGTACCATAGTCGTTGCCCATCCACAAATATCGGCCTGCATTTAAGCATAATAGGATACACAACAGTAGACACATGTAAACACGTATCATCTACATGTACATAGTGATCCATATCCTATACCATACCATACCATTTTTTTTTTTTTGATTAGGCCAAGGCAGAGAAATCATCATGACACCTAGGGAGTTCCTTACCACTTCCCTAGGTAGTGTGGGACTCTCACCCAAACTAAAACTCTGCCTTATCTTTGTAGTATGGCTCGGGAACCCTTTCTTTTCCATGTCCTCGCTTGATTGTCCTCTGTTGCTGTTGTCTTCTGATGTTGATTGTCGTCTGTTGCTGTTGTCCTCTGTTGGTGGTGCCTAGAAAACACTCTGAAACATACATTTAGCTGAGTATGCCTGACCTAAAAGAAACAATATTATATCCTGTCGATTCCTTCGTCAGAGTTGACTCCTCGGCCTCCGGTACCGCCTGGCACCGTCTTCTACGTTGTAGTTGGTGGGTATCCTAATGTGTGCATCTTATAGATGAGTCCTTCCTGCCAGACCCTGTCGAAGGCTCTGGCCACATCCAGAAATACGATTCCCGTGACCTGGCGCCAGTTTAGTCCTTGTGCTGCATGCTCAACGAGTCTTAACAGTTGCAACTCCGTGTTGTGATTGGCTCTGAACCCAAACTGCTCGTCGGGGATTACTTCCAGTTCATCCGAGAACTCGCGTTCTGCTATCTTGGACAGGGCGTTCAGTAAACTGATGGGCCTGTAGTTCTGAGGGAACTTCAGGTCCTTGCCCTGCTTAGGTAGCATCACTACTATAGCCTCTTTCCACTTCGCAGGGAAGTGTCCCAGTCGTAAGATGCCGTTGATGATGGTCGCAATTCCTGCAATGCCCTTCCTCGGCAACAGTTTTAGCGCCTTGTTGCTAATTCCGTCAGGGCCTGGTGCCTTCTTTATCTTCAGGTGATGGATTATGCTCCGTATTTCTTCTGTGGTTGCGCTGGCCTTAGTGGCTCCCCTTCCATGTCCCGCCGCCTGATCTGTCTAACAAACCTGTGGGCCTCGTCCTCTAGCTCCTCGTCGTCGTCAGGATGTATATTCTCCCTCGTTGCCCATCTACAAATATCAGCCTGCATTTAAGCACAATAGGATACACAACAGTAGACACCTGTAAACACGTATCATCTACATGTACATAGTAATGCATATCCTATACCATGCAGAGGTCGAACAAACTCAATGTATAGGTAAAACCAGTCGTATAAATAGAAATAAATATAGATAAAAATAATAATAGTATGAACACAAAACGCTTTTATTTTTATCTATATTTATTTCTATTTATACGACTGATTTTACCTATACATTGAATTTGTTCGGCCTCTGCATGGTATAGGATATGCATTACTATGTACATGTAGATGATACGTGTTTACATGTGTCTACTGTTGTGTATCCTATTGTGCTTAAATGCAGGCTGATGTTTGTAGATGGGCAACGACTATGGTACTCTGACGAGCTCATAACAAGAGCGAAACGAAATCGTCAGTATCTGTCGACTCATGCCTCGGTCCGGTTCCTATTGAATTAGACTGCTAAATTAAACAAAATTCCTTGTGTATGTAAAACCAGCATTTTAGTCCGCTTTGCCATTAAGTTATTTTTCATTTATTATATTTACGGACATGAAATCCTTTTAATAGAAAATACAGTGGGATTCATTTAATCTTTGACTGAACGGAATTTTGAGTCTATTGACTCAATTTAGAGCTCTATAATAAGACTGATTTCAAGTTTGCTGGGGGATTATTTTCGTATTCAGCATGAACCATTGTAAGTATGTAATATTCTGACAACTATTCACATGGGAAATATATAGTTAGGGGAAAATTCAAATGGCGAAGTACATTAAAACGTGCTTTGATTGAATAATATCTAACAACGTCAGCATCATCATGAACGCGTAATTTCGATCTACCAATAATATTGGAGCTTCCCGTCAGCAGTAACGAATACAGTTGCTGTTTTTTTTTGTTTTCGGAGAGAAAACGTAATTAATCTGTACAACATGATCTAAATTACGTTTGCAGATGAATGAAAATTTAATTGAAAATTGAGATTCGCCCGAATTTTATTTAGATATTAATGGATGTTTTAAAAGCTGCACAATTTTGTAGTAGGGGAGATATCAAAGTAGTCGCTCAACTTGTAAGCAAAGAAGTTGGCCTATGACTTCTAGCTCTCACTGTATAAAAAAAAACTGTTCGGTTTTCTGAGAATATAAAATGAAAAAACCGACAAACAAACAAAATATGTTCAAGCAAGTATTTGTGGTAAAGGCAAATATACTCATCGAGAGCCATGTTTACCGTTGAAGTGCTGCAAATATTTGAATTTGGAGGTAGTTATACAACCACGACCTTTAAAAGTAAACGTTGGTCCTTTTTCTTATTTTTTTATGTACCTTTCTAAACAACACAAACAATTTGTGTGGTTAACATCAATTCAATGACATTTTTATACAATGGGATTCAAAAATAGAACAAAGAAATTGATAAACGGAAACATACTTACCAATTTAGCTAAACCCGTCCCTGATAACAATCAATCATCGTATGACGTAAAACGTAATTTCTAATCAAAAATACGCGGTTTTTTTGTCACATTTGTCATAATATCATGCTGTAATTTAATTCAGAAACAACTCCCGCCCGCGATATTGGCATCTATCTAATTTTGAATTCCCTCTGCGTTGCACAGAACCGTCTTTAAAAAATTCTGTACCTATCTATTTGTTTCAAGATTGTATTGTGAATAAATTTGTAGTACAGAAAAATTTAAATAAAACAACTTTAGTCAACCAAATCGAATCTCGGAATACTTGGCTATATTTTAGTTTTTTTTTTTATCAAAATTAAGTAGAAAATAACGTGAAGTACTATACTGGTTTAATGAGAATACAGAATTAGATATGGCATTTTGTCAACTATTCTTATAAAATCCAGAATTAAATTATAAGCATAGAAGTAGGTATATGCAAAGGAGCTCTATAATCAATCAATAGGATTTTAAGTCCTGTTTGGACTCATTACAACATTACAATTTGTAAAAGCGAAACTCTGCTGAAACTGTCGTTTTACGATTGGCATACCCGGCCAATTTGACTAGAGTTGAGTAAACCTTACAATAAAATTGTTAGCATACGATTTTTCCCCATATTCTACGCACATGGTTAGGTCTATAAAACAGGAATTTTCACTTTGTTTTCACTCGTATATTTATATGTTTTCTTATGTGCTGAAAACATAGCTTATGGGACAGTTTTTCGAATTTTTTCTATTTTAATTTTAGTAGAACCGCCACACCAGTGTTGTTTTTTTTGTAAGGACACGGTGACCGACCGATGTTTATGTTTCAGTTCTACTATCTCGCTGTACTTAAATTTTGTTGCTGTGATTTTGCAGAAAATTTAGAATTTTTTTTGTGCGTTCTATATTTATTTTTTTAAATACAAAACAAATTGTTGTGGGTTTCGTGGTGATTGTTAATGTTGATTTCTAAATAAATGTGATCAAAATGGCTTCAGGATTACCACCAAGGAAAAATACACGATTTGAGGATTTTGAAAAAAGAATTCAAAGGCGTCGACGTGGATGGACCGTTGTAGTTGGCGCTGATTTAAGGATTCGAGGGTACTTAGATTTACTTTTAAAACTTTATCAAATATTAAGTTATGGCGATGAGTTACATCACAATTTTAGCTTTACTCCTGACGAACTCAACGTTGTTTGACGAAATATAGAGGCTTGAGCTAACAGAAAGCTATATAGCTTAGACAGTGAGGTCATTTTTAGGGTTCAGGTGTCATAAAATGAAGAACTGCATAGACATTAGTCAGATTTATCTCTTATGTTGACATTTTTAGCGCTGTTTCGGTTTCAGGGCTAAGTTTGCATCTTTAGAACTTCTTCTTCTGTCAATACAGTAATAATAAAGGAAATAATTTCAAAGCATTTGCTGATTGTAATGAAAATTTCTCTTTTATTTCAGGTAAGGAAAATTCAATAGTTGATCCAGGCTTTAAAACAATTTATGCAGTTCCGCTTGATTGTAAGGTAGGATAAAATAAAAATTTTAAACATTTTTCTCTATAACATTGAGCTCATCTACATATTTAAAGAGTCGAATCTAAACAAAGAAATCTGAGGAACTAGTCAAGTTACATACATAGTTCTTGGTGCCAAATCGACTCTGCAAATTCTGAAAAAGACTGCCTGGTTTTTTTTATATAATAATTAGAAAATAACACTGGTGCTAGAAGCATTAATTTCAGTCTCTTTCTGTGTTTAATACGGAAATAAATTTATTTACCGAGAACATTAGTCGATATTATATGGGAAGCATCACAGATGAGTCAAAACTTGTTGACATGCTTTTCACAGCGGTGGTATTTTAAAATTATTCAGGATATATTCATAACAAGTGTATCGATGTTGACTTTGGTGTATGTATGCGAATTTAGAAATTTTGTTGGCACTCATACAACTTAATGAAATAGTTCAAGATCAGCGCATATACAATGAATGAAACATGTTTAATTATTGTGCTTTGTTGTGGTGATTTATAGCAAATAACAAGATTTTATGGCTTTAATATCCGTCCTTCCGAATTCGTACATCAATAAACCTGATCATTTTTTTGCAGATTAACCTTAATAAATATATAATTTGGGACACGATGCATTGTCTTGGTGAAACAACCCTTTGGCAAATGCTGAAGGTTAGTATTAAACAAAAATCATATGGAAAAAATTCTATTAATGCCATTGAATGACCTAACGGTACAAAACCTGGTAGGTAGATTTGGACTGGGAGATCGTAATGAGCGAGGTGATCGCCTTGTACAATTTTGTCAAGAAAATAACTTTGTTGTGACAAATACCTTTTTTAAACTACCCAAGAAAAGACTATACACTTAGAAATCCCCAGCAGATGGACACAATGGGGCGATAGTCCGAAATCAAATAGATTACATTCTCATTAAAGAAAGGTATCGAAATGCGCTCAAATCGGTTAAAGCATATCCCGGTGCGGATGTTGGGTCAGACCATAATCCACTAATTTCCTGCGTCCAAGTAAATCTTAAGCGAACTAGAAAGCCGCGTGGCCCTGCAAGGTTAGACACGAAGAAACTTAAAGAGGAGAAGATGAGAAGACAAACTGAAGAGATGGCAGGAATATATAAAAGACCTTTTCGACGATGTGAGAAATATCACATCCGTAGCTAGGGTAGGACTGGAAGACACAGGTCCCGAAATCACGAAGGACGAAGTCACCCACACACTAAACAACATGAGCAACGGTAAATCTCCTGGCCCCGACGGAACTCCTATCGACATTCTTAAGATCATAAGTGAACAAGATATGGATGTCGTGGTGAGACTCTTGAACAGCGTCTATGAGTCTGGAAAACTACCAAAGGAATGGCTCTCATCAGTCTTCATATGTTTACCGAAAAAATCGGGTGCAAAAGAGTGCAGTGACCACCGTACCATAAGCCTCATGTCCCACACTTTGAAACTACTGTTAAAAATTATACTCAACCGCATCCACCAGAAACTCGATCTGGATATAAGTGACAGTCAGTTTGGCTTTCGTAAAGGATTAGGTACAAGAGAAGCACTATTCGCATTCAACGTAATAGTGCAGCGATGCCTAGATGTTAATCAGGACGTATATGCCTGCTTCATCGACTATAATAAGGCGTTTGACAGGGTCCGCCACGACCAGTTGATGGAAATATTACAATGTAAAAACCTAGACCACCAAGACCTGCAAATCATCTCAAATCTCTATTACAACCAAAATGCCATCGTCAAAGTAGATCAACAAAATTCTGGCACCATCTCAATAAAAAGAGGTGTACGTCAAGGTTGTGTTCTGTCACCTATTTTGTTTAATGCCTACTCTGAAGAGATTCTAAAAAGGGCAATTGAAAATGACAGTGCAGGAATAAAAGTAAATGGAGTGCCTATAGTTGTTCTAAGATACGCTGATGATACCGTAATTTTAACGGAAAACCTGGAAGATCTACAAAGAATCATGGACAAACTTGTTCGATATAGTGAAGAATACGGCCTTACACTCAACGTAAACAAAACAAAGTTCATGAAAATAACAAAGAAGGCCCAGACTAACAACAAACAGATAATCGTCAAAGGTGAACCCATCGAACAGGTGGAGAAGTAAACTTATCTTGGAACAACAGTTACTTGTAATAACGACTACACGAAAGAAACAAAAGCACGCATAGAAATAGCAAGGTCCAATTTCAATAGCATGAAAAGAGTTTTGTGCAATAGAGGTCTAAGCCTAAAACTGAGACTGAGACTAGTTAGATGTTATGTTTTTGCCACTCTGCTTTATGGCGTCGAGGCATGGACTCTGAACGCAGAAATAACCAAAAGACTAGAAGCTTTTGAAATGTGGGTGTACAGAAGAGTACTGAAGGTGTCATGGGTCGATCGGATAACTAACTTAGAAATACTTGAGCGACTAAACATAGAAAGAGAGTTGTTAATAACAATTAAAAGCAGAAAACTGCAGTATCTCGGCCATGTGACTCGTGGACCAAGATACGCCTTACTTCAATTGATAATGCAGGGAAGGATCCAAGGTACAAGAAGCGTGGGTAGAAGAAGGATATCCTGGTTGAGAAACTTTAGAGAGTGGTTTGGATGTTCCTCGATAGAGCTTTTTAGAGCAGCTGCATCCAAAATAAGAATTGCCATGATGATCGCCAATCTTCGTCGCGGAGATGGCACCTAGAGAGAGAGAGAGAGAGAGACCTAATATTTATTTATTGGGCAATCGGCAAAAAAATTATCAGGTTCTCTGATGTACGAATTCATAAGGACCTACGGATATTAAAGCCATAAAATCCTGGGGACTTTGCAAAATACAATTTTCAATAAGTTTAATTTGTATTTGCTGTAGATATACAGTATGTCCATAGGAAAATTATGTTCATGAAGAAAAACTTTCTTATTTTTCATTTTATCGAACAAACTTACTGTTGATAAAATGTTTTCCTTGTTTTTTAAGTAAAATTGGCTTAAAAAAATTTAACATTTCTTATACGTGGTGTTCAGAAAATTGAAAAAACTTGCACAAGAGTAAAGTGCACTTATTTGAGAAGATATGGAAATAAGTTACTTACTTCAAAAGTAAAGGGCAGTCTTTAATTGCAATTTTCGAACAAATCATGTCATGATTAAATTTATTTTATATCAATTAATTCCAAATTAGCAACTTTTTGTACTAGTAGACGTTGACATTCACCGATAAATTTAAACAAAAATATACGCAAGATTAGCAGCTGAAAAACAACACAATACATACCTAGCTGCACAGTTTATTATATTTTTATAATCCAAAAGTCCTCTGCAAGTCGAGGGCTAATATTTAAACCCTAAAAATTGTCCATAGTCAAAAAAGCTCTCAATAGAGCTTTTGAAAGCTATTCAAATTTACCAAACTACTTAAGAAAACCATATTAAAATATATCGAATTCCTCGCAAATGAAATTTGCTACTATAAAATATCGCGCTCGATATCCACTCAAAATTGGACAGCGCCACTTTTGAACAATCCTGTAATTTCCATTTATAGCGCCATCTACCGATTAAAGTATTACTCGGGAAAAGCTGGAAAATGTCGATTTTCCACTAGAACAGTACGCATATACAGATTCCGCTTTAATAGTGAGGTATATTTTAAGTGCTCGTTACGAGATGGCAATAGCAGTTCTACATAATATAGACCTTGCTACTATAATAACAAAATATATTTTTAATCAGCAACCAATTTTAAATTATTAACCATTTTCATGGACCTTGAATATTAAATTACGTAAAATTGTAATAGCTTTTTTTACCAAGTACCTATTTAAGTTATGCATCTATGCCTTATCTAGTGCAGTGGCGTAGTGTAGGACCAGTGTTCTGTATCTACTAAACCTATACCTATAATTAATTAAAAAAAAAAACTGTTGTACGTAAAATATGGTGTTTAAACTGAGCTGCATGCTATTTAACAATAATAACCACAATAAGCGTGTATGAACATTGCACTTTGACATCATGAAATTATGCTATCGTGTTCAACCGGTTCCACAGGATATGCATTAATTATAAATGCTTCATCGAGTTGTCAATAGTAGTAGATTTGATATAAAATATTTTTTTTCATATCTAAAAATTTAACACCAACGCTACTCCTAATCCTGTACTCGTTGCGCTTTTGTTAACAGAATCAAATAATGCAAAATATATCCAATAATCGTTTAAAAATAGTTTATTTGGTATAAAAAAAATATTAACAACGAGTTAAAATTTTTATTATAAATCTGACTCCACAGCTGATTCAAATACACGTAGAAACTCTTCGGCAGCTCTAACGGGCCATAACCTACAAAAAACTTGATTAGTCGCACTAATCTATTAATTTCATTTCATTCAAATACCCAGGACATTATATGATGAAACCTCAAACAGTCGATGTTATAAATCAAAAATAATTTAAAGGCCAAGCGGACTGAAATGCTGGTTTTACCTACACAAGGAATTTTGTTTAATTTAGCAGGGCCCCAGTCTAATTCAATAGGACCAGACCGAGGCATGGGTCGACAGATACTGACGAATTCGTTTCGCTCTTATTATGAGCTCGTCAGAGTACCATAGTCGTTGCCCTTCTACAAATATCAGCCTGCTATTAAGCACAATAGGTAGACACATGTAAACACGTATCATCTACATGTACATAGTAATGCATATCCTATACCATGCAGAGACCGAACAAACTCAATGTTCAGGTAAAACCAGTCGTATAAATCGAAATAAAAATAGTATGAACACAAAACGCTAGCAGGAGACCATTTTATCCTTCTGCCAGCATCTCCCAAATATTTGGGTTTCAGCAATGCTCGGACCGTGGTCTCCAATCGTTCTACCGTCGATGTTTAATGCCAAATAATGAAAAATTAAATTATTTTTCATTTATTATATTTACGGACATGAAATCCTTTTAATTAGTCGATGTTATCTTTAAAGGATAACTTACCGTGCTATTTTCGACAAATATTCATATCCAGCTGGTATAATAACCACATTCTTTCCATTCTTCTGACCGTCAAGAACCTTCTGAGCCACTTCGTTGACACTTAGTAATTTTGTCAAAGCCGGGAATCGATTTGAAGGTCGTTTGCACAGTCCAGTATCAACCATAAATGGACAGACTGTTGTGAATTTTATCTCGTTATTAGCGATATGAGCAAATTCTCTTTTCAGTGCTTCCATATAACCGAATACAGCGAATTTTGATGCGCAATATGGTACGAGATTTCGGGCTCCTGCCATGCCTGCTAAGGACGATATTGAGACTATGTGGCCCCGGTTGTTTTTCTTCATTGTTGGGAGGAAACTTTTAATGATCTGAAATATTTTAATTAATTTTATTTATTATTTATTTGTATCAACCAACCCAGAAATGTGCCATAACATTAATGTTCATGATATTCTCGAGTTCCTGGAGTGTGTGATCCAGGAAAGGATGTGTTGGCATTATTCCTGCATTATTTATGATGATAGTGATATCGCCCACTTCCTGTTGAACCTTTTTTGCAACAGCAAACACTTCGTCGCGTTTAGATACATCACATCTGCAATAATTTAAATGGATAAAAAATAGAAATCGTTTTTATTTATTTTCTTACTGATAAGCATAAGCCTTCGTGTAACGCAATTTTTGTATCTCTTTCACAGTATTCTCATTACTCTTCATATTAATGTCCCAAGCTACTACTGTCGCTCCTTCTGAAGCGTAAAGTAAAGCCAGCTCTCGACCAATACCATGACCAGCTCCAGTTATCTGCCAAATATTTATTTTGTTAAGCTCATTGATTATGGGGCGAGTAGCCAATATCCTGCCCGAATGGCAGCTATGAAATCTATTTTAACCCTCCGTTAGTGTGGTTTAATCAAGGGTAAGGATAACAATACAAGTTCATCATCATTCTTGAGTTAATTGTGCTTTAAGAAGTTATTAAAAATTTTAAATAATTTTTTTTGGCAAATTTCTATTCTAAACTTTGTCTATTTAAATAATTAGATTTCTTCTTCTTACCAGTACTGTTTCGCCCTTGACAGATTTAGCTGGCGGCTTCTTAAAGAGACTGTACAAACTCTCCAAATAATAGTACGGCAGTTTTATGAGCAAAAAGAGCAACAACTCAAAAATAGCAACTGTTAACTGCAAGAAAAACTGACCACCATCATTATTCTTCTGATTATTATCAGCCCTAAAAAAAGAAACAATAATTTTTGATTCTCCAAACTGTTAATTATATTATTTCGTTTTAAAAATTTGCAACTTCATCAGGCTAACAAACTGAAAATAAGACAAGACTTTTGTTGATCAAAATTACATGTTTATCTGAAAAAATCAGTCTCATTACTTACCCCGTATACAATATAAATAAACATTTTTGGTATTAAACTAAACTATTTGCAAATACTGACCTATACTTACAAAAATCTAACTAAGATAAGCATGTACTAAATAAATCAAATAAAATGATCAAAGGTCAAATGGTTAGTGAAAAAAAAATGGGTTTAATTAACCTTTGATAGGGCTGTAAGTAGGATCCCTAAACAAGATAGGTTCATAAAAATATACAAGGTCTAAGTACAGTACTTACCTACCTCGTGATTTACACAAAAATAATTTTAAGATTAGGCAACGTTTTACTTACATTGTAATAGTTTCGGTATGATTTCAAGAGTCATTAAAAATATCCAACCACTTCTATATTACAATGCTTTCTATTGAAATGTTTTTATTAATTTTATCAAGTGAAGTCTGAAGAATAAGATGATCAAAGGTCAAACGGTTAGTGAAAAAAAAAATGGGTTTAATTAACTTTTGATAGGGCTGTAGGTAGGATCCCTAAACAAGATAGGTTGATAAAAATATACAAGGTCTAAGTACAGTACTTACCTACCTCGTGATTTACACAAAAATAATTTTAAGATTAGGCAACGTTTTACTTACATTGTAATAGTTTTGGTATGATTTGAAGAGGCACTAAAAATATCCAACCACTTCTATATTACAATGCTTTCTTTTGAAATGTTTTTATTAATTTTATCAAGTGAATTCTGGTGTGTGGAACACTATCTCGTTTTGTTATCGCAGACTACAGTTGAGGTACCGGCCAGTGTCGCTACCACAATTAATTATACATGCTAATTTCACGTATTAATGAAAATGAATACTGTGTGAGACAATATCGATGAAAATTCAAACATAAAATGCTATACAATCAAATTGAACTATAATTATTCTGATTAATATTTAATTATTTAAATACGAAGTGCATTATTGCTATACGGAAATAACAAAAAAAAAAAGAACAATAATTAAACTAATTACAATTACAACATCACAAGCCCAAACCAATGCTCAATACTAATAGCAAAGCAGTTGTGAAAATGAATTTAAAAAATAATTTTAATAAACTCTGAGAGAGCCTAAAAAACGCGTTCCAGACTATCCTGGACCCCTATCCCTCCAGCGTACATCTTCGTTACGCTTAGGGTTATAATCAGAATTTGACTTTTTAAGGTATAAGACAAAGTTCTCCATTTTGCTTGTATCTCTTTCATGATGCAAGTTATCACAGGTTCATTAGACGGTTTTTGATCGAAACTCCAGTGGCCTACACGAAATTTTTCTGGATCATTTTAAATTATGAAACAAACCTTGGATTTATTAAATGGAACAGATAATGGGTGGGCAAATTGGAAGGTAGGAAGTAAATTAGGTAAAAACACCTTTTTTTGACAAATTGAATTAAAATTTCCCAACTTTTTACTAAATAAATATCGAAGGATGACAGCTCAATTCTGTACATTTCATCATTTGACAGCCAATTTACTTCCTACCCTCAAATTTACCCACACGTTATATATTTATATTGTCAAAAATATATAATTAAAATTAAAAAAAAAAGGAAATAATAATAATAATTTCTTTATTGTCTAACAGGTATTGCTACCCAATAACAAGACAAAATCTTACATTAACAAAAACAATTGCCTACCATTAGCATACAAACTTAGAACTAACTGAAAAATAGAAAAATACAAAAAAGGAAATACACGCATCAAAACGTAAGAAAATTGAGAGGATTACAAGAACAATTAATAATAACAATAAATAATTAACACATGAACATAATTCATCAAAACAAATACAAATCAGTAGCCCGCAAACATGTCTCTAAACTTTTATTAAAAGAACCAAGCGATACATTAAAAAAATCAACGTTTTCATTAATAACGAATCAGTTGCTGTATTTACAAGCCCGAAATAGCGGTGCTTTAGATTCATAATTAGAACGAATCTGTGGCACCCAAAATAAACTAGCGCTTCTAGAGTGAACCCTAGGGACACGAAACCATAGCTAACCGAGGACAATCCAACATATTGTTGATCAACTTAAAAAGAAAGATCTGAAACGCGAAGATGCGTCTCTCGGCTAACGGCCGAAATCCGAACCCTGCCAGTAACAGGCCGTGATCACACCCACGAGGAGGAAAATATCCATCAATTTTAAATGACAAATATTTTAAAAACTTACGTTGGATACTCTCCAATCTCTGTATATGAACACGGTAGATGGGCGAGCAAATGATTGTAGCGAATTCCAAAATAGACACAACAAAGGCGAAATAGAGACTTTTCAGGCAGTCTATGTTGTTGAATTCTCTGGTCTGTCTAAAAATAAATCCTAACATTCGCAAAGCATTAGCAGAAACTTGCTCAATGTGGTAGTTGAAAGATAAATCACCATCCAAGTATACACCAAGATCTTTGATTAAAGCGCGATGGTGTAGTTTCGCAAAAACGGATCTTGACGTCTTGTAAATGTCACCGACTTACATTTGTTCAGATTTAGAGGAAGTCTATTTAGATCACACCATTCTGAGAGCCGACACAGATCTGTTTGAAGCTGTGCGCAATCGTTCTCACAAACAACAGTGCGATACAATTTTAAATCATCCGCAAACAACAAATAATTGCTATTGAAACCAGAGCCAATATCGTTTACGAATATTGCAAAGAGAAGAGGAGCCAACGTACTGCCCTGCGGAGTTCCACTTGAGGCTGTGAATGAACTTGAACTGAATCCATTGTATTCAACAAATTGTTGACTTGCTTCCAGATAGGATTGAAAAAAAGATATCAGATTCCTGCCGAAGCCAATGTCGCACATCTTCTGTTGAATCAGGGAATGATCAATCTTCGAACGCCTTGGAAAAGTCAGTATAGATTGCGTCGACTACATCCTGCAGGAAAGTGGTTAGATTGGTCACCGTAGAACGACCCATGTTGCTGGTAAACTAGCCTATGTTTTATTTGCCCAAATAATTTATTGTGCAGAGCAATTTCAAAAACTTTTCCGAAATTAGGAAGAATTGAAATAGGTCGATAGTTTTCGATTCTGTTAATATGTCCTGATTTATGTATAGGACATATACGAGCTATCATCCAGTAGTCAGGAAACAAGTTGGACCGCAGCGCAGGGATAAATTAAAAATGTAATACAATGGTTTGACAAATGCATAAGCACAATCTTTAACCACCATCGCCGGTAGGTTATCTATACCTGCAGTCATCTTCGGTTTTTATACTTTTCAGAGCACTTAGAATATCTTCCATATCTAAGCTCCCCACATCTACCAGGTCAGATATTTTAATATCTCCAGATTGCTATGGTAAAAATATACACAACCAAAATTTTATTTAATAACCATCATAAATGAAACAAAAATATTCGTATTTGATTAGAGGGTTTGACTGTCAAGATCACATATAGTCAGCCGGGAAATTCATGGTGATAGTGTTTTGGTACTCAGAAGAAATTGATTGATTTTACATATTATATAAGTGGAGAATGTTAAAGTTCGATAAACTACCCTAGTACTTAAAAATTCTGAAATGATATTTGAATAAAAAGAATTATAAACTTCTTGTGACAAAACTCAATTAATCTATTCTAACAATATTTTTAACAACAATATATATGACAATAACAATACTTGAATATATACAGTGTACACTTCAACACCTTCCTTTATTCAATGTATTGGTTACTCGCAATCGTCCTCGAAGTTCTTGCAGTCTCGGTTTGAATAATGGCTTAGTTAACAAATCAGCGATTTGTGATTTACCATCTTCTTTATCAGAATTTGACCACCCACTACAAGTTCTCGAACAAAGAAATGTCTAATTCTGATATGTTTTGTACGTCGTCGGTGAAATTCAGGATTTTGCGACAATTTGATTGCAGCCTCATTATCAACGAATAGGACTGGAACACTTTTCAAATCGTGAATTTCATTGAACAATCTCATTAACCAGACAAGTTCTCGAGCACCTTCACTTGCAGCTACAATTTCTGCTTCTGTAGTTGAAATTGCTACTGAAGACTGTCTTTGACTCATCCAAGATATTGCACCTCCTGCATACATACATACAACTCCAGATGTAGATCGCCCCGTAAGTTCATCACCTCCATGGTCTGCATCAGTAAAACATTCTATAACGTTTTTATTTGCATCGCGTTGATAAGTTATACCAGAGTCTAAAGTGCCTTTAAGGTATCGAAATATTCTTTTAACTTTAACAAAATCAGCATGACTAGGATTTTCTAGTGATCTAGAAACTACTCCTATAGCGTAGGCTAAATCTGGACGACTTCCAATCATTAAATACAGCTTCTCTATAAGAAATTTCAATCACACTAGAATCTTCATCCTTCCCTGATTGAACATTTTCTTTCACAATTGAAGTGCTAACAGGCTTACATTCGCTCATAGAAAAGCGATCCAATACTTTTCTATCATATGCCTGTTGGCTGACTTTAATAGAACCATCTGTACTATTTCTTTCAATTTGGAGATCCAAAAAATATGAAGAAGGTTTGACAGTAATTTTAAATTCATTTTCAAGATAATTTAAAAATTTTGATTTTAAGTTTTCATCATTTGATGCGAGAAGTCCATCATCAACATACAAACATAAAATCAAAGTACTACCATTTTCTTTCTTAATGAATAGACATGGATCTGCTTCTGTGCTTTTAAAACCAAAGTTTGATAAAACATCTACAATGCGCTTGTTCCAACAGCGTGGAGCTTGCTTTAAACCATAGAGACTTTTCTTCAAAAAAACACACTCTATCTGTTCCATCTTCAAACCCTTCTGGTTGTTTCATATAAATGTTCTCTTCTAGTGATCCATACAGGAAAGCAGTAGTTACATCAAATTGTGTAAGAGTCATATTGTCGATAGCAGCAACACTTAATACACTCCTGATTGATGATAATTTTGCAACTGGACTAAATGTTTGATCGTAGTCTTTACCACATTTTTGTGAAAAACCTTTGCCCACAATTCTTGCCTTATATTTTTCAATAGAACCATCTGGATTTGATTTAATTTTATATATCCACTTACATGGAATAGCTTTCCTTCCTTTAGGCAATTTATCTAAGATCCATGTTCCGTTTTCACTATGTGACTGCATTTCTCTTTCCATAGCAGCTTTCCATTGATCTTTATCATTGCTTCGGATAGCTTCATCAAAACTCTGAGGCTCATTACTCTCTAAAATATTTACAGCAACTGACATTGCAAAATCTTCAAATCTCGCAGGTTTACGTAAATTGTTCTGTCTCTTAACATATAATATAGTGTTCTATTAAACATTGAAAAAACTGAGTACGCCACTGGATATTAGACGTGTAATGAAATTGTGTTGATAACAACTAAGACTAACTTTTAGAATTTGTTTACTATCCGCCCGACACATTTTAATGTTTAATCAAACAATTTAATTAAGTCGCTACCTCAACAAACATTCATACAATAATAATCTGAATTGGCTTAATAAATAAAACTTTGGAAAACTTATCGTTGCACAAGTTTGTGTCAACATGACTGTAAGTAATCCAATTATTCATGTTCCAATGGCGTTTTATAATCAGAGTACCTAGTTAAATGACAGTCATAATTTTTAGTAGGTATCAAAATAGTTTTGGAGCCTAAAATTTATGTATAATGCCAAAAGGGTGACTATACACAAATAACTGATTTTAAAACAGTTCGACCCGCCCATTAAACTATAATAAATCACTGGAAGGTGAGGCAATTTGTGTTAAAACTTATTTATTATCAGCCATAAGCGTAGATTGATTTGGCAGTAAAATATCAATCCATAATGAAATAAAAACAGCTTTGTGGCATAGCGGACAAAATTCCTGGCTTTATCTACACACAATTAGCAAATCTCCTTTATAATTTTCAATAATAATCGTCTTTATTTCCTTAAAAAAAATCTCAAGAATATGATCAACTGTTATAGGAGTTGCCTTTCTAGAATACTATGGTCAATCCAATTGGTTTGTGAGTTTTGCATATTATGCATAACGCAAACTATAGTTGGTTCGGAATCCTTGCGGATTCACACTATACATAAATCGGGAGATATTAACAGAATCGAAAACTATCGACCTATTTCAATTCTTCCTAATTTCGCAAAGGTTTTTGAAATTGCTCTGCACAATAAGTTATTTGGGCAAATAAAACATAGGCTAGTTTACCAGCAACATGGGTCGTTCTACGGTGACCAATCTAACCACTTTCCTGCAGGATGTAATTCCGGCTGTCGGTCGAGGTTTGCAAGTCGACGCAATCTATACTGACTTTTTCAAGGCGTTCGATAAGATTGATCATTCCCTGATTCAACAGAAGATGTGCGACATTGGCTTCGGCAGGAATCTGATATCTTTTTTTCAGTCCTATCTGGGAACAAGGCAACAATTTGTTGAATACAATGGATTCAGTTCAAGTTCATTCACAGCCTCAAGTGGAACTCCGCAGGGCAGTACGTTGGCTCCTCTTCTCTTTGCAATATTCGTAAACGATATTGGCTCTGGTTTCAATAGCAATTATTTGCTGTTTGCGGATGATTTAAAATTGTATCGCACTGTTGTTTGTGAGAACGATTGCGCACAGCTTCAAACAGATCTGTGTCGGCTTTCAGAATGGTGTGATCTAAATAGACTTCCTCTAAATCTGAACAAATGTAAGTCGGTGACATTTACGAGACGTCAAGATCCGTTTTTGCGAAACTACACCATCGATAATTCAAATTTGGAACGCTGCGCTTTAATCAAAGATCTTGGTGTATACTTGGATGGTGATTTATCTTGCAACTACCACATTGAGCAAGTTCGCTTGCGAATGTTAGGATTTATTTTTAGACAGACCAGAGAATTCAACAACATGGACTGCCTGAAAAGTCTCTATTTCACCTTTGTTGTGTCTATTTTGGAATTCGCTACAATCATTTGGTCGCCCATCTACCGTGTTCATATACAGAGATTGGAGAGTATCCAACGTAAGTTTTTAAAATATTTGTCATTTAAAATTGATGGATATTTTCCTCTTCGTGGGTGTGATCACGGCCTGTTACTGGCAAGGTTTGGATTTCGGCCGTTAGCCGAGAGACGCAGAGGTAGTAGGACGCGCCAAGCTAAGGCCCTTATGTATATAGTGTGTATATGTTTCCGTCTGAATGGTGTGTTGGTCCGATTTATTCTTCCCACGTTTCTTGTAGCTTCATCTCTCAGAATGGTCTCCCAAAAGAACTTTTCAGTTTTTTCCTGGATGATTGTCTTCAGAGGGATTGTGTTTATCAGCCTTAACGCCTGCTGATTGTGGTTTATTTCAGGCCACGATTTATCCAGAATGGTTCTGTCTATCTTGGTTTCAAGAGTGTAATGTTTTGTCTTTCCTGTTTTTGCCGCTATATCCCAAATGAGGGCTGCGTATAGCATTAGGGATCTAACGTACGTTTTGTATAGGCTCACTTTCAGTTTTTGGCTTAGTGGATTTTGTGGAACTAAGTAGGGGTAGATTATTTTCGTAGTTTTCTGTCCAGAAGTATGCCCAGATATTCCACTGTATCGGTTTCCCTGATGGTTTCGTGTCCCTAGGGTTCTCTCTAGAAGCGCTAGTTTATTTTGGGTGCCACAGATTCGTTCTAATTATGAATCTAAAGCACCGCTATTTCGGGCTTGTAAATACAGCAACCGATTAGTTATTAATGAAAACGTTGATTTTTTTTAATGTATCGCTTGATTCTTTTAAGAAAAGTTTAGACACATGTTTACGGGCTACTGATTTGTATTTGTTTTGATGAATTATGTTCATGTGTTAATTATTTATTGTTATTATTAATTGTTCTTGTAATCCTCTCAATTTTCTTTCGTTTTGATGCGTGTATTTCCTTTTTTGTATTTTTCTATTTTTCAGTTAGTTTTAAGTTGGGTATTTTTGTATGCTTATGCTAGGCAATTGTTTTTGTTAATGTAAGATTTTGTCTTGTTATTGGGTAGCAATACCTGTTAGACAATAAAGAGATTATTATATGTTCGTTTGTGTTAATATTAAGTCACGTTCTGTTCTCAAGGCCATCAGGTCCTACTAGATAAAAGTCATCAGCATAATATAACGAACCTTACGAATGCTTAACGATCTCTGTCAGAGTGTTAATAAAAATATTGAGGGCTATGATTTCAAGAAATGCTAACCGTTTAGTTTAAAGAGATTGTCGTGGTCAACATTTAGTATTCTTGGATGTCTGAGCTTTAATAGCCTCTGATAATTGATTGTAAATCTTAGATATATTCAAAGAAAAAGAGCGCTACGACACTCCATAGTTCTATGAATCGAAACTGTCGTAGTTTGCATCTCAAATTCACATTATGTTCATGTGTTTTAAAGGTTATTTACTTTTTGTAGTAAAAGATGATCTAAATGTACAAGGTGAGCAAAAAAAGCACAATGTGATCAAAGGGTTAGAATTTGGGATTTCCAATGAGTTTCTGCTTGTTTATTTATTAAATAACCCGAGAAATAATATTGAATAAACGTTAAAACTAAATAAAATCTCTATTTTGAACAATTTTTCATTTGAAGAGTAGATAAATTCATTTACAACGTAAGTGGGCAACAATGTATTGGCGCACTTAATTTACAGACGGTAGAGAGGAGATTACTATAGCCTGTGTAGGTCGTGTAACTACCAGCATAGTAGGGGAATAATTAATTTTGTAATGACTATAAAGCAACTAACACAAATAAATAACAACATCGTAATTTAGTTTAAAATTTGAAATTCATTTATTTACCGTACGGGTTGACGTTTGTGAGAGGCATAGTTGGCCTTAGGGCGGTTTTGTAATTAGTTTCGAACAATTCTCATTCTGTTTTTGCATTTTTAGTTAGCGTACAACGTTTTGGCTTGCCAATTCAATTGTAGCTCTTCCTCCTATACATACATACAAGTTTCACCTGTCGACTTCAAATTTCCTCTGTGTACGATCTGTGAACTCGCCAAAGCTTCAGAGAAATCAGTGTGAACAAGTTGACACATTTGGCATTCGAATGTATCTATTTTACCGTCGCGTTGTCACCGTCTTAAGGTTCTGGGCATAATTGCTTATCCACCCTCCGTATTCTCCAGATTTAGCCCCCCAGCGACTTTTTCCTGTTTTCAGATCTCAAGAGAATACTTGCTCGAAAGAAATTTATGTCCCAAGGATGAAGTAATGGTTGAAACTGAGGCCTATTTAGTTAGTTTTGTCAAAACTTTGTTTTTTTCTTATTTATGTAACGGCCTTATTGAATGACCTGATAGTATTTAACCAATTAGGATCGCCATTACTCGTCCCAACTCGCCATGAGCCGTTTGTTTGGCTCGCGCAACTCCCGAAATCAACTTGATATCCGACAAATTCCTCATATTATTATGCATCCGCCTATAGACTGTATGCTGCAGTGGTAAATGCCGGGAAATATCAAACGCAACATACTACATAACACATTTACCGAGTCCCATGCCGTTCGAACTGCTTGTTACAGGTAGTCCGGAAAAAATGATGCGGTAAACAAAACAAAAACTACCAATCGAACGGTATATTCCTACCTAGCAAGTGAAGAGAGTTACACGCAACGCGCGATCCCAAACAAAAAATTTTCAGTCAGTAGTTTGTATTATATTCCGCACAACCAACGGTCGCGTAATTTGGTACAAAAAATATACTTTTAATCGGTGGTTAATAATATATTTATTGTGCGTGTCTTCGTGATGAAAGTGTGAACGAAGTTTCGATATAGTATGTGGGAAGTTCTTTTTGTAGCAGTGTTAGGAGTTAATTATTACTAAAAGGAGTTACTGTGTTAAAAGGAGTTATCAAACGCGACACGGTATGTCACATTCAATCATTTAGAGTTAGTTAAAGGAGTTTTATTGAGTTAATTGAGGTGTTTGTTTCTTACAGTAAAGTTCCTTGCGTGGCATTCCTCACACCTCTTACCTTACTTAAGCAGCCACAGTGACTCGGGATGAATCAGCGAGAGCCTTGTTTTTTATTTATTATAGTTCAAAAATTCATCCACAGAATAAAAACATTTATCCACAAAATAGTTTCTCAACTCCAGCGTAAATCTCCTAAATGTTAGGTTTTTAAATTTGTTAATTTTCAGAATCTTATTATAACACTTTACGCCGATATAGTTGGGATGTTTCTGACCAATACTTAGTCTAGAAAATGGCAAAACCACGTTATTTTTGTTTCTAGTGCCATAATTGTGAACATCTTCTCTTTTAAGCAATGATTCACTTTGTTTTTTGATATGAATTGTGAGTGCGTACATGTAGAGGCAAGGAAAAGTCATTATTTTCAAATTCACAAAATGTTCCCTACATGATGGTGTCTGAGGAATTTTGGTATTGCTCTTATAACCTTTTTTGGGGCCCTGAATATGATTCCATATGCCAAGGTAGACTGGACTAAGTCGAAGTATATCATTTTAAGAATGCTAGTTGATACAGTACCTCTAATATTCTTTATCAGAAACACACAGCTACTGACTTTTGGCAGTATGGTGTCAATATGTATGTCCCAGATCAGTTTGCTGTCTGTATGCACTCCCAGAAACTTGGTATTTGTCAATATCTCAGCCCACATCAATAATTTCTTGATTTCGATTTTCAAATTTTCTGTAAATTTGACAATAAGAAAGGTTGGGACTCGTTTTCAATATATCGAGATCAAGGAATGTCCGCAGAGGTTGGGACAGTTTGGTTCGATGTGGGTGTACCACAGGGCTCAGTACTAGACTGGGGAAATCATATTGCTTAAAAATAAATGACAGAGTTTCTGTTAACTCAATAAACTTCTGTTTAAAGCGTTTCCAAAAATATATATCTTTGTTCTGAACAGGTACTTTTTACTATCTGATAGCTAAATTCATAAGACAATCATTTCTTTCAATATGAATGAAAATGATAAGTAAATGATAAAACAATAAGAAATTGCCGTTGAATATACGAATTACTAGCGTTTTGTCGTTTTTAAAAATAGCTTTTGGCAAATTTTTAATTGCTTTTGACATAGTCATTATGTTAATTTAATGTTAAACATTTTTCTGTTTTGCAACGGGATAAAAATAAAATGCCTAGGCAATCATGTCGTAGATTAAATGGAGTTCTACTGAACTTTTACTTTAAGTATGTCTATTATCGTGGGAGTAAACATATAAGTATAGTGTCCTTTAACATATTTTAATCAAATTTGGTACAAAACTACTACAGGATATGTTTAGGTGCTGATTGAGGATTCAAAAATTTAATTAAAAAATTCATACTTCTTATTAATAATTTAATAATGATGAACTGTCCCATGGATTTGGTTTAATTCAATCAATTCAATCAATTTTACGAAAAAATGGACGACTAAGTACTTTGTTAAAAAATTATTAAAATATTATTTGTTAAACGTAAAAAAAAATGTTAGTAACAATTATTGACTCATTGAGTATTCATTTCGAAATAATGAACATTAATAATATGATGTTTATTTGAATTTAATGTAGTTTTATAATATAATTAGTACTTACCTACTAACAAATTAGAATCATTAATATAATATACACATGCTCACAGGAAAAAAATAATTAAATAAGATCCTTGTTCAACATTCAATATTTCACTTTTGACCTACAGGGTGTCCTACGGTGGCAACCCATTAGATTATTTCAGAAACTACTTCGAATTGAATTTTGAAAATTTCAGTGTCTATATTCTCAAATATGCTCTACTCAAATAATATAATAGCAACGGCATAGCACTTCCGGTTATACCGGAAGTTGATGGCAACTTTGTTATTTTAAATGGAACACCCTATATATTATTAGATTTGTGGATTCTAAATAAGATTTCAGACATATTTCATGTATCATGTCGTATACCTAACGTAAGTCGTTTTTGACTTATATCAAGATTTATGTCAAAATTGGCAGTTTAGGACTCCATAAGAATTGCGTTTTTCCCTTGTAAATCAGTATTTAATAATTATTTTGCAGGTATTTCCTTATCAGGTGGGATCTTCTTTTTCGAACTGACAAGACATTTTCTGATTAGTTTATACAGGGTGGTCAAAAAATTATATTGAAAACGGTTCAAGAAAAACAGTTGAAAGTCAATTTTTTCAAATGGAATGGGTATATTATTATAATTTTATCTTCCTTAGCATTAAAAAATAATGCAATTTTGTAATAGGTTATCATTTTCTAAAATGCATAGTTTTCGAAATATCGTCATTTTAAATTTTTCTGCAGCGCCTACCGTTGTCTCTCTGGAAGCTAGCTAATTAATTTAGTTAGCCATGAAAATAATGACATTTCTCTGAATTAGCATAAACGTCAAACTAAATATGAAATTAGTTATTGCTATCCAACCAGTCGGTATTTATCAATATTTGTGACCATTATATTTTACAATAACTATTACAAAATGGAAAATATTTATTCATATGCTGATATTGTAAATGTATTATTAATCCATGGATAATGTAAGAACAAAGTGATTAATAGAACCTGTAGAGTATTTAACGAGAGAAACCCGCATTTGCCAACAATGACTACAGAAAAATGAAGAAGAATTTTGAGAAATCAAATACGGTGGGGGCAGTGTCATTGAAATCGAGTACTACAAAAACCTGTAACTACAAATGAGGATAATGTGGTAAATGTTTTGGCATATTTTAATACATATCCTGAATCATCAGTGCGTGCTGCTGAACAAGATCTAGGAATTTCAAAATCCTCTGTCCAAAAAATATTAAAAAGTTCAAATATCTTTGTGCTCTGGAAGCAGTTGATGCCGAACGACGTGTACGGTTCTGCGAAACCATTTTAGCACGAACGCAAGAATATCCTGGGTTTCTGCAAAAAGTGATTTGGACAGATGAGTCGAAATTTTCGAGAGATGGAATCGTTAATAGACAAAATAGTCATTTTTTGGCTTCTGAGAATCCGCACGCTATTCGTGAACGAAATTTTCAAAATAAATTTAGTGTGAACTTTTTTTGTATGGTGAAAGACACACATGTTGAATATTTTATTTACGAGCATAATTTAAATACGGAAGGTTATCTTTATATTTTGCAAAATGTTGTGGCGCATTTTTTGGATGATCTACCATTAAATGAATTAAGAAGTTGTTGGTACCAGTTAGATGGAGCACCACCTCACTGTGGAAATAGAATCACACAACAGCTTAATGAAATGTTTGAAGATCGATGGATTAGACGTTTAGGGCCTTGGGATTGGCCAGCGAGATCTGCAGATCTATCACCGCTGGATTTTTATGTTTGGGGTGCAATTAAACAAAGAAGAATTAGTAGGACGCATCCGAACTTCATTCGAAGGCTTACCTGGAGTCCAAATTGGACGAGCTGTCACGAGTGAATTTATTGAACGGGTAAATAAGTGTTTAAGACTAAATGGGGGTCATATCGAACAATTAAATTAGTTTTGTTATCGTTAGTTGATTAACTTTTTTTAGTTGAAAATTTATTTAGTTTAATCTTCTATTCATTTTTGCTGTATTATTTTAAATTTTAGTCTTAGTTCGTTGTAATATTTGATTTGTATACCTACCAACCTGCTCTAAATGATTTCTCAAAATTCTTCCCCTGTATATTCAATGGAAGCTAGCTGTCTTTATTATAAAGGATGTCCCAAAAAAGATTTGAATTAAATAGAAAACACACCAAACACATTGTTGTTCGACAATCACATGTATGGGTTCTCAGAACCTCAAAAGCAGCAGTTTTGGCGATTAACAAACCCATCAAGGTGAAAATATGCTCGAAAAATCAGCATACATTTGTTGATGCTGAATAATCCACTCTGCAAACTCTCTTCGCTGTGCATATGGTCCTTAGGCTTCAGTTGCTGTGTTAATTGAATTTTGTAAGCATGGAGTGTTAATTTTGGAACACCCTTTATTATGTTATTAAGAATTGCATTAGTTGCTGATGCTACTACACAATAACATCAGTGGAGCACTGAGAAGTTTCTTCTGGGGTTTACCCAAAGTGCTACTACATTTACAAGTGCAACAGCTTCAACCCCACCTCGGTGCGGCGCTGAATATAATCTCACATTTAGCTACATAACTTCGATGTACTAAAAATCAAGGTACTCATGTTAATCCGAGTACCTTTTAAATGAGTACATTATGGAATTATTGCATTCAGCGTAAATGTAACTTTTGTATTTTTTTTTCATTTAGAAAAAAAAAACAGTTTCTCTCACGTTCATTTGCATTATAAAACACCAACGCTCTTTCAAACCGTATTTAGTAGGACAAGCATGAACACAGATTTGGGCTTGTAAAGGTTATGTTCATACAGCGGCAGCGATGAAATTGAAAAATCGCATATATAGCAAAAGAAAAGCGGACTCGTATTATATTCATATGGATCTGAACGCATTTTCATTATAATGGTTCGTTTAATTGGAAAATTGGTCCCTTGTCGATTCAATTAGATTTTGAAATTACCAATCGGATAATCACCGAGTATAGACCACGACGTTATCATTACCAATTTTGTAAAAAACTTTTAGTTAAATGAAAAATAATTTTGTGGCGTAGCGGACATTTATATTTGCGGACACAAATTCATTTTATAACTTTTAGTTAAAGTTGTAATGTCTCCCAAAGTCCCACTATATTCCAAGCAGAGATGAACGCTATTAATCGTTGTGCTCAAGAATGCCTGTAGAGAGGCATCCCGGAACGGCAGATCAATATTATGTCAGACAGTCAAGCTGCGCTAAAAGCACTGAGGTCTTACACCTTCACGTCAAAGCTAGCATGGGAATGCTAAAGCAACTGGCAGCTCAGGGGAAAAAGATTACTCTGACATGGGTGCCAGGACATGAAGGCATAGAGGGGAACGAAGCGGCGGACCAACTTGCAAAAGAAGGCGCAAACGCTCCGTTCTGCGGCCCGGAACCCATCTTTGGCTTTCCAAAAAGCCATATGAAGGAAGAACTTCGGAGATGGGAAAAGGAACAACTTAAGTCCTACTGGAGAAACACTCCAGGCCTAAGACAATCAAAAAGGTTTATCAAACCTTCAGAGGCCAACAACAAATTACAGGCCTTTTTACGGGACACCACCCAGTGAAGTACCATCTCAAAAAGATGGGCCTAACCGAGGACGACACTTGTCGGTCTTGCGAAGACGCAACAGAGACAACAGAACACGTGCTCTGTGAATGCATGGCACTTTTCTGCAAAAGGCTAAAATACCTTGGAGGGGTGATCCTAACACCCGACGAGGCAAGCAACATAGATTAGAGTCATTCACAAAAGATCGTTTGCAGGTCGAAGTGAGCGGTCACCCTCATACAGGCCTTCCCTCAAGAATGAAGTTTATCCTTCTGCAGCAGAAAAGACGTTAGATTTATTGGCCATATAGCCAATTGCTGCCCAGATTTCCTTTTAACATTTTGTCATCTGTTGTGGAAACATTGTGTGCTTATACAGCATGTGAAACACAACATATCAAATAAACCAAATATATACCTAGCAGTTTAGGTAGCATAATATCTGGATCGAATATCACGAATAGGCAGTATAAGGTATTTCATATAATACTTATTAAGTGTCCCTTAACACTGTGGCCAAAAACACCACTTGTTTTAAAACTACATTGTATTTAAAATTTGTTTGGTACTGGTTTTTATGTCTGCAATGTTCAGTTTCGTAACGAGAGTGATTTGTTCAAGTGAGCTCCATTCAAAACTAGCCATTTAATATCGAAATGTAAAATCAAAAGTCTCTTATGGTTGCTGGTCTCGGCTGGAGCCTCGCCCATCAAATTCCATGGTGTTTACATACAACTTTTCATTCGGTATCTTTTGACGTAGATATTATGTAGTCGTTCTAATTCAAATAAAATTGGGGAATTAAAAATGGATTAACTGAATTGTGTAAATATAAATTGATAAAATAAAAATCGTCATCGTTATACAGGTTGTCTAAGAGTACCTCACCTTGACTGTGAGTTTGGTTATTGTATCCCACATAAATTTTAATTCATTCTAAACAAAAGCAACTCCAGCAGTAATATAAATCCAAATCTGCAAATAAGGAACGTACTGTAATAACTCTAAAATTTTAATTAACCAGTGAATGTAACTGGCTGACAAATAATGATACCTAATTAGTTTATTGAAAAATTAACTAGTTTACTGGTGGGAATTGCGTCGAATTAATGAAGATCTATCTCGTTTCTGTGATGTTGATGATGACAAGTTAATTACTACGTACCTGAATTAATTGTGGAGAGCTGTTTGAGCAATGCTGTTGGCTTTGGCAAATCATTGAAAATTACATTAACGGCTATTTTTAGTCATAAAATTTGCTCGACGTAACTTTGTATTTTGGAAACCTTCGAGGAACGGAAGAGAGCCTCTATTTTGCTTAGGCGGCACATGAAAACTATATAATATTGCCCACTCCTGTTCCAGCGAGCGGAGAGTTGAAATTGAAGTTGTATAGTAAGAAGCGAAGACACTTCTAAGGAAAAAGCTAAAATAGCTAGAAATTGCTTGACAACTCCATCAAAACATCGTTTTAATTCAAGACAAACCGCATTTATATAAAATCTTTCGTTGAAAAGTTGATTAATATATGAAGTTGGAGAATAAAAATGTGAAATAAATCTTAACAAGTTTTGTGTGTAGTCAGAGAAATGTAGAACGTGGTTCACAAAACTTGGGCCATATATTTTCGAAACCACAATCGATAAAAATACTTGGGAAATGTATGCCACAAATGCTTTTCCTTTAAGCTATTGACTTTGGTGTTAGATGCTTTCAAGTTGCAGCAATAAATCAAATGCAGTTTTATAATCAGAAAAACGTTTGTTCATTTTAGTTTGAACTTTACTAGCACCACATTTTTTTAAGCTAATTATACACTACGTACACCAGACAAAACTTTCGTGTTTCCATTTGAATTGGAGTACAAATCGTATGTGGTTGGTTTGTCGGATGCTAAGGAACTTTTTAATTATTTCACGTTCTGGTTTTCATTAGAATGCAAACTACAACTTCTATTTGCAGAAAGTTCTGACAAGTAATGTCATAAAATGTACGTATATTCATTTTCTGGGTACAGATAGGGATGAAATGCAGAAGGAACCTCACACAACTTCCTAACTGCAATGCAACTATACAGGGTGATTCTTCTAAAATATCGTCGAGTAAAACCACTGCATTTGTACAGGATTGCGCATCACTTATTTCGATCTCCCAGAGTCTCATTGAATGTGTTGCGTATACAGTCAATTTGAAGAAAAATTGTTTAGGCTGTAAATTTTGCTTTATTAGCTCTCGAAAATTGGTTTTTATGTTTCGTATTGCAACTTTTATTTTATTATAAAATCAAAAACATTTATTTTGTTCAATGATAAATAATAATGCCTCTGTGGTGCTAGTAATATATGATTATTGTTCAATTCCCATAACGTTTAACCAAAAATCAATGCAATAAACATTACATAAAATCCCGAAAATAAAGTGTAGTAAAACTAGATATAACTCCGATAAAATGATGCCATAATAATTATCATTTACCGCATTCATTTTATATTTTAATTACAAGTATTGTAATCTTTATCCATGTTTAATATCATGTGAAAATCACACACGAGCAGTGTTTGGATTTGCAAGTTGTGGCGTCATTAAATCTACAAGGCAATTCATAAAAATTAACCATATTCGCTTCAAGGATTTGATACGAACCAATTAAACCGCCTGTGATCCCTACTAGCAGGAGGGGGATTTAAACGATCGCAAATTGAGGCTAGCTGACATTTTAAAGATATCAGATGGTATTTACCATTTAACAGGTTACAGACCCAGTTACAAGACAATATAACTAAATAAATAAGCTACTATAATAATAAACTAATTAATAATCCTACAAAATAAAATACGCACACACATCAGATAGTCAGATTTTGCAGGAACCGAGACAATTGAGCGCTGAAAGATCTTACAGGTTCATTGAAATAGTTAATTTCTTGACTAAATCCTTCTATGTCACATGTTTGACATGCTCGAAGTAGTTGTGCTTTGGATTCATATTTAGTACGAAAAACAGAAACGTGAAATAGTCTGCTACTCCTCGCAGAGGGGCGCGGTATGTTAAAATTTAACGATCGGAGTAGATTTGAACAGTCCACTAAGCTATTTATAATCTTAAACAGAAAGAGTTGTCCGGCATACACTCTGCGAGCAGCCAGCGAAACCATTTGAAAGCGAAAGAGCAGTGCTCTATGATCGAATCCTCTACATGGGAATCTACCGTCAATTTTAAACGCTAAATAATTAAGCTGTATGTATTCAATATGTCCTGCATGAGATTGGTAAATGGGAGACCATATCAAAAGTAACAATGTAGTGATCAGTGACTCTAGGCGTGTCATGCACAACACAAGAACAACCATCGTCAGTGTTTGAAAACACTAAATCAATCACACTGCCTCCATGCATATTCGGTCTAGTAACATTGGTAACATACTGCTTAAAACCCATATCATACATTGAAGCTCTCAACCTATTAGTATATGTACCGTTATCTAGCCAATTAATATTAAAATCACCGACTAGAAAAACAGGACAGATCATGCCCGTGACAGTATCACAGATATCCTCAAACTTTTGCAAAAACTCTGCAATACCACTGCTTGGCGAACGATACAATGTTATTAAAATATGTTTTTTATTATTTATAAGAACTGACACCTTTAACACCCAAAAATGTTTTGCATATGTCAATGAATTAAAATCTATTATAGTTATATCATCTCTAATATACATGACTACTCCACCCGTATGCCTACCTTCACTATTGCATCTTATCAATTTGTATCCATTAATTAAAATTTCGTTATCGCCGATATTTGTTGTTATTCGAGTTTCAGTAAGGCATACGATTAGAGGTCCATGAACAAAAATCAAATTAGAGATTTGGTCAAAATTACAATATAAATTCTGGGCATTCATCAATACTACCTTATTTACAAATTCATCTCTAAAAAATTATTACTGCAACTCCCTGTATTAGAGCTTATTTCGTTATTAGAATTAAAATTTGGTTGATAAATTTTTATAGATTTGTAAACGATTTTTACAATTATTTCCATCAATTTAATTTTACCAATGTACTTAACTATACACGCATTTGTCAACAAGAAATAAGATCTACCAAGAACGGAATTAACATTTAAAAATACAACATTCTGTCTGTTTTTGTTCTTACTGACTAAGTCGTCATATAATGCAATATTAAATGCATTTATTATTCTGTTCAAGTGGTACTCAGTGCTGCTAAGTGGCACTGATAATATGATTAAGTTTGTGCCCTGGGAAACTTTCACTAATTTCTCTCTTACAGAACTATCAATAAAGAAATGTTTACCCTTTATTGTATTAACCAATCCAGCGCTCACAATAACGTAGTCATTAAATGTAAAATCTTTAGTTAGCTGCACAATACTATCCACTACATCCTCAAACAATGAATGAGGCTTTATAAATGACGTTATGTGTGTTTGCAAATTAAATCTTTGCAATACTTTCTCAAAAAACCTCACTGAATTATCACCCAATATGAGTACCCTACCGATATGGACATTTCGACCACGATTCTCAACATAAATGTTCGTATTTGGTGAACTGGACTGCACAGACACCTCTGATTCTCCAACGTGATCAAAATGGGCCTTCTTCAGAGCTGTGGACAGCATAGCATTGTCATTTTCCAAAACCTTAATAGATGTCAACATCTCTTCTCTAATTCGGAGTAGGTTCTCTATGTCTTTTCTAAGTTCATTGTTTCGCTGGTCTAGTTCCCTTAACTCACACGTCTGTCGCTCATGTGTCTTTTGATATGAAACAATATCTTTTTTTATTGTTCGAATAAGTGTTTCCTGTTCCTGTATACGTTTCACGTAATCTTCCTCCGTATTTTTTATCACATCCTCAAAAGCTTGGGAGCTTCTTTTTTGTCTCTGTATGTAGACGTCCTCCTCAGCATTTTCTTGTTTAAGCTTTACTATTTCTTCCAAAAGCTCGTCTATCTTGTCCCGACATTCACGTTTTAGGATTTCAATTTCTTCGTCTTTTTTATATATTGAAATTTTCATTTTCTCTAATTCGTCATCAAGTGTAATCTGATTAGCCACACGTTCATCAAATTTCCTTTTGCACCCTTTTGAACAATACAATTTATCACTTTCAAGAGTCCCCATTTTTCTTTCCAAACAACTTATATGCCAAACCCCGTAACATTGCATACAGCAAACCGAGTGACATGGCTTTTGCTTACAACATTTATATTCAAATTTAGACATTATAATTTTTAGTACCTGAATCCTATCCTGTATAGAATAGTAGTTTAGTGATAACAAAAAAACACAAACTGATATGCTTAGTTTTATCTTGAGAATGAATAGTTTTTGTTATTCGGACACACCAAATACTTTTTACTTTTTTACCGTTATTCAACGATATTCTGACAGAATGTATATATCACCAAACAGAGAAAAAATTGCACTATGTTCCATGAAAATATCAGGTTTTGATTCAATCTATTTCCACTAAAAATCACGAATATTTAACAGACCACACTTTAACTGTTTAAAGGAACTAACTAAGAACTATAATATTATATATTATAGATGCGTACTCAAGCTTAGATCTTACCAGAGCGCAATACAAATTGGTTACATATTCAATATCACTAAAATCTTTGGTAACACGAAACAAAAAGCCAAGCATGCATAGTGCATCTCGGGTAATACTTTGATATGATAATTAAATGACAATTCAGTGTCGACGTAAATTCCAAGATCCCTGACAACATCACAAGACTCAAGCGCAGTGTCACTCAGCTGATAGTGATATTCAAAAACTGTTTGCGATTTCGAAAATATGACAAACTTACATTTATTAATATTTAAAGGCAATTTATTATAGTTACACCAATCTTCAAGCTTAGATAAGTCGCGCTGCAACAATATGCAATCCGAAGTGTCTCGAATAACACGATACAACTTCAGATCGTCTGCAAACATCAAATGGTTGCTTGTAAGTTCCTGGGATATGTCATTAGGCGCTCCGCTGGTGGGTGTGAAAGTTTCCGATTTATGACCATTGTATTCGACATAGTGTTGTCGATCAGACAAGTAGGAGGCAAAAAACGTTAAAAGATCCTCATGAAAACCCAAACTCGACATTTTCCGTAGGACAAGCGAATGATCCAGCTTATCGAAAGCCTTCGAAAAATCTGTATAAATCGCATCGATCCGCAGACCCTCTCCGAGGGTACGAAATACATCCTCTAGAAAACAGGTTAGGTTGGTTACTGTAGAGCGGCCTGGGAAAACCGTGCTGCTGTGGATCAATCTGATGCTTAATTTGAGTAAATATTTTTCGGTGTAATGCCGCTTCAAAAACCTTCGAGCGAGACGAGTCTATAGGTAAATTAATGAACATGACCAAAGCATGACAAAAAAAAATGTTAAACACCAGTCTAAACCTATACGTCTTACAAATAATACAGTTTAAATACCTGTATGTATTGCTTGCATTCCAATGAAGACTAATAAAGATGCCGAAGATAAAACCGTAACTGTGTGTTGTAGCCATATTCCACAAAAGTGAATGTACGAACCATATTTAGACGTTGAATTAAAATTCAAGTTCAAGGCGACGCACCTAGCAAGTATACTATGGTAGTATTGAGTAACTATTACATTAAGAATTATAATTTTTTTAATGTTGTTTCTCCGTCAAACAGGACCGGACTTTTTCCATAATTCATAGTATGGAATTGGACGTTGGATGGAGTTTGTGGGCTAAAACAACGAATTTAATAATTAAAACTAATTAAAAAAAATGAATAACAATTAAGCGATAATGGAAATTTAGAAGAAAATCGTAGTTATTACTTGTACTACTTAAAAATAGGAAAACTAATATAATATCGAATAATTATATTAATTCCTGTACGAAACTTTAATATACTATTGAAAACGGAATTTATTTCAATTCTAAAAGAAATAACTTTAAACTTTATATAAAAAAACTGATTAAACAAAAAGGCCTTCAATTAAAAGAATATCAAAACTTACGGAACTTTATACAATTCACTACTTCAGAATAAAATGAGAAATGAACTTAGTCTTTAAACAAAAACTAGAAAATAAATCTTAACTGAAAAATTTACTAAGTTCAAAAACAAATTAAAATATTTAATTTAACTTTATACAATTTTGAAAACACTTCTTTACTCGATCAAGGCTAGAACCATTCTAATCTCAAAGTCCTTTTTCCTTTCCAGAATTGCCTCATAAAAGTTACATAGTACCTAGGTAATACAAAATGAAAATAAACCAATCAGAAAAAAAAAGGGTGAGTATTTGTATGTCGACTTTAATAAAGATTCTTAAGTTTGGATTTCGCGACTGGACAAAAACCCATAATTTTTTATGTGCCCATTATATATATTATTTTGATATGGGAAACCGTGACGCTTTCCAAATAGCTTTTTGTATATAATAAAAAATGTTCGACATTTAATTTGCATGAAGATATATCGATGGTTTTGAGTGTTTAGACCCGGTATTTCCAACATGTCATTCTTCGAATAAGAAAAAAGCTGTTGTAAAACCCATATCAATGGAAGATAAGATAAATAGAAAATATACCCTTAAATTTTATGACTGAGTTTAGAACATTTGTATACAATCTACTTAAATAATATTCCCAAACTAATATAAACCATAAAACTCAGACAACAGTAAATTCCATTGCCGGTCCGTTTTATTACAGCCTCTGCTAAAAATGCTAATGCAATTCTTGTTTAGAACGTCCTGTATATGAACCTTGTGGCAGTTTACCTCTAAACGCTGCAGTGCAATAAATATCTCACTCACGTAATTGTCTAAGGATCGCAGAAAATGTAATTATTGAAAAATAACCCACACAAGAAGTTTTCGTGCTTGGATCGAAACTTTATATTATGAAGATTAATAGAAATGTAAAATGAAGAAACTGCGGCATGCCTAGTAGATATACAGATATCGTAACGTATTTTGAATAATGGTTTTTTTTTATCCACAAAATTCTTTATATCTATGTTCAATTATTTATTATTTAGATTACATCTACCCAGACAGGGCAGGTACATTACAAAACGATAAAATTAACATAAATACACGTTTCAAAATTATAAATAATACAAATATTACAATCGCAACAAAAAGTCAAAATAAGAATGGTTTAACAACACTTAAAAAACACTTTTTTAATATAAGATATGGTATTAAAAAACACATCAATATCGTTACTCACCGAGTCACAAACAGAACATATCTCAAACAATGGCGAAAAGAGCAACAAGTTGGTACGTGCGGTAGGCAAGTAAAAGCTAGAACCATAATTACGCCATCTCGTATGTGGAGCATGAAAAGGTATCTTCGAAAGTAGGTCCGGAGAGTCAATTATGCCATTCACGATCTTGAATAGGAACAGGAGGGAGGCATATTCTCTACGCTTATCAAGAGGTACAAAATTAAAACGACCCAGAAGTTCATCATGGGGAAATCCCATGGTTGAATACACTTAAACCACAAATATTTCACAAATCTTCGCTGAATCCTCTCTAAGCTATTCGAGTGCAACGCATAACCAGGACTCCACACAACAGACGCATATTCCAATTTCGATCTAACGAAGTAATTATACAGTAAAATAAGAGTTTTAGGTGGCACAAAATGCTTTGTATTTCTCATAACAAAACCCAGACTCTTATAGGACGAAGAAAACACATCAATCACATGCCCCACAAAACTAAGTTTAGCGTCAAAGAGCACCCCTAGATCCTTATCCTCATCGCACATTTTAAGCGGAACAGAGTCAATGTTATACACAAATCCTATTGGATTTACCTTACGAGTAAAAGTTACAGAACAACACTTTTCCAAATTAAGGGCAAGCCTGTTTTGAATGCACCAGTCAAGCAGGACATTCAGATCATTCTGCAATTGAAGACAGTCAGAAGTTGAGGTAATCAGTGAATAAACCTTAAAATCATCAGCAAAGAGTAGGGAGCGACATTTCACGCTATTAACAATGTCATTAATAAAACACATAAATCAGAGGGGATTCAACACAGAACCCTGCGGCACTCCAGATGTTGCACGAATAATACCAGACTTGAAACCACGGTACTTTACATACAATTTACGTTCATGGAGATAAGTAGACAGAAATTTTAAAAGATCCACAGATAAACCAAATTCCGAAAGCTTTTGTAGCAGAATTCCGTGGTCAAGCCTGTCAAAGGCTTTGGTAAAATCTGTATAAATAACGTCGACCTGACCCCCGCTATCCAAGCTTTCTTGGATTATTACCAGATATGTTTCGGAATGACTATTCCATCATGAGTGGCATGACGTACAAGGTTAAAAGCGAATAGCTTGGAGCTATAGATTTGATTGCTTTTTAAAAGCTGGAATAAAACTTATTTACATATTATTATCGGCAACACATTATTATCGTTCTGACAGGCCCAATTGTATCTGGATTTTGCTTAGAGTGAAAATTGTTTTCTGGCATCGTCGATATTCATTATTGCTATGTTAATGGAAAACAAACAAACCAGTGTATGTGGCAGGTTGATTTAATATGGGTTAATGATGTGTTTACAACATAATATATTTGCATATATTGCTGAAAGACATCTCCTGGAATATTATATTGTCTAATACTAATAAAAATTATGATATCATATTGATAATGAAATAATTAAATTTGATTAAAACTGTTATAAATATATCAATAGATAATAATAATATTTGTTATGTCATGTCGTTCAATTTAACAATTATACAATGTTATAATAGATGCAGGTTCTTCTTTCCTTACTATTCCTGATTTAAGGAATCATCTCCGTGAAATAAGCTTGTAGTCAGTGTGATTTATTCCAGGCATCATTGAGGTTTCCCCTGTGGAGAATGTATAAAAGCAAAATCCTTTAGCAAAACAGAATCCTGTTGTATTCGACCAAATAAACTTTTTGTAAAACATTTCCATTCCATCCTACAATGGAATTATAAAAATCTCCAAGGTATCTAACTACTCTTCCACAATGCAAAATCATAATAAATAAAAAGTTTATTTTCTGAAAAAAATATTTTTTAATGAAAATTTTTCTTTTCAATTCAATTTGGATTCAAACACATACTCACAAGGAAAACGATGAGAAAAAGGTTCTGCCATATTATGTTTGTAGTGGAATATAAAAGATTTCGACGAGAATGGGAAGATTATATTGAAATCGATTGGGAAATAGGATTATTAGTTTGAGTTGATCAGTAGCGTAGCAGAGCTTTGAAGTTTCTCTTAAATGAATTGGAAGCCAGAATTGCAACCCTATAAAGGATATATTTCATACACCCTCACACGCTTCAATTAAAATAAACAAATAAAGAAGGATGAAGAGGAAGTTTTGATCCTGCACCACAATGCTCGAAAACCAACGGACATAATTAACAATCTAAGTTTATCCACTTTTATATTTCTTTATTATAACTTCTGTAATTGGCACGTTGCATTATTTCCTTTATGCATTTCACATTTCCATTTTATAGAAATAGTGGGTAGGTATTGTTGAGCAATATTTTGATAACAATACCTCTGTGGACTTAATAAACCCCATCTCTGTGACTGCGCCATTGCCGCAGAAATGCCCCGATTCTAAAGTAAATTAAAAAAAATTATTAAATCAGTTACCCAGAGAATAAATTACCCTTTTTGCTCTGTATTTGTGCTTTATGTTTGAAGATGAGGTACACATTTTTCAGTGAAAATCATGAATATTCACGTCTTATTAAATTACGGACAGGACAACGCAAATAATGTCTAATGGATTCTTAATATTTAGAGAGGCAATCCATTAGAGACATTTTAATTTTACAATACAATAGGTATTTTCAAAATTGTTATTTACTAACGTTGAAGTTTGAATCGAAATTTTATATACAACTTTTGTGTCTAAAGGAAAAAACTAGTTGCGTAACTACAACAGCTTTTGGTAAATTGTGTTTGGCGTGGCGAAAAATCAGGGGCAAACAGGCGAAAAATAGCAATTTTACCTGTCCGTTTCACCTGGTCTTATATCTTTACTTCTGCGAGTTAACCGAGAGAAGTTTACGAAAATAAATGTGTGAAAAGTATTATGTGAAAATGTTGTTGAATTGTTTTTTCGTTCCAATAATGTTTAATCTAAATAAAAATGTAACGAGATGTAAAAGTCAGCTTTTGTGATGATTTGATAGAATTTTTGCTGTATCGACTTATCGTTGGAAACGTTCAGTTTAAAATAGAGAAAACCAAAACAAACTTACTGTATATTAAAAAGAGAACACACCTGCTTTTATTATAATGAATTTCATCGACATAATATCAAATTTTTCAACCACATTGGCTTCAACGTCAATATGTTTGCATTGTCAAAGACATCATGCAACTTTGGTATATAGAAATCGATCAAGAAAACATATTTTTGAATTTATATGAGCTATTTTTCAAGCTTTTGTTGAATTTATGTTTTCTATTTTCAACACGAAATGGAAGTTTCCTAACTAGAGTTGGAAAGGAAGTCGCTAAAACCACTATACAACTTTATAGATGAAAATGAGCCTCTATACATCAAACATTCTGAGTCAGCTTTGTGCAAATGATTCTCAGATATAGCTCTCTTGTACTCCAGATTCAGGGCGTCAAAATAATTTGAGCCGGAGCTGCTAGAAAATATTTTCCTCCTAACAACGTAACAGCAGCTCAAACTTAATAATTCAATATCATGTAGGTACTTGAAATAAACCTCAGGCGTCATCGGTTGGTATGGATACAGGAAACTGCTTTTGATCGCCTACATCAGGTTTGGATGAAACAAGTATTTCACCTGGGTGAGGGATAATCTCGCAATGATATACAACCCTTGAAATGCTGACTAACCCTTTATTTTAGTAATTTCACTAGAAAGGTTTATGGTGACACTTCGGAATAAATATTAAAATAAATACCTCAATCAGTGAGAATAGTGGAGATTTTTTTTTTATTATTCTATAGAATCTTTTTTTTACCAATGACAATTAAAAGCACTTACATTAAAGTTAATATAGATTTTCCTTGAAGTTCTTGTTATCATGATAATATCGGTTTTATGAACTACCTACTTATATTATATCAATTATGTTTTACCTCAACCGTATTCTCCGGTAAATCCACACAAGCTGAGGTTCATTATAAACCTTGTTCGTGAAAATACCTTCTTTTCTTATATAAGAAGTTTTAACAAAACCATCAACTTTAATGGGGTTGCATGAAAACATAGTAAACTCGTGTTTTGTTCTAAAGTGAATTGGATTGCATAGATCCTAGTAAATTCCTGATAGCACTAAAACAGAAATTATTTTCATACTTTTATTCATTCTCCTCTGTGAAAATCGAATCACTTCTGATTACAAAGTAAAAATGAGACAAACACGGCTTTTTGGTTTGAAGCACTTTAACATTACTTTTAACTTAAAAGGATTTCATGTCCGTAAATATAATAAATGAAAAATAATTTAATGGCAAAGCGGACTAAAGTACTGGTTTTACCTACACAAGGAATTTTGTTTAATTTAGCAGGGCCCCAGTCTAATTCAATGGAACCAGACCGAGGCATGGGTCAACAGATACTGACGAATTCGTTTCGCTCTTGTTATGAGCTCGTCAGAGTACCATAGTCGTTGCCCATCTACAAATATCAGCCTGCATTTAAGCACAATAGGATATACAACAGTAGACACATGTAAACAAGTATCATCTACATGTACCTACATAGTAATGCATATCCCATACCATGCAGAGGCCGAACAAACTCAATGTATAGGTAAAACCAGTCGTATAAATAGTATGAACACAAAACGCTAGCAGGAGACCATTTTATCCTTCTGCCAGCATCTCCCAAATATTTGGGTATCAGCAATGCTCGGACGGTGGTCTCTAAGCGTTCTGCCGTCGATGTTGAATGCCAAATAATGAAAAATTAAAAGGATTTCATGTCCGTAAATATGGTAAATAAATAAACATCGACGGCAGAACGCTTGGAGACCACCGTCCGAGCATTGCTGATACCCAAATATTTGGGAGATGCTGGCAGAAGAATAAAATGGTCTCCTGCTAGCGTTTTGTGTTCATACTATTTTTATTTATATTTATTTCTATTTATACGCCTGGTTTTACCTACACATTGAGTTTGTTCGGCCTCTGCATGGTATAGGATATGCATTACTATGTACATGTAGATGATACGTGTTTACATGTGTCTACTGTTGTGTATCCTATTGTGCTTAAATGCAGGCTGATATTTGTAGATGGGCAACGACTAGGGTACTCTGACGAGCTCATAACAAGAGCGAAACGAATTCGTCAGTATCTGTCGACCCATGCCTCGGTCTGGTTCCATTGAATTAGACTGGGGCCCTGAAATTTTATTTCTGATGGACCAACGAAGGAAATACAAGAACAACGAAACAAGATATAGGGAGACCCAGAAAAAGATAAGAACAAAAATAAGGGTAGCAAAAGAACGTTTCTATGAAGAAAAATGCAAGGAAATAGAAGAGCTACAACACAGATTTGACTTGTATAACCTACATAAGAAGATAAAAGAATTGGCAGGTCTCAGAAAAGGAAAGATTACTACAATCCTCTTAGATAACAATGGGAAAACACTATCAAACACAGAAGAGAAACTGAAGAGATGGCAGGAATATATAAAAGACCTTTTCGACGATGTGAGAAATATCACATCCGTAGCTAGGGTAGGACTGGAAGACACAGGTCCCGAAATCACGAGGAACGAAGTCACCCACACACTAAACAACATGAGCAACGGTAAATCTCCTGGCCCCGACGGAATTCCTATCGACATTCTTAAGATCATAAGTGATCAAGATATGGATGTCGTGGTGAGACTCTTGAACAGCGTCTATGAGTCTGGAAAACTACCAAAGGAATGGCTCTCATCAGTCTTCATATGTTTACCGAAAAAATCGGGTGCAAAAGAGTGCAGTGACCACCGTACCATAAGCCTCATGTCCCACACTTTGAAACTACTGTTAAAAATTATACTCAACCGCATCCACCAGAAACTCGATCTGGATATAAGTGACAGTCAGTTTGGCTTTCGCAAAGGATTAGAGGTACAAGAGAAGCACTATTCGCATTCAACGTAATAGTGCAGCGATGCCTAGATGTTAATCAGGACGTATATGCCTGCATCATCGACTATAATAAGGCGTTTGACAGGGTCCGCCACGACCAGTTGATGGAAATATTACAATGTAAAAACCTAGACCACCAAGACCTGCAAATCATCTCAAATCTCTATTACAACCAAAATGCCATCGTCAAAGTAGATCAACAAAATTCTGGCACCATCTCAATAAAGAGAGGTGTACGTCAAGGTTGTGTTCTGTCACCTATTTTGTTTAATGCCTACTCTGAAGAGATTCTAAAAAGGGCAATGGAAAATGACACTGCAGGAATAAAAGTAAATGGAGTTCCTATACGCTGATGATACCGTAATTTTAACGGAAAACCTGGAAGATGTACAAAGAATCATGGACAAACTTGTTCGATATAGCGAAGAATACGGCCTTACACTCAACGTAAACAAAACAAAGTTCATGAAAATAACAAAGAAGGCCCAGACTAACAACGAACAGATAATCGTCAATACTTATCTTGGAACAACAGTTACTTGTAATAACGACTACACGAAAGAAATAAAAGCACGCATAGAAATAGCAAGGTCCAATTTCAATAGCATGAAAAGAGTTTTGTGCAATAGAGGTCTAAGTCTAAAACTGATACTGAGACTAGTTAGATGTTATGTTTTTGCCACTCTGCTTTATGGCGTCGAGGCATGGACTCTGAACGCAGAAATAACCAAAAGACTAGAAGCTTTTGAAATGTGGGTGTACAGAAGACTACTGAAGGTGTCATGGGTCGATCGGATAACTAACTTAGAAATACTTGAGCGACTAAACATAGAAAGAGAGTTGTTAATAACAATTAAAAGCAGAAAACTGCAGTATCTCGGCCATGTGACTCGTGGACCAAGATACGCCTTACTTCAATTGATAATGCAGGGAAGGATCCAAGGTACAAGAAGCGTGGGTAGAAGAAGGATATCCTGGTTGAGAAACTTGAGAGAGTGGTTTGGATGTTCCTCGATAGAGCTTTTTAGAGCAGCTGCATCCAAAATAAGAATTGCCATGATGATCGCCAATCTTCGTCGCGGAGATGGCACCTAGAGAGAGAGACGGGCCCTGCTAAATTAAACAAAATTCCTTGAGTAGGTAAAACCTGTTATGCATCCGGAAACGAAAGTTCAAAGAGAAATTCTCTGCTTTTGCTATCTTATTATCTTTTGCACAAAAGCTATGAAGTTTTGATTATGTGCTATCCATCTTTAACATGCTATAACAACTATCAACACAGTGAGTTTAGAATAATTGTGCAACTATCTTGTTCAAATGGAATCACTCGATATGTCCTATTGGAAATGTTTGATTAGTAATGAGAAATTTGCTAAACTAAGCCTTGTTGGTCTACAATTAACCATTTGAAATGTTGTTACTCCAGTATTTTATTGCAATTTAAAGTTTTCTATTTCGAGCTTGGTATCACTTTAAAATTCTATTGTTGTTATTTGTGTTTAATAATTCCTGTAGCAGAAATTCATTGTACAAGTATTTGGGAATTGCGCCAATTCATAATAAATATTGTATGTAAATTGTATTCATGATATTGTGTGTTTTGGACCAATTCCAACTCTACTAAATGTGTTGTGTATTTTTATATAAAATATCGTAAAACATAGTTAAGTGAACATCATAACGTTAAATGCCGATGAAAAAATGGATCTTGGGACATTATAAAAATCCCCATAAGTTTGTTTACCTACGTTAATATTTTAAAAGAATTTTACTTGTCTGCCCCTGGAGTATACAACTTACAAAATGTCTTGTGTATCATTATAATGCACTGAATAATAGGGTTACAGAACTGTTTCGGGGATTGGACCCTAGGATAACCGGATAATATTCAATAGGAAGTACTTTGAAGAAGATAACAAAAAAAAAAGGAAATTTCCTTTATTTATTGAATATACCTCGTACAAACCAGGAAATCAAAAAAGGAAAGCGCATACAGGTACTATCCTCATGTATATTCTGCAATGCGTCTGGAAATAATTTCCATTTTCATTTTACCCTGATAACTAAGCGGAATGAACCTTGTAGCCGACTTGACGATAGCGACGCAAAGGTAAAAGACAGTGGCGTTCGAGAATGCTACATTTCATTTCATTTACATCTGAAGAATTTAATTTAGCTATCAGATATGAAAGTACCTGTACTTATTTGAATTATTCAATAATATGTCAATTTGAAAACTTCACACTTTTCCGAATGTGCGAGTGAGAGATAAAAATATTTTTTTTTATGGTTTTGTCGTTTCAAATTGGCATCATTGTAGCTACAAACCATATCTCCCTAAATTTTACTTTTTCAGAGTCAACAACCACAATCAACATGACTTCCTAACCTCTTTAAAACAAATTTCCATTAATCCTGTCCAAGCATCATCATCATCATCACAACAATGGAAGAGGAAGATGACGAAACTACCAATACAAATTCCATGTCAAAAACATCATCAACAGCTACGCTTACACAACAAAACTCTTCTGCTAGTGCTTCAACAAATACGCTTGCAGCAATAGATGCTCCTACAGTGATTCCTCAATGTCAAATAATAACACAGCAAGCTAGTGGCGATTCATTAGAGTCAGAATCGGAATCAATCTCGCTTAAAGTATCGCCTAAATATTCTTTACTAACCACACCGCATTCCAGTAGCTCTCAGGAAGATTACGAACCACCTACTAAAGGGAAGTTTCTAACTGCTCAGCATAGAACTGAGACAACCCGTAGCATGGAGAGTCTTAAAACCTGCACTAGCACTAAATCATTTCTTTCAACCAGTGAACGGGATGTTAGAAAAGTCTATGCTGAGCATTCGGGTGAGGCTACAAAATCATTTGAATGCATTGATCGAGAAACAATCCTTAAACGACATGCAGTTAGTGGAGAAGCAGCTTTAATGAACATGGGAAGCAGCACAGATATTAGTGCAGAGAAACGTCGAGGATTGTGGTCGGGTAAAATGCGTGTACCACAACATTTAAGTCTACCACCGCCAGCTGGTTACTTAAGCTTGAGTCCAGGCGATCGGAGATTAACGATATTATCCCCGCATTCACCGCATCGAGTACCGGAAATGTTATGTTTTACGCATCAGGCCACGTTGAAGGCTAGACGGAAGAAAGCGACTATCTTGCCGAGATTAGTGTTGCCGAGGAGTGATTCCGATATTAGTGAAGTGTTCTCCGAGCAGGGATTAGAGTAAGTTGATTTCTCAGTTTACTAGGAGACTTTTTCTTTGCTATAGGTAAGAGATGTGCTTCTATAGCTCAAATAGACAATAATCTCCGCAGCTACCAATTTTTATTAGCCTTTTAAAGAAAGTTGGCTACAGGAATATTAAATGCCAGTAGGTTCTTTGTTCAACTTTAACAGCAAACTTTCAGCAAGCTATAACGGTTACTATATAGATATGAAAAGTCGTAGGTATATAGCGGAAGTTGAAAGTATTCTATTCATTTCAGGAACTGAAGTGTTTTGTAGTCGAATTTAGATTAGATTTATCGCAAAGGAAAAGTTTCTTGAATGAGCCAACAGACCTAATTATATATTTTTTATATATGGAGGTGTAGCAGTGTTCAGAAAACTCAGCATCAATAACATCGTTGGTTTACCTGTAAAATTTTACATTTGTTATGTACAAGGGTTGCTGTTTATGTATTGAGAACAAACGAATTAATTTTATCAAAACCATTTGTATCTCTTTTCAAAATATATGAAATTACCCTCAAATCACCCAGTTAGACGATAGCTCTCTAAAATATGGTTTTTGAAGGCCTAAAACCGCTTCGTCGTTTTGGATTGGTTTCTCTCAATTTACCGAAAACATCGGGCAAACAAATGGTTGTATATCACCTTGAATTAACGGTCTTCTGATTTCCTAAAGCCACAGCGCAACAACATGACAAATTCTCGTGAGGAAACACCCCACCATTTGCTTTTAAACGCTTCAGGAACGAACAACTTTTGCTGGCTTTTCTTCACATTGAAAGACCCAAACTGGCGATTGGCCTTTTCTTCTTCAATTAGTTTTCTCACAGTATCAATGATGTGTGCCTATGTTTCATAGGTTTCGAGAAGGCATTTGACAGGGTTCAACATCATAAATTACTAACCATTCTGAGACAAATGGATATAGACGGCAAAGATATTCGCTGCATTGAAAATCTCTATCTAAAACAATCTGTCCACATAAAGATCGATGGAGAACAGAGCAGCAATGTTGAAATCTGCAGAGGAGTCAGGCAGGGGTGTGTTCTCTCGCCTATGCTGTTCAATTTGTATTCTGAAAACATCTTTCAGGAGGCACTTGAGAAAATAGAAAAGGGCATTAAAGTCAATGGAACGTGGATTAATAACATTCGTTACGCGGACGACACGGTCTTGATTGCTGATAATATGAGTGATAATTCGATGTAGTGGGACGGCACAGTGAGAGAATGGGCCTAAAAATAAATGCCAAAAAAACAAAATATATGGTCATTACTCGCCAACCTGACAATTTTAAGAATGCAAGATTAACATCTGATGGATCATCAATTGAACGTGTGAATAAATTTAAATATCTTGGAGTATGGCTCAGTGAGGACTGGACATCCGAGTTGGAAATAAAATGCCGCATAGAGAATGCCCGCAACACATTCATGAAATTCAAACGTATTTTTACCAATGCGGACTTTAACCTGAACCTGAAAGTGAGATTCGCGAGGTGTTACATCTGGTCGGTGTTACTATACGGTGTTGAGAGCTGGACACTAAAAGTAGCCACAATGAATAGAATAGAAGCCTTTGAGATGTGGGTATATTGTAGAATACTAAAAATCCCATGGACGGCCCGAGTGACCAACGAAAATGTCCTACGAGGAATAAACAAAGAACGTGAACTGCTGCTGACGATCAAAAAAAGAAAGACTGCATACCTAGAACATATAATGCGAAGCACGAAATACCAATTCCTACAACTGATTATCGAGGGAAAGATTGAAGGAAAGAGAGGAGCGGGAAGAAAGAAGATGTCATGGCTACGTAATATAAGACAATGGACGGGCTTGCGAACAGTGGAAAGCCTAATACATACAGCTAGAGACAGGATAGAGATGAATCGTGTGGTCGCAAACATTCACTAATGAATATGCTTAAGAAGAAGAAGAAGATCAATGGTTTCCGGCAAAACGACCGATTTTGGACGTAGCAGCGATATAGAGTGGCCTTGGGTGGTGCTTTATTGCCAAAAGTTGCATTAAGATGATTGCTGCACTGTCGAAACTCATAATAAATCATAGCTCCAATTTTTCACGACTTAATTCCATTTTTTGGCCGGGATAAACTTTTGAACTTACTGTGAAATGTTGCTCGGACGTCAAAACGTTCTCATGTCAAACTTCAAGATGGTGGTGACGAATTTCACCTGGCAATAGCATAAACAGCAACCCTGGTATTTAGGGAAATTGTCACATGAACTCTCTCATACATTCAAAAACGAGAAGCACTCTGTATGAGTTATAAACACATACTCTCCGAATTTGGAAGCATTTATGAATTATCATGATTAATTAAATTAATTATATAATAAATATCTAATTAGTATTCAGACCATAATGAAATTACATATTTGATACAATTATTATTATGATTAGATTAGTGAAAATTGTTTATTAAACCATTTACAGGGAATTGGCTACAACCAGTTTGGAAGCAAAATTCGGCCGGCGATTCTTAAGGTTAAAAACACATTTCAAATAATTATTACTCTATAATGTTTTCTCACTGCATTCTCACTTTACTTACCCACTCGTATGTTACTTGTTTGATAACAAAAAAATTGTACAAAGTGTTTGTTATTATGTTTTTTCTATTTTATTTGTTCGAGCTTTGTTGGTGATGGGTATTGACTTTCTTTCCTACTCTAATTTCAATGCTTTGAGCAACTTTGAGCTTTATAAACTTCTTTTTTTTTAAGTTACGTTATGCGACACTACGTTTGGGCTATTTTACTCCAATCGTATCGAATTGTTTGTTGATATTATTGCAAGTTAAACGTTGTTGTTTAATGGAAGAATATTATTTTTTTATTAAAATTAAATTGCGTAGATCACATCGAATTCATTTTTTGAGCTTTGGGAAGCTAAATATTGTGAATATGTTGAATTCAAGTACTGTAAATATTGAAAACCAAATTCAACTAATAACTAAAGGAAAATTGGGAATCTATATTTAATTAAAAATATTTTAATTAAGTATATCTACAGAAAACATTTTTTATTGGCTTGCTTTAATTACTGTTTTTTTATGCATTATTTTAAAAATGCACAACCGACACAGTTTCTATTTTTATTTGATATTCCCCTATGTTTGTATGGTAAATATTATTTTATACTCTAATTTGCATTTCGAATGCATGGTAAAGTGTTTTATTTTCATATTTCTAGCTCCACATCTATGAAAGTAGAAACTAAAGATTTTTATATGGCACTGGCATATACGGGTGTAACCTTGATTTTACAAAAAACTCATTTGTTCGAAGTTGCTCATCTTCAGCCAAAGCAACACATTTCGCAAATGACAATTACCGATAGTGTTCTGTGTTTACTTGTATTAGTCGCATAACAGAAATTGTAAGAGCACAGTTTTCTTAAAATAATCTCCTACAGTGATCCCTCAATGTCAAATAATAACACAGCAAGCTAGTGGCGGTGCATTAGAGTCAGAATCGGAATCAATCCACAGAAATCTTATATTATATATATACTCTAGAATGATAATCCCGTAGTACAAAAATGTAACCAAAAGTGTAGAGCTGTCCATAATGCGCATGATCACCAGTAACTTATTTTTCAACAGGACCGGCTTTGATTAAATGTAATATTACTGTTGTAGGTATATTTAAAATTAAATTTTACCATTTGGTAACATTCAAATAAAAAAATGGAATAAAGGAATTTAAGAAATAAAAAATTACATTAAATATCTAAATACTTTATTGTCTAACAGGTACAACCCAATAATAATAAATCTAAGCAGAAACGAGAAATAAGTAAAAATTCTAATACTGGAAAATATCTTAAGGACTTGAGCATTCTAATTATTTATTTTATTATTATATAATATTTGTTTGTTTATACAACCACCTTAGGCGTCTTACCTCTCTACAGCCTTCAAAGAAGGGGTGCAAGAAACAGTGACTTCACAAATATTTTCCGTGTCCATGTAAACCACTTCCATATCATCCGTACTACTCGCAATAGTATTTTTGTGACAAAACATGTTTGGTAGAACTTTTAATTCTCAGCAATTTCATGGAGGATTCTATAATTAAGTATATTCCAGTTTAACAACAGAATTCAAACGAACTTTGTATACCTACACAACGTAGGAAATATATTCTTGACATACGTATCATGCATTTTTGACAGACTGCTTTTAAGTAAACAGTGTCTTGATATCAAACGATTAAGAATTTATCTTCCACTCTCATTTACATAATCTCTTCTTTTCAACAAAAGTTTGGGAACTGCATCGGGTACGAGGGTGATCCTCTTGCCGTCTTCTCTACAAATGATATCTTCTGCAGCGAAATGCTTACTGCATATGACATTCCCATCACATACATTTTCTGTACTAGGATCCCAATGCCCGCATCCAAACATCATGTCTTTTTTTTGTCAAGCTAAAAATGAGTATCATGTCAATGGTATCTATCATATTGACTCAAACTGAGACTGTTAGAAACCCGAAACAATAACTTACTGAAAATATTTAATACCAGGAATGAGACCTTCATTTTTACACCACAACACTATACACCTCATTGTTTGTTAAATAAACGAACTAAAACCAAAATAACAAATATTAAAAATAATTTGAATCACAAATAGGTATATCTATCAACAATTAAAATATACCACGAATAAAACCATCTGAATTGTTGTGAAGCCGACTCTGACAGATATTCCCACTACGAGAAACGTCATTTGCGAAAACAGACGCTGTTGCGAAATCTCCTAAATTTAATAAGATTTGGAAAAAAATGTTTCGTTCATATTGCTGAAAACTAAACAGTATGCAATTTTACCGATAACATTTAATTATTTGATTTTGTCAAGCAGTTTCGTATATGATTTATTTATAAAACAGATATGTCGCATAAATTCTGTAAGGCGAACGACAAAATAGTTTTAAATATGGCAGCTCTGTACTGAAAATAAGTTATTGAGGAGCATGCGTAGTTCGTGAAAACTCTGCATACCCGTTACACTTTTTGGTATTCGGCTGGATTTAATTAGCATTCTAGAGTACATATATAATATAAGATTTCTATGAATTAATCTCGCTTAAAGTATCGCCTAAATATTCTTTACTAACCACACCGCATTCCAGTAGCTCTCAGGAAGATTACGAACCACCTACTAAAGGGAAGTTTCTAACAGCTCAGCATAGAACTGAGACAACCCGTAGTATGGAGAGTCTTAAAACATGCACTAGCACTAAATCATTTCTCTTCTGGATATGTTGAGATAAAACGAGACTTAAAACGTGTCACAAAGATGGTCCACAACTCGTAAAGTAATTTCTTGTTATAATTTCCCCTAAAGTGTTTCCTTACCATGTTTAAGAAATTTATTATTTGAGAGCATCCCACATAAACTATGTTATTCTAACAACTACTTAAGACCTTTATGTATAGAATATTCCTGGAAAAACTTGAGCATTAAACATGAAAATTCTGCTGCTGCAATGTATGTGAAAACTGTATTTATTCATTTGAATTTTAAATGATGTGTGGAATAAATATCAGGCTTTATATTATGACGAAAGCGTCGAGGCTTATTATTTTAATCAATATACATATTTATATAAACATAAAAAAGCTTATTTTTCCTGCAGCTTCGACCTTTCAAACTCTCAACTTTGGTAAACGTTTCGTTTATTCTACATAAACTTCTTCAGGGGCAAAGTTTTGAGATTTTGGTGAGATTTTTACCATTCTGTCATTCTTTCATAAAAATGTCTACTTGTGTCAAAACTACAATTTCGAGTACGAAATTTACGATTACTATACAGGGTATATCAAAAATAACATTTTTAATGATTATGATTTTTTTGTTTTTTTTTTTTAATTTTATTATTTTAATAGTAGGGGAGACCGGGGACAATTGAACCATTTTTTACAAATAATTTTTTTCTGGCTAGAAACTGAATGGAAATGATTCTAAATTCATGTTCACGTATAGCTGGCAGTTTGATAAGATAAGAAGGGGACAATATATTGTTTATTTTCATTGATTAGTCAACAAAAAATATTCAAAACCAAGTAGGACCTATAACAAAATTGCCTCATAACTTCATAACAACAACAAAAATTAACACAATATTCTGCTTATGAGGTATTCTGGTGTACCAGTTTGGACTTTCTTTTTTTCTTTCCTTTTGCCGCCACCTTTCGTGGTGGATCTTTTCCAAAACACCTAACAGCTTCTGGTGAAAAAGTCTCATTTTGGGTGGTTGATTTGTCTAAAGTATTTTCGGAAATTTCAAAATTTTCTAGTCCCCGAGAAGTTGATGGAGTAGGATTTTGAAATTCATTGGGTTCTGGACTGTTGTTACGCCGTTTCATCAATATTGCGTTACTCTGGATAAACTGGTTGCCTGTAGTGCTCGTATTGATAACCCGCCATACCATTTTCAATCCACGTCTATCTTTCGCTTTTACCTCAACAAAGACACATGAGATATACGAAATTGGTCAGCAGCTAGACGTAGAGATAGCCCTTTTTCAAGCTCTACGTATGCCGATTCATATAAAGATATATCTCGACTTGATCTATCAGTTTTTAGGACTCTTTTACGGGGTATCTGAAATTAAATAAACTAAGTAATTTATTTTACAAAAAGGTGGTGTCAATTGAAGCGTCCCCGTTACAACTGACCCCAAGCGACATTTTTAAATAAATGATACCATATTTACTACAAGCGAAATTAATTTGAAATACTAACCAACGTAAAATAAAGCTAACTTAATGGCCTAACTAATATAAAGTTGTGGCGTTTAAATTTTTATCAGTTAATAATATATATATATCAACACAAACACAAAATCGTCACTAAGGAATTTAATAACAAAACCTAAAATTTATCTCACCTGTTCTATCTGAATTGAGGGCCAAGATGCGTCGGTGGCACAGCGGTCTAGCTTTTAGACAGTGGAGAATGGGAGTGAGCAATTAATATTTAATTACAACAAAAACAGTTAAATATTTTAGGGCGCCAATATTTCAATTCTCACCGAGGGCACCGATTTAATTCTGGGGAAATATAAACCATAGCCAAGTGACGATAAACAGGCTCAAAAGAAAACAAGAAATTTTAAATAAAAAAAAAATAGTCCTTAACCGTATATTTCGGTAAGATAAAAAAATAAAGTTAACTATTAAAAAGTATTAATTACTATAATATAAAAAAAATAATCACCCACATGGGCCCAAGAATTTGCAATGGTTTCCTAAAATATATTCTCTTTTACAAAAGTTATTTGTCTCGCCTGGATCTGAGATCTATCATGAAACAGTGCACCGCTTTACGACTCACAACTCAGTCACTATACAAGTATCTATATATAGGTATTCAAATATTCAATTCAATAACCTAAAGAAAAAAAAAATTGTAAGGACAAACTGAATGGTTTAGAAAACTTCCAACAAACTTTAATTGATAGCAAATACTTGACAAGAGAACTTCACTGAAGGTGAATTATAAATTATTTTCAAAATTAAATGATCTCACTGAAGGTGATTATGACTGCATCGCAGATATACACAAAGAAAAAAATTTTAAAGAAAAACTTGTCGCTTAAATTTAGCACTTAGCTGTGGTTACGGTTACACTTCGGTTCCATATCCATATCTTGAACTCCACGGAAATCAGATAATTCAGCAGAAGAATTCGTCCAAGGTCAAAACTAGTCCATAGGAGAACTTGACCTTAAGGGAAAATCCACTTCTCAAAAATCAACCATAAAAACAAATCCATAAAAAGAACCATAGAATAAAAGCCCATAAAAAACCATAAAAAAAAACCCTGTGAGAGAAAGAAAGAAAACTCAATTACTCACACAGTATTATTAGAGAAATTCCAAATTTACTATATCAATTTCGTTAAAATTAAATTCCTACCTCGTTACATTGAGGGTTTTTTTTTCCAAACACAACTGCGTAGTTTCAGTCCACAGTAACCAAAAATACCCTTACTACGGTCAAACCATAGTCTATAGTTGGATGTGAATTCCACAGCAGTCCCAGTGAATACAGTTGGCTATGAAACATAATTCAGCCGGTCAAAATCAGAAAACATAACTCAACAAAAGTTCCTTACCAAGTCGAGAGTGTTCCACTACAAGATGGCGTCTATATCCCTCACAACGGAAGTCGTATCTCAGCCTTTACCTATCAACATTATTGAACCATCAATCGTACGATGTTCAATAACAACCAAAAACCAGCTTCAATACTTTGGGTTACATAAACGTGGTGTATATCCCTTTAACTAAGGTAGATTCGCATCACCATCTATTTTCCACCACGTTTAGTTACGCCATTGAGTAAAACTATAAGTACCACTTATCTCTCAACTTGCCAAAACTATACTGAAACGCAATAGCTTAAACTCGTACTGTTATTGGACCTCCCTACCAAGAAAGAACTCTAAATATTGTTCTCCGGGTTCCTCACACGGAAAACCTCTATGTATCTTACTTTGTTCGAAAATCAATAATCACGAAACAAGCCTGCGCAATATCCATTAGCAATAATATAACGAGCAGGTCCCAATGGTAGGCAACCAATAAATCACACGCTGTTTCGCGCTTGCCAGATTGTAAGTAATTACTCCCTGAATATTCCCGTCATAACCAAGGACGCTCGGAAATACGAAATCACTCTCGAATCATACATTAATATAACCTCAAAAGTCCAGGTACTAAAGTCTGACTGAAACACTCAAGAACAACCACTGCCAAAAGCATTTCCACTGAAACCCAGTTCGTACAATTTCCTTCATGGTGAAACTTGACAACATCCAGCTTGGAGCCAGGCAACGTGCCAGACCGGGTACAACACTATCGCAGAGTTGCCAGTTGAATACCGCTACTGTTATAAGCTTAATAGAACTCGAATAGAATAACCCGGTGATAAGTGTAATTACATACTTTCCAATAAAACAGTAACAGAATAACACTAGGAAACTGCACTACTCGCTATAAACGGAAAAGTTAAATAATTCATTACGCAAGTTCGTCTTAAGATCGATGGCAACACAGGACCATGAACAGCTGAGTTTTCAACAATAAATGAATAATAACCATAACCTTTTATTGAGTTAATAATATCTATAAATTGTTACCAGTTAATATGATAATAATACCACAACCAAAATGTCCAAAATCGGGAAAAAAGCATAGACAGAGATTATGAAAACACTCATACAGTCTGTCTATACGGAAGAGTTACACAATCGAGTAGAACATAACACTAACGTAGTGCTATTATTCTGGGTCACGTCCGGGAATAAACAAATAGTGCATAGTAAACTATACAACTGTGTGGTTTTAAGAACAAGTCCAGGGTGTCCACGAAGATTACCCAGCATAATTATAGTATATGCCATACTGAAACCTTAAATCTAACATAAAGTTTCAACGCGAGGACACCATCGCCGTTGTGTCCAGTCACAGTAAGAGTGCGTGGTCCAGAACTTCCCCTTGAGTGCGGATCTCGACATCGGCCACTCAGAGACATACAACCAGGTTAGTGATCTCTTGAAAGATAGAATGAGATTAGGTATATGTTGCGCAAGCCGAATTAAGCAGCGGAAAGCCTCGTTCATATACCCTCCGGTCGCATATCCCAGGAAGTCTTTCGCAGAGACAACTCCTACCCGAAAGTTCAACTTTTCCACACAACAGTACCCTCCCGCCGAACGAATTAACCAAAATAAAGAAAAGAAAAGATAGACATCACAAGATAGGAAAGAAAAAGGAAAGACGGAGCCACTAATCGCTTGTTCCAAAACAAAAACAGGAGCGGGTGTTCCCATCGAACGACACTGCCCCCGATCTCCTCGCCGACGATCCAGTGGAGCTCAGGTGAATCGCAGTAGTGGCACCCAGCGTCACCATCCGGTCTAATAGACTAGAACCACTCCCTCAATGGTTCGCCAGATACCACCCCCCGTCGACCACCCCTCCAAAGAACCTCACCATTGAAGGCAGCCCTTGAAGACCCGAGAGCACCTGCCGCCCGAGAGCCGAAAATTCAGGAGAACGAACAAGGACCAGTGACAACCAACGAAACAAACCAACCAAAAAGAAACATGACAACAACACACAAAATAGGTGAGTATAGTAGCATACAGAACAACGCGATACGATGGACTGTATCGTAACGTTATTCCTCAATCTCTTACAGGACAGATGACCGCCTATTTTCAGCTTAGAGATGTTCACTATACAGAATATCTCCAGCGTAAGTTAAGATCCCACCCAGCAGGTACAACAAAACTACGGTATGAACCTGACTTATTACCCTAATTACCGAATAAAGCACATCCGTGCCATCAACCTCAAGAAAAACCCATGGAAGCACACTCCATACTCAAAATTCCAATTACGAGGGCCATATCAAAACAAGTAAGTACTTTCTATACAGAAATCAACTCATAATTAAACAGATCTAAACATTACAGGTGTCTGACATTATAGAAACACAGAATAAGGGCAACATTAGTAAACAACCATGTGCAGGTCAGGACTAAACAGTTTCCTTGCTAATAACGAACGACATAAAAGGCAAAAGGCATACACGAGCAGATGGTATAGTATATCCGGATAGTAAAACAATTATTATTAGGGATTTATAAACTGTAAGTATTGTTAATCAGTCAAATAATAAAAATGTGTTAAAATTACTTTGTACGTTTTTGAAACGTTACAAAGTGGACAACGAACTAAACACATACACAGACTCAATTACACATACATAAGGAATATCGTAAATACTTACTTTTTGACACTTGAAAACACAAAATCTTGCACTAAGTTCATATGCTTGCTTTAACGGCCCGCGGAGTACTGCCTGAAGAAGCTCGCCGATATTTCTGTATGTTATGAGCACAGTTTGGTTATACAACCTTTATCAGAAAGAAGTTTTCATCACTGTTTCAATTGACCCGTGTTACAATTGACCCCGGTCTCCCCTAGCTATGAAATTAACCACTTTGAGAAAAAAGTTTATTAGTGTTTTTTGCACAATTGGTGTAATAAATCACGGTTTTGAAAATATTTTCATAAAATTAAAAAAAAAAAAACAAAAAAATCAGAATCATTAAAAATGTTATTTTGATACACCCTGTATAGTAATCGTAAATTTGGCATTTGAAATTGTAGTTTCGACACAAGCAGACGTTTTTATAAAGAATGACTTTTTCTTCTAAATCTACAAATAAAAAAGTTTTTGCTCTTCCAAACTCTATCCGTGGACACTCCACGTAACTTTTAATAAAATATTTGAACACACTCTGAACGTGATGCAGGAGTGTTTATCGGCATCGGAAATTATTTTCAAGCTTAATTGAAGTCGCGTCGCAGGATTGGAGTGGTCTAATCCCTTCCGGATTGTCAGTGGCATTTTATTAGATAGTTGTATACAACACACATCAATCTTGTGAGCCTACTGTGTCTTTAATATTTCTATTCACTTTGGGACGTCAAATTGTGCGAAAATAATTTTGGACTAGTAGAGCTATCGCAAATTAAATCCTACACAGACATCATCAAAACGAACAAGCGACTAACTTTTTAACAAGTTCGCATTAAAACTTGTGCTAGAATTTCAGCAACTTTCTTAAACGTATAGGTATACAAACTGTGACCTGCTAAAACTATTACTGAATATGAAAACTTCATATACCTACTCCAAGTTGCTACTTTAATAAAAACTAAAAGTTGCTATATCTAAGATTTTAACGATATTAATTGCTTAAAATGTTAAAAAAGAAGTTTTTGGATGGAGTAATTTTTTTTTATAAAAATATATGCGCATTCAGCTCTGCTTCAGTTCAAAGCCGAAATTGATTATTTGTCAAGAATCTTGACATCATTAAAATGCTCTATTTTTAAAATGGTGTAAAGCCAACGCGGTTTTTTCAGTTTTGTGTTGTCTTATTCTGTTAATTAAGTGTTACACTACAACCCATTCAATAAATAAATAATTGAAGCTAATTTTAGCAACTTGAGTTAGTGATATCCACCCTAACGTATTCGTACACCACCCTGATAACTGTGTAATTAATTATCTGTCTGGTAACAGACATACACTACAAGTATATCTACCATGCCAACATAATATTGTACTGCAGTATTTACTCGTCACATAATCAATATGGGATTAGGTAAATTATGACCCATTGGACTATTTTACATGCAAAGCCAATAAATATTCCATCAAAGTATCCGACTAGTTCTAAAGGAAAACGCTTAAATTGAAGTTCTAGGAGTTGTTTCTATAAAACTTTACGATGACTCGGGTTACGTCAGGTTGTACTATTCAGCACCATAGAGACACTCAAGTGTTGGATTCCTGAACTTGAAAATTGAACTGAAAGGAGCAGCAGAATTCTGATATTTGAACAAAATACTTTATAGCCTGGAACATAGTGGACAGTCTCAAGTGTGGATGGAGCTTTATGTATTCTTTGTCTAGGTCAGATTCATTAAAAATATTGTTGGCAACCAGTAGATAAACAAGCAATAATTCTCAGCAGTATACTAATGTCTGAGCAACGAAATAACGCTGTCAATCCATTTTAATTAAAAAAGGGAACCAAATTAAAACGAATTTTCTTATGCAAGTCTCCCAACGAAAGATTATAACGTTGGCAAGCAAAAAATTTGTTGTTTTTTTAAATTATGTTATAGCGAAATTTAATTAAATCTGTTGAGATAGATAATACATTAGGTAATTGAATTTTTGTAATATAACGGGTAGTTAAATTGTACGGGCCGATGTTGAATGTGAACCACACCTAAACGTCAAGTTTTTTTCTGCCTTTAATTTGACATTTCTCAATTTCAGACTAACTCAATTTGAACCATGGAAAGATACACAATAGAGCAACGCATTAAAGTTATTCAGGCTTATTATGAAAATGGCCGTTGAAAACTTCGTGATTTTTTCGGTCAGTATAATGGTCCAAATGTGCGTACAATCGGAAAAATCGTGCAAAAATTTGAGCAAACCGAGTCTGTAGGAGATGTGAAAAGACCAGTGCAGATGCTCATACTGCAGAAAATATTCTTGCTGTTCGCGATAATGTGGCTGACGAGCCGTCCACCTCAATTCGTCGTCGTGCCCAACAATTGCACATGGATGATCAATTTTCGAAGAAAATCATCTTCAGTGATGAGGCACATTTTCACCTAAGTGGAGTCATCAATAAGCAGAATTGCCGCATTTGGGCGAATGATAATCCAAGACTGATTGTCGAAAAACCAATGAATTGGGGTTATTTCTTCATCCCTTTGAGCGATAGAGTGGCTCTATTAAAATTACAAAAAACCCACAGAGATTTAAATATAATCCAAATTTATGCCCCAACAAATGACAAACCAGATCAAGAAATTGAAGAATTTTATAACAGAATAGATGAAGTAATGCGGCTCACAAAAAAGGGAGAGATAACGATGATAATTGGAGATGCCAAGATTAGCCGTGGTGCTGAGGGGGATACGGTCTTGGCGAAAGGAACAGTAGGGGTGACAGACTTGTGCGATTCTGTGTAGAAAATAACCTTTTAATCGCTAACACCTTTTTTAAACAGCATCCAAGAATGTGAATGTATTCGCATGTATCATAGACTATCGTAATGCGTTTGACTGTGTTAATCATCAGAAGATGATCGAAATTTTGAGAACAACCGGGGTTGACGAACAGGACCTACGTTTTATCAGAACTTTACTGGCATCAAACGGCGGTAGTAAAGATGGAACAATCGATATCGGAGGATATGCAAATTAGACGATGTGTCCGACAGTGGTGTGTCTTGTCTCCACTCCTCTTTAATCTGTATTCCGAAACTATATTCAAAGAGGCACTGGATGGGGCCCAGGGCGGAATCAAGATCAATGGAACCCCAATAAATAATATCAGGTACGCCGATGATACGGTCATATTGGCCAGCGATATGCCGGAATTGCAAAGCATCATGGATTCCGTAGTTCACTATAGCGAGATGTTTGGATTGCATCTCAATGTCTCCAAGACCAAACTATTAATCTTTTCTAAGACTCCAATAAATGCACACCTGCGAGTCAAGTGACAAACAATCAAACAAGTGACCTCAATAAAATATTTGGGAGGATCTTTGTGAGTATGAAATCATTTTTTGCAAGATTGGACCTCAGCTTGGAACTCAGAATTCGGATGATCAGATGCTACGTGTTTTCTGTCCTACTCTATGGATGCGAAAGCTGGACACTAGATTCACAGACCGAAAAGAAAATAGAAGCCTTTGAAATGTATGTGTATAGACGGATGCTGCGAATTTCATGGGTACAAAGGATTACCAACGATGAAGTACTCCAGCGCATGCACAAACGAAAGGAACTACTGAACACCATCAAGGAAAGAAAAATGCAATACCTGGGTCATGTGATGAGAGAGGGCAAAGTGCACGGGAAAAGATCAGTAGGAAGGCGCCAGAACTCATGGCTAAAGGACTTAAGGAGATGGTTCGACCGCACGTCTGCAGAAATCTTTCGTGCTACAGTCTCCAGAGCTACAATTGCCATTTGGATCGCCAACCTTCCGCAGGAGAGGGCGTGATAAGAAGAAGAAGAAAGAAAAGGTGTACTTCGATAAGCCAGCAACAATTCAAGAGCTAATGGATGAGATAATTCGGCACATTAACGGCATAGAACCTCAATTATGCCTCAGCGTCATCGAAAATTTTGACCATCGGATGGAGGTGTGCCGCCGACGTCGCGGCCGATATTTTGTTCCATACATAATTGAACTATACTAATATTATCATACTCAAAAGAAATGACAATAATTTCCTAAATAATTTGTGTTTTATTCAAAATCAAGATCGGCCCTTAAAATTTAACACGAAAAAGTCGCTAGGGGCTAAATCTGGAGAATGCGGTGGGTGGGTAAGCAATTCAAAGCCAAATTCATTCAATTTTGTCATCGTTTTCATCGATTTGTGAGAGCAGTTCAATAAGTGCACCAGTTACAGACCAGCATCATTAGTTTTTCAAGAGAAAGAATGAGTTTTACAAAACTTTTAATATGTTTATGGTGTTCTTAGCTTTTTTATATTGTACAGACAGCTCTCTTGTATCTCTATGCTTATCTCTGCTTTTCTGTATACCTAGTTCAAACTACTTTTGTTTAACTCTTAAGCTGTTTTATTAAATTTGGTGTTTCTTTTTGTTACAGGTAAGTGTCTCCGGTATATCTGTAAATTACATTAACTCAGAAAAATTACTTGTAAGTATTACATATTTTTGTTTTTATAATATAAAAGGAATCGTTGTTCTTCCTGAGTGATTTGAGGTATATTAAAAACATATTTATAAGTGCCAAAGACGTCGCTTTGTATAGCTATGAATATAAAATTTTATTTTCATAAGTTTCAACTCCGAAAGCAAATATTTTTCAATCGAATAAAAGAAAACTCAACCCATAACTTCAACGAGTCGAATGGCTCTAAAATAAATACACTTAGTGTTCCTGTCTGTGTCTTAACAATTTCGTTACACTTGTTGCATGCTGCGGAAAAATGTAATTCTCAATTTATGGAAATCCGATTATTTTAAACGGCTGATTTGAACTGTCGATCGGCGTAATGCTGGAGAAAATAAATTTATGATAATAATAAAAGTGCCTTATAACTTTTACATTACATTGATTCGATATTCTTGTTCAGTCATAAATAATTTATTCCAATATTGAAAAATGAAATATTACTAGCTAAACGAATAGGAATGATAGAATTGAAAATTGAAACGACCATATAGAAAATGCGTCATAAAGTCAAGCTTCTAAACCACCAAAGTCCCTCACATTTTACTATACCAAGTTACTACCCGAAAAAAAATTAATACGCATTCCAAAATCAAAGAAAACACACTCTTTTTCTGAAATATCGATTAAAAGGCAACTTGAAGTTGTGTATGCCTAATTTCAACGCCCATGAAAACATTGAAACCAAATCCAATTCTGATAAAATCTCATATACATAAAATCCAAGCTTTCGTGTATAGTTCTACTCTATATCACGAGGTCTATAAAATTATTTACCGAGATCGCAATCTGCTAGAAATATATACGACTTTTGTACAGTAGCTTGTGATAACCACATAGGTACCATGTATAAATGAATATAGAAACATCAGAACAGAAAAGGGGACAGATAGGGCTGCTAGTAGGTTGTGTGGTTTACTTACTGGGTCAGGTCAAACTTTGGCGGCTTCGTTAGTTTATTATTGACCTTTGTGTTTGTATGTTGATTTTAAAGGTAAAATTAATTAACATTTGAATGCTATTCTAGATACAATCAGGCGTTTATGATAAGTTTCTAGAGCGTATAAATGCCACTCTTTGTACTGTTGAAAAACTTCAGGAGAGTCTCGATAACTTGAACTAATTAGGGATGATAAAGTTTGCATTTGCATATGCTAGAAATGTTATTCTTTCTTTCACTGTTTTTCTTTCAGGGGCAGTTTTTTCTTCACTGGATAGTTTTTCACCAGTAATTGATAGGAAGCGTATGCCAAATCTTTTCTTGAACTTTTGCAACCAACCTGAGCTTGCAGAAGAAGTAGTGTTTCGTGAAAATATTTGGCTTTCTCTTTGAAAATTAAACCACTTATTAGTGCAGTCCTCTTTCGTTGTCGCAAAAACCACTTATACAAAGCTTTTCGCATTAACGGATATTCAGAAGGTCTAAGAGATTTTCGTTTACCTGGTCCAGAAAATGTCAAGGCAATAGAAGTAAGTTGGGTTTTTTTCTTCTTAATTTCGCAGATTGGATTTGGCTATTTTAGTTTTTTGTTAAAAAGGTAACTACGGAACCTCTACTAACATCTGACAATAGGGCTGCTTTTTCCAAAGTTAAATAGTTTTTCTTAGTATACATCGTGTTTGTTGTACCTCTCTTGAATTACTTGGTCTGTCTCCCAAGTTACAATTTCCATCAAGTTCTAAAGCGCTTATCTACATGCCAAACGACATGCGGAGGCAGGATCATTAAGATATATCATATGATAGGGTCCTACACCAAACCAAGGCCCCAAAAATTGAAATCTGATTCCCTACTAATCGGGTCGTGATATTTACGCAGGACAATGATATTATGAATGGCTATCTACATGCCAAACATGTCAGAATGTATGTTATCAATGGGAAGTCCAGTATGGTCTCAATTCCTGCTCTGTCTATCACCAAGTGCAGAGATGTGAGATTCCTAATGTAAAATAAATCTACAATCCTAATGCTTTCAAATAAATTCATGTAATACTCTATTAGACAGCACCATCTAGTTGTTCAGTACATAAATTTTACTAGCAAGCTGTTCTAAATTTCTAAATTTAAATGAAGCAGCGCCGCATGTCGCTTCTCTCATTTTTTAGATATTGACGCAAAATCCAGATATTCACCAACGTTGCGTAGAGATGGCGCTCTCAAAATAAATTAACTGTCCCCAAAATAGATGGCGCTACCGGCTGTATTCATTGATCCTGCTGCGATATACCTAAGCAGTTCAACATATTGATCCCACGCTGCTACTACAGTGATTTATGAATTTAAACACAATTAGATTTTAAATTACGTAAATGGTTTTCACGAGCTGCAGCGTATTTTTAATATTAGGGGAGTTTGAAATTAAATTTTATGAATGTTTAATTTCCGGAGTTGTGCAAAAAGTTTTAGAAATGATTTGTACATACGTGTAAGTTGGAGAAAACTTTTGCGAATTTGCTGGGATTCTTCGTAACTAGCCTTGCGTTATTTTTATTTAAATCTTGTTTTATTACGAGCCTTTTTTTATATTTAGGGGGAAAAAATGATAAATTAGTCGACTGGAAAATCGGGCAAAACACAAAATAAAGGATTTTATTTTCCCTACATTTTTTGGGATGATTCGACAAAAGTTCTCAAGCAATATCAACAGAATTGCCTTAAGCCCACGTTTCAACAACTTTTCAATACTGAGGCGACCAGAGCCTTTTTCACCTTCAACGTTTTCACGAAAATGCTTATATCACTTGTAAATCCTTGTTTTACTTATAGCAGATTCATTACTAAAATATTCCTGCAGTTTATTCCATTCTGTTAGCAAAATTTAATGATTGTACACCGATAATATCGAGAAAACTCCACATGATGAATGAAGTCTATATCAGAAACTGTCGCAGCCATAAAAGTAGTTACCAGGCTCATGGAGATGGGTGGTTAAACCCACAATCATTTTACGAAGACAACAACGTTAAAATTTAGCAACCCAGTCCAATACTGTCCTTTAAATCTAGCACGCTATGAAACAGCAGCATTCTCTTTACTATAGGATAGTCTACTCTATCAAGAGCAACGTTGTCATATATGTTTGCTGCAAAAGGATGCAGAGAAAGGATAGATCAAAGATGGCCGACTTGGTTTAGTAGTCGAATATATCTATTCCTGCTACGTGGCAGGAAAATCGCGCGAAGAAACCGCCTACAGACAGACAATATTGTTGGATAACCTAAATTTTGCTTTATATATCGCTATAATGAATCTTCGTTACAGTGAATAATTATTTTTTTATTTACCGGGATGATTATAAATTAGTCTTACTGATACAGGGTGGGATAGCGGACAAAATTCCTGGCTTATACATCTCAGGGCGAATTTGGTTAAAACCCCTTGAGATGTTTTTTAGTAATCCTGAAAATGGAGTGCAAAGTGAACATTAAAAAAAATGCTTATTTACATCTAAAATAACCCAAAACATATATTTCCAGTGAAAAAAAGCCTGTACTTTTACTTAAGTGAAATTGAACACCCTGTATATTATTAAGTTCTTGGATTGTACGTAAGAGTCTAGACAGACTGTATATGTATCATAAATATGCTATACCTATGTCTAAACATTTTTGTAATATTTGGTAAAAAAAAATATTCTGAAAATGTTTTATACAGGGAGATTCATAATGAAAATGTACATATTTTGGTACATTTTGTTGAATTTCTTTACATTGTTTACGTGTTTAAAAAATAATTGTCGCAGTTTTTTTTTATTGTAAATACGTACAGTGTGTACGAAATCTAAGCCGACAAATAAATACAACAGATTATAGGGATATCTCCTCCATGCGAAGGTACATAATATGCTAGTTTACCTGGCTTTAGGTGGATATATAGACCTGCTAACACGACACAATGTTCGGCAGATGCGACACGCAAAACAAACGAATGACGTCACGCTGCAATCCACTGATTTGATTGGATCTACCGTATTTATAGTGTGATACAAACTTTGTTTAATGTGTACTTTGGTTGTTTGAAAGCTCGATCGTATTCTGCGGCAAGCTTTCACCGGTAACTTCTTGCCTTTTTTATCTAGAATCCAATATAATAAAAACTTTTTTAATAAATTTTGTGGACTTCAAAAATGTTTGCAATACAGCAAAGTGCAATTTTAAAATTAGATAAAGTCTTTGGAAATCAGAGACGGTGGAGCAACTTACTTAATTTAAAGCTATTGATCCGAATAACACTTCAACATAATTGCTCGCGTTTTTCTATAGACCATCTCACAACTATGATTACATTCAATTCAAATTCCAGCGCAGTATTTCTCATGAGCATTGAATAATTTCACCTGCTGAATCATCCCATTTAAGGACTAGAATTTCTTGATTTATCTCCGATCTCATCACGGATGGTTTTTTTGTTGTTAAGCAAAGAATTACGGTAATATCTTAAAAGGAATCACTAATTATTATTTAAAAATGTACTTGTGATATAATGTAATAAATAACTTCGCGTGTGATAAGCGAGATCATTTTTGAAATTAGAATTTTTTTTTCGGTATAATTCGTTTCAAAATATTCTTGATATTTCAATTAATTATAAGTGGGTTTTCCCATATTATCATCCGAGATACGGGTTCTAATTGCCTAAATTAATAGATTAGATTTTTTACTGGAGATATAATTATTTTTAATTCGCAATAATTGCGATCCTGACCACTAGGCAAAACTTTGCCTCCATTTTGCAGATTTTTTTGTACCCTTTCTAGTGCTTCTATGTATTTGATGATGATGATGATGATTTGTAGCAAATAGAACAGCATTGTAGATTGTTTTTGGGAGTCGTTTAGGCGGTTTGGCCTCCCCCCCTCACTTCGACCTGCAGAAGATCTTTTGTGAATGACTCTAATCTATGAATTGCCCAACTGTCCCACGCTTTTCATAAAGTTGATGATTTCTCTGGGGGCTAAATTCACTACTCACTATTGTTGCAATGTGAGTTTCCCATTTTCAATTGTTTAAATATTTTGAGCAACACTTGTGTTGGTTTATTTTGTAGAATACGAAATTTTTTTTTCACTGGTGTTAACGTTTGCAATAACATAAGAACAAGTTCTTTGTGCAGAAAAGGGTAGAGAAACCACATGATATATAGCGACACGATAGGGGGTAGGTAAGTGCGGTAATTTACCCGACAAGCAGCGGCGTTAACGAAATCCTGCTGCTCACAGGAGTTGAAAATGCTTTATAACAAAACGTCAGCACGAAGGTCACTTGAAGTCACTTTGTACTTAGTGGGCCTTGCTCTTACAATTTGAAAGACGTTTCGTTTTATAAAAAATAACAATAAAATGTGTATAAAATTTTACGGTAATAGCTAATAGTGACTTTGTGTAAATGGAAAACAGTTCTGTGAATAATGGGACAAGATTGGTGTGTGTACAAAAAACGGAAACGTGTAAACGTGGCTTGTTGCCCATGTGGTCCAGTCTTTAGAATACATCCTTCACGGTAATGTTTTCTTTTAGTTTTGTGTAAATTTTCTGAGTAAAAGAAAAACTGGAAAAAAATTAACACAGTCCAATTCCACATTTTTGTTCTATTCTATCAAATCCTTTTCAGGAAAACATTAATACATACATGTTTCGTCCACAAAACTAACAGTAATCATCAGTGTTATAATATCAGAGTACTGTTTATAAGAGCCAAACTACAAAAACACTACACCAAGCATGAAAAAAAAAAGAAAAACCAATTTCAAATGAAAATTTAAACTTATTATAGAGATCACATACCTTTGCAAGTGTTTTTTTTTTAATTTTTTTCCGTATTATTCCGTCATGTATGTATATATAGTTTCTCTAAACGCAAATTTATTGGATTTCCCTGGCCATGCTCAACAGCGCTTACGGTAGGTCATAGCACAATTTGTACTTTAAACTTAGCCGCTGTTGTCACATTTTTCTGTTGAGTAGATAGAGCGCTAAGCACTGTTGCCAGTTCTTTAATCTCGACTATCCGGTATAGAGCACTGCTATTTGCAGATAGAACCATGAACGTTTCGTTAAAATAATTATTTATATAAAGGGTCCTATTTGCGAACGAAAGATTTGTTTTTATTATATAATAGATATTATAGTTCATGTAGATTTTTTATTGCAATTTTAAATTAAATAATTAATTACAGAAAAACAATCGAGTCTATTTTTTCAAATAATAATAAATTTGGTAAAATAGCAACTTCAAGTTCACCATGGTGTAATAACGTTGGAATATTATAAAAAAATGCAGTGCAAAGCAATATAAGGAAAATGTAATTTAATCCACTTCAAAGTTTCCGCTGACTCGACAGGATTATTGTACCCAGTTCTGATTAGAAAAACAGTGACGTCAGAATTTTTTTGTTCCTTTTTTTTTTATTTCCTCAGATTTCTTATATCCATGTCACTACGTAAAATGCATTTAGGTGGATTTGTGTCAATTGCAAGTGATATTAATTTCTTATGTCAGCATTCTATGCTAATAGTTTGTATTTTTTTTTAAATATTAACTAGGAAGTAGACATTTCTGTGGTTTTTGAAGTTATTAAAAAAACGCCTTTCTTAGATGAATGCAAAATAAGTGCCAAACTATGGGGATTTTTCTTGATTAATTTTAAATAACAGCTAAATCAAAAACAAGTTGATGATGGTTTTTCAAAAACGAAACGTTTTAGTGAAAATTTATAAACTCTATCTTCTTCTCCTCAAAAACTAACAATGGGAAAGTGCTTTTAATTTTTTTATATCGGTAAAAATAATGTCAGAAATAAATAAAAACTAAAATCGGATTTTTGAAAAATTCTCGAAAACGGCTAAAGTTAGTTTACTTTTGAAAACATCATTTAAAAGGTGTTTAAATTGCACAACTTTTCTCTAATTTACCAGACATTGTAACTCCTAAGGTTTCCAATGCTATCCCATTCTTATCTTGGACATATTGACCAATTTTACCTAATAGAGCCTTGTGATTCCTCAAATTCACTAATATTATGTAAACTGAATGACCAGTTGAGTGGACCATCACCCTATACATCTATCTGGAAAATTTCAGCTGACTCAGCTCTAATATATTTCATTTTCCGTTATATATGCATGAGCTATTAACAAAACCTATTATATAACCTTGTTTATTAAACTTAGAGCGAAATATTCAGCACTCATTTGCTAGCTCAATATACCTGCCTCTATATATCTTCTTACCTTTCCATTTATTTGCTCTAATAACCTTTTTAGAGAAAACTCGAGCAACCTATTAAATTTTGCGTTAAATCAATTTCCTGATGCGAGATCCTCTTGGCGTCTATATATATTATTTTCTGTTTCTCCCTTTATGCGAATATTCTCGTTACAGACTGGTTCTTCCTTCGTAATAATATTCTCCGAGTTTCCCATAATACTGGCAAATAACAAACAGGCATTTTTTTTTTCGGAAATTTTATTTAATTTGTCCTAAATCTTATCGTGTTTTTGAAATTTCATTTTGCTTTTAATATCTTGTACAGTCCCCCCTTTTTTGTTCAGGTGTTCGAATATGTTGGACCGGATTTTAATAAATATTTTGTTACTATATGGAGGAGATTATTCATTGACACACTGTATAACTAAAACCTCGGTTGACACACATATGTATAATACATGGTCTAAAAAGGATTTCCCTTCAATTCAATTCTCCCATCCCTTTTTGCTGCCTCCTTCTTCTAAAAAAAGATATTCGTAAATAACAAGGGGATGAAAACTGCTAGAGCAGCCAGCGCCGTACAAGGTCTCTTCAAAACAATGTGTTAAATTATCTTCGAGCTGATATTCAACATACTGAATACATTCATTTTTTGTGCTCCTTCCAACGTGGTCACTCTTAGTTTCAAGTGTAATGGAATGGCCTGGCCTCGACTAGTTATACAGGGTGTCCGGAAAAAGGAGGTCAATCCATTAACCACAGATTCCTTGGGCAAAAATAATATGAGTTTTAAGATGTCATTTTTCATTTTAGCCCTTCATGTTCGATATACAGGGCGTCAAAGTTGAAAATTTAAAACCAATATTTTTAAATAATTCTAGTATTTATTGAGATATTGGATTCAAATTTAGTCTGTTACTTCAGCATAAAGAGGTACTTCTTTCCAAAAAAGAACACAAGAAACAATTCCTTAATAGCCGAAATACCCCCCCAAGTTTTTATCACCTAAGCCAATGACTTTTGAACTAAGTTTTTATAGGTTACTATGTATTTTTGATTATTTTTTTTCTCTTATAAAATTTGGATAAAATCATTTGTTTTTGAGATATTTTGAAAAGTATTGGCTCTTGTTGTCTACGCGGCTCACGGTATTTTCACTACTAAATCAAGCATATTTAACTCGAATTACCATTACCGTGCATCAAATTAAGTACAGTTTTCGAAAAGTTAATAAAACTAAACACTACGAACACGAAATTGTGTATTATTTTTAACTTAATTTGAAGCATCATAGTCAAATATTAATTATTTAAACATATTATTTTAAAAACATGAAAAAGTAACTAAATACACATTAGATAAACTACCAGTCTAAAGAAATTGCTCGATATGACCCCCATTCTTTTCAATGCATATGCGAGCTCTTTTTAGTAAAGAAAATCTTAGTCTTTGAAAAATATGAGGCTTCAACCTAAATGATTCTCACTCAAAATCGGAACCTTATAAACAAAATCTTTCATACAAACCCAGACTGAATAGTCCAAGGGAGTAAGATCTGGAGATCGGGGTGGCCATTTAACAGGAGCATCTTGGTCTCGCCCAATCCAGCGTTGAGGAAAGTTTTCATGTAAGTATCTCCTTACATTCCTAGCAAAATGCGCTGGTGCAGCATCAAGTTGAAACCAAATATTTTGTCCAATTAAGAGAGGCAAATCGTCAAGTAAATCGGCCAGTATGTTTTGAAGAAATGCTAAAAATGAATCACCAGTGAAATTTCCTGGTAAAATTACAGGACCCAAAAAGAAATTATCCACGACACCAACCCACACGTTGACTTTAAAGTTTACTTGATGATGTGTCTCTACTACGGCATGAGGATTTTCTTCTGCCCAGATATGTGTATTATGAATATTTGTGACCCCGTTTCTAGTAAAGGTAGCTTCGTCCGTAAACAAAATAGGTCTTGAGGCAGCAGAGATTGTACTTCTTGAATGTAGTAGGGGTAAAGCTGCTGTCTTTTTAAAATCTGGTGTACTTCAGATTTCCCAATATTTTCAACCTGTCGGGCAAGAACTCTGGTACTAATATTTGGTGTTTCCTCGATGCTTGTTAAAATACTCTCCTCCTTTTCCGGTTGAATTAGACGGGGTCGAACGCAGTTCCCTTTACGGTCTTCCCTAAAACTTCCACTGTGCCTTAGTCGCCTAACTAAATTTGAAAAATACCTTCGTCTTGGATGAATTCGATTAGGGAACTTTTCTGCGTACCGCCTAGCGGCTAAACTAGCGTTAGAGTTACATTTTCCTAGTAAATAAACAAAAATAAAATTTAACTGATTATAATTAATCAAATGTCTTTAAATCTTACCCATGATTAAAATCATATCCGTCATTTCCGAAAAACTTATAAAATGGTTTCGTTTACGATCCATTTTCGTTGTGTTTACTTATAAAATTACCGATAATTAAAAATATTATCTTTTAAACCTTAAACTACTGTCAAATTGTGACAACTAATTTGACAACAATAAAACATTGCTTAAGTAGGTATTCAAGGTAAAACCAGAGTTGCTTGATATTTCAATATTATAAGAATAGCCAGAGCCGCCGAGGCATCAAACAAGAGCCAATACTTTTCGAAATATCTCAAAAACAAATGATTTTATCCAAATTTTATAAGAGTTAAAAAATAATCACAAATACAAAGTAACCTATAAATAATTAGTTTAAAAGTCATTGGCGTACGTAATAAAAACTTGGGAGGGTCAATAGGTACTGAACATCCCGTATTTTGGCTATTAAGGCATTGTTTTTTGGAAAGAAGTAGCTCTTTATGCTGAAGCAACACACTAAATTTGAATTCAATATCTCAATAAATACTAGAATTATTTAAAAATATTGGTTTTAAATTTTCAACTTTGACGCCCTGTATATCGAACATGGAGGGCTAAAATGAAAAATGACATCTTAAAACTCATATTATTTTTGCTCAAGGAATCTGTGGTTAACGGATTGACCTCCTTTTTCCGGACACCCTGTATAATCGGCCCTTCTTTAAGATAATGTGTACTTTATGGTTTTACCTCGTAACAAAAATTGTGAGCGCGCTCTATTATGATAGAGCGAAAGAGCGCAAGCGTTGTTTTTCTTACTACATGGCTGACAAAACAGTTGTACGTGAAACAGAACGCAGCAGGGGAAAGTATTATAAGAAAATGTTGTTTATTTCTAAATAAATTATTGTTGTTATTGAAAGTGAAAACTAAATCAAAAATAAATATAAACAAACAATAATTTGCTAATATAATGAATGGTGTGATTTATTAGATAAATCAAAGCTCAATTTTTCAGTAATTAATTTATAGTAAACAATGTGAATGGGGTAGTTAATTTGATGACAAAATTTTGTTTATAGTTAGAAAAATCATTAATGAGGATATTTTTCTTTCGTGTCTAATGAAATGTGCTTTGACTTTAGGTACTCCCTAGGAATTGTCCTAAATTAATTGTATTGCATCCAATTAAACGGTATTAATAATGTAAATTGGCATTAGATTTACAAATTCCATTAAAGTGTGGATTGTGATCATGTGGTGGTGTGCAATAGTGAATCAGTTTGTGGTACCTACGTGGTTTGAGAGATAAATCCTTGTAAAAGAGGTTTCTGGTAACCTAAGAAGGTAATAAATAACAAATTAATTGGTGTGATTGAAGAAGCGTATGCCCCAAAAATCAGCAGTGACTATTATTGTTGTGCCAGGGCCGCAAGATCAATACGCTGTTGCGCTTCATGCTGTCAGACCGCATATACAGGGTGTCGTGTAAGCATTCATATATATTTTTTAATCATTCATAGAATTGAATAAAAATTTACTTATATTAGTGATATCTGAGTACATCAGGTATTTTGTAGATTAAATTATTAAAGACTAGTTGGGTTTCATCAAATTTGAGTGGAATTAATTGAGCACAAGCTTGAATATTATTATTATTCTCATTTTAGTATGTTGATGGATGATAATTGCATTATACCTGATTTTAAGAATAATATCGCTAATACGAGGGGATGTTTTTTCCTGTTTTGTGGCAATACGAATCAAAGAAAAATTATACCTTGTATCTGTGTATGTGTAAAGAAATCTATCACTATTCTGTTTAAAATTTAAAAAAAATAACTGAAATCTCAGCTGCATTAAAAAATACTAACCAGCTAGCTGATCTCTATAAAATAGGCTACTTTTTATTCCTTGAAATGATGATTTAGTTCAAGACCAATACCGGATTGGCCTTGTTCTTTTGGAAGTCTTGCGTTGATATACCTATCAGCACTATAATAATAATATTTATTAGTCGCAAAATATACAATGTCATGTCACCTGCTAAAATAAGCCAATACAAAGAGCTTACAAATTTGACACATAGCTATTCCTATATAATGACTATAATAGTCAAAAGTCAAGTCATTAATCATACTAATAATTCTTCTTCTTAAAGTGCCATATCCATTTCAATGAATGTTGGCAACAATTATAGCGAACTCTTCTCGGTTCTGTGCGGCTCTAAATAGTGTATGGGCGTCTAGGTTTGTCCAGTCCCTGATGTTTTTGAGCCATGAATGTTTTTTCCTGCCTACGCCCCGTTTCCCTTCGATTTTCCCTTCCATTATTACTTTCAGGAATTGGTACTTTGTGTTGCGAAGTATGTGACCAAGATATGCAGTTTTCCTTCGTTTTATTATGGTAAGGAGTTCTCTGTCTCTGCCCATTCTATTCAAGACCTCAGCGTTGGTGATATGTGCGATCCAAGGTATCTTTAAAAGTCTTCTGAAAATCCACATTTCGAACGCTTCCAGTTTGTTGAGGGTATTGACTTTAAGGGTCCATGTTTCGGTCCCATATAATAAGACGGAATAGACAACAACAAAGCGGTACCTTAGTTTTAAGTTAAGGCTTGAGTTAGTCAATAGTTTCTTCATACTGAGAAATGTTTTCCTGGCTTGTTCTATTCGACAGATTATTTCCGTGTCTGGATCTAGGTCTTCAGTAATCCAATGACCGAGGTATTTAAACTTTGAAACGCATTCAATAGGTTTTCCATATATGAGGAGGTTTGTTCGGGCCGCCGGTGTTTTGCTTACAACCATCATTTTCGTTTTATCGATATTTATCCGCAGTGATAGTTGGTCTCCTTCAGATGATATTTTGTCAAGTAGCCGTTGTAATGCTTCTGGAATGTCGGCAATTATAACTGTGTCATCTGCGTATCGCAAATTATTTATAGTTTGGCCGTTTATTTTGATACCGTATACTAATAATTAAAAACAATAATAAACACAATACTAAGAACAATACCAAAGCAGTACCAAAAACAATACTAACACAATACCAAAAACAATACTACAATAATGCTAAAAACAATTTACTCTACATCATAATGAGGCAAATTCTTGTAGACTGTAGAAGGCGTTAGCAATCAACAATTTCTTCAATTTACCTTTAAAAATGCCTTCTGACTGGCAGCCCCTAATATCCGAAGGAAGGAGATTAAAATAACAATATCCCGAGTAGATGGGTGACTTCTTATAGAATTCGTGTTTGGGGCGAGGTCGACACAACTGATCCCTACCTCGAGTCGAGTAGCCATGGTTACCACCGCAAGTGGGTGCCGATCTTTACTTTTAAAAACAGAAAAGAGCACCCTGAAAAGATAGACACACGGGACCGTGAGAATGTTGTTCGCTTTGAAAGTCTCTCGACAAGTCCCTCTATATGGAATATTGAATATAATCCTAGTGGTTCTTTTCTGAAGTATTAACACTCTGTTTACCTCCGTGCACCTTCCCCACAGTGTAATATTGTAGGAAATGGCTGAATATATAAGTGCATAATAGATGGATATTAGCGATTTCCTGTCCATGTAGCTCTTTAGAGGTTGTCCACATGGCTCTTCCAATTCAAATCAGGATCCACAGTCACTCCCAACAATTCAGCTGACCCTGACCATGATAAGGTGGTGTTGTTAAGTTTCGTTTCATTTTGCCCTCTTGTAATGCACTACTTCCTCAAATAAATGCACCACAGTGTCATATTAGATTCTAATAAATAAAACGTCTACTTACTTGCATTTTACCGATGATGTTTACATTTATAGTCAAATGGTATGTTGGCATATTTATTGAACAACTATTAATTAAATCAATTAAAAGTTTTAAGTGTATACAATTAGCTGGATGAGATCCAAGGTTGGGCTGGTGTATGTTGATTAATTTCCTTAGTTAAATTGGATTTGTTGCCAAAATGTTTATTTGTTTAATACAATCACAATTCATTTCGTTTAAACATTACTTAAAATGAAATAAAAGTCTCCGGAAAAATATATACACATCATACATTAGTCCTTGACATAAGGGTTGATATGCCTAGGTCCAGTAGATGTTAGATCTGTTTAAATTTGAGCAGTAACTTTCCTATACTTTTACTGATATCATATTTCATGGACTCAAGACTAACCGTTTTTCATAAAAAATAATGATTACATTGACCGTACGACCTTCTCCCAAGAACTCACGATGTACCCTATTGTAACCGAGGAACAGTGAGCAAAACCTTCACATTTGACCAAACTTGGCGTGCTTTTAGTTTGGACGACATAACCGCATATTTCGTTATCACTTATGACATTTTTGAGTGGAGCTGGGTCATCGTTGACGTCATTTAAAAGCTTCTGCTCATCATCAGCTCTTGAGCAAAATAAAAATAAAACTCAATTCAAATTGCCACAAAACAAGGTTAAAAATGTATCCTTACACAACACCCCGTATAAAACCCAAATATAATATACAGGGTGACTCATTAACCGACGCAGACTGAGCCTACTATGTTCAACCTGGACAAGTCAAATTATAATGCTGACGTTGCTATTCATGCTATGGCATTTCATACGCGGACTCACCAGACCTGCACCTGCACCTGCACCTGCTGCTGCCACCCCCTCATCACCGACACATCAAGACACAATTGTCAACACATCACCAGTGCCAAGTGTATCACCACAACCTACAGATGCTCAACACACAACAAGTGGTGGAGGATATTCCGCGTCGCCATCACCGGAACCGGAATTTCTTAGCGAACTATCGACAGCCACGAAAATTTCGACTGATAGTAGTTATCGATCGAGGTACAAAAGCAGTTGATTAATATAGACCTAATTATGAACAAACTCTTTAAAGATCAATACAAAGTTCAGTGGATCACGACGAGTCTGCCAAATTTTTCAAATTAGCTGCTCTAAGATTGAAGCATAGTAGTGTCCTTCTAAGTCTCGAAAGCCATGAGTTCCAGGCTGACTGTAGGACCTTCACATTCTTCTATAGTCCTGTTTGGACCCATAATGAGAATGACACACACATCCTGATCTTCATTACAGAGGTTCAAAAATGTACGAGAGCATTCAATACACTATTCTTTTGCTGTAGTGGGAGCATTTTTCATCTGTAGCCCTGCGAAGGTCATATTTTGATTGGTTTTGATCGCATTATGCCTAATCTCAATCCGAACTATCTCCTTTCTTGACTGACCGATCGATGGTGCCTCCAAAACATCCTGAAGCAGATGCTTCGATTGATTCTCTCTCAAAGATTTGTCGCAATTTCACAGACCGAGACAGCTAAGTGGTCATTTTTTTATCTTGTGTCATAACAACTTTTTAAACTTCAGAATATTGTTTTGCGAGCGAAAATAAAGTAAAGTTTCGACCATATGGTTGAAGTACTTTGTCAGAGATCCATTGATACTTTTAAATTTGCAACCAAAACAGATCTTTAAATAGCTTGAGAACAGTTTCGTTCCAAACTAATATCCACTATTGAAAACAGCATTTTTAACACAAAATAAGTGAGCTGGTTCTATAGGAATAGAATGATAAACGATTAAGCTTCAACGGTTATGTGCTTTGATATGTTAATTTAAATTCAAGAACAGAAAATAATCCAAAACAAAAGAGATATAAAGCACATTTTATAGGAAGTGCGAAAATCCCCATTGGGTCTACTTTCGTATTCATGGCCAGCGTCCGAGAACAATTAACGTTAAATTTTAATGTAATCTGGATTAAGTGCAATTTCAGGGCATCAAATAGCTATTATACCGTAGTTAGAGTTAGGTAAGAGATCCACTTACTGTTCAGAGTAATTTGCCCATTCTACACTAGATGAATTTAATTTTTGCTAAGAGCAAACTTAATCAGGAATCGTATTTAAATATTTCTTGAAAGCAAGCTGAGTTCAGAACTGTATCTATACTAGGAAGAAGATTAAAACGTAATAGGTGTCCTTCTGAGTCTCACAATATGATCGCCATGATTTTGTGACCTCAAATATGCTGTTTTCAATAAAATTTTATGTATTTAACCTCTGACCGATAATAAAACTCAACTAAATCCTTAGGTACTCCCTCTACTCACGCGAATCATCCGTAGATGTTGGAAACGAGAGCCGTCCCTCCGTTACAAGCCTCTCATCGTACTCAACATCATCCCGACGCTATGAAATCATCGGACAACGTTCAATGGATTCTCGAGCATCAGTTACAAGTTTATGGTCATCAGATCTATCGCGTAGAGACTCTGAAGCCATACCGGAGCATGAAATCGACTCAAGCGACTCACGAACATCATTTGCATCAGCTGGAAGTATATTTTCATCTGATGGATCACGGCGGTATTCGGAGAATTTGGCTAGGCGACGGAGATCATCGGCGAGATCAGCACAAATTAGGAGATATATAAGGCGGGTGCCTCTGAGTTACGATAGGAGAAGAACCACCGGAAGGTTGGTTTTGTAATGAGAAAGCCAAATGGGCGCAGGTTGTAGAGACAAAGACTAAAGCACATCCATCCTTCTGCATATTACCCCTCATTATCAAAATAAGGCTTCTGTGATTTGTTTGGTAACCAAGTCTCCCAGTATTTTGCTCCGACATCCTTTGAAAATTGGCTTCTAAAATCGGTTTATTTAGGTTCAAAGAATTAACAGTAAAAACTAGTCTAATCTAGATGGTATAGCAAATGTGCTTCGTTCGCTTCTTGTCCTTTTGTCACAAACAAAAAAGTCGATTGGGGTTGGAGATTTTTGTGCTTCTAGATAAAATTGCATGAACACCGCTAAACTGCCTTTCAGTTATATCTGAGAGGGATTAATTGGCAGGAGACAAAATATTCGCCGAGAAAAATCTGCGCAAGTACGTTTTAACAACAGTAAAAATTGAATTTCAACTTTGAATAGATACTTTTAAGCTCGGACTTTCGTTATTTTAGCTTTATGTAATCTGTTTGATGGAGTAAAAAAAAAAAGGTTATGTACACACATTTAATAAATAAATTGTTCTAACACAGCTTTAGTGCAGTATTAAAATAACATCCAAACCCGATAAAGATTATATATTTATCTTATCTTAGATGAAAATTTATTTTCATCGTTAGTATATCTAAAAGCATCGGGTAATGTGTTTATAATTATTAATAAAAACGGGAGTGAAGAAAGTTAGGTTCTTTTTAGACAAAAAAGTTGTTCATTTTAAAAATTGTTATTAATCTAAATGCTGTATACCGAGTGTTATTATATGTTAAAGTTACGAAACAATGACGAAAGGATATCGAAAACCTATGAGGATACCGAAGATATCGAGAAGAAATTCGGATTTTGTTACAGACAGGTTCCGAAGGTCTGCATAAAGTTATTTTCATGTATATTGTAGTCAATATAATGTGTGCATTGGGCTTTAGCAAAATTAGAAGACGGAGTAATTAAAATATCCGCATAAAATGTTCTCATTGATTAATTTACAGAATGTTTTTTTATTAAATTCGGCAAAAATCATCAGAACTTCCTCATTAAATTCCAAGGTAACACCTGCTTTCTCTAAGGATTAAACTAAGGAATAAGAAATAGGCTAATGACATAATATAAAGACAGTAGTGCCGAATTATCGCATTCTGCATTTTTCATTAACACATTTGGTTTTAGTAAGAAGGCTGTAAATTTGCGATCTTGTTACAAATGCATCTTTGAATTTTTTTATTATTGTGCTTTCGGAGCTTGCATGATATGTCAATCAGTTTATTGATAGATGTATCAACATTTTTATTATTTAAATTCATTTACTTTTATGGTATAATTTAAGCAATTATTATAGCTTATTTGGTGATAGATACGTCGTCTTATAATATGATAATAACTCCCTAAACGTTAAATTCAACCCCTGTGATTGACTTTCAAGAATTATTTGTACTTTGTATAAATTTGGAAACATTTACTTTCCAAAACAATGTAGTCCTGCATGTATTTACAGTTTTTAACCCTTTGTAGCTGCGATGTTATGTTGCCCTGTCTTTGATAAGTAGGAAATCATAAAATAATTTTAAAATTGTACACCTAAGTTCAATCGTTATTACCAAGTTTTGATCGAATCAATTCTTGATATTAAAATATCTTGGTGCATAATCTTCCCTGTAGTTTGAAGCTTGCAAACTTTACACGCCCCACGTTTTCCAAATTGTTTGGAAAAAAATCTGCATTGAAAAAAAAAACAAAATCTGATGCCAGCCATACATACACTAAAGATCACACGTTGCAGCTTTAGCAGAGTATCCTATATCGGTAAAGAAATGTCCAAGTCGTAACTAGTCAAACTTCGACTATATAGCTTTGATGCTTTCATTTAGGATTGTTAAAGCTACGGTAAAACCCCCCTGTATTTAACTCAAAAACTATTTAATAATAATTATAAATGCAGTTCACTCTCGTCACAGAACATGATGGGTGTCCAAAAGTGCTGATGTTCCCTACATCATCATAATGATAATACCTATTTGATTAACGTTGGTATTTCCAACCAGAGTAATTATGCCTGGATATCTATCAAATTGTTGGCTAATTTGGGATGATCACAGAGCCCAATATACAACAATTTGATTTAGTCTTGATTATGCAAAGTTGTTGCCAATCTAAAATTAACTGTAATTTTTGTAATTGAACTCCAAACTGTTTCTTCTTCGCAACTCTAAAGTTATATTCTTCGACAAAGACACTTTGTAGAAATTAGAGGTGCCCAAGGTCCAAACTCAGTTTGTGACTAAAATAGAAACAGTGTAAATAGTTTTAAATAGTTTTTTTTTTCCTTATTTCAATGCTAACAGTATTTGAATTTACAGTTTTGATGTGGAAAATGGAGCCAGTCCTGGACGCAGTCCCCTTGATGGAGGAGCATCTCCATCAGCTGGCTTGGTCTTACAGAACCTCCCACAACGACGTGAGAGTTTCCTCTACAGATCTGACAGTGACTTTGAGATGTCTCCCAAGTCCATGTCAAGAAATTCGTCGATTGCTAGCGAAAGGTAAGACAGACTTGATCAATGAAACTGCATTTTTATTTTAAGGGTCCTTTAATCATTATATGCAAGCTAACTTTATATAATTCCGCATTTTGGGATGATTTCTTGAGGAATTTTATATCGTTGGTAATTTTATTTCACAATTTTTATGGACTGCTTTTTAAATAGCTTAAGAAACGGTGAGGCAGCAATGAGGCTCTATTTTACCCTAACGAAATCTACAAAACTCCTTTATAAATCGCCAAAACCGATCAATACATAAATGTTCCTCGAGCGTTGAAATCTATACTATGATGCACAGTTCGGACAAGAATCTATAGAGTGCGCTACGGTATAGATGGTTTTCCAAAATAACAAACGACGCATAAGAGAAAATCAATATTGCTTTGTTTACAGACAAAACGTTGTATGCCATGCGAATTTATAATTTCTTGTATATACATTGATAGGATTTACCTTTAGAATTTGCTCGCTTACAAATTGAGTATGAAAATTCTTTAAGCTGACAAATTATTTCATTGGTATTGAAGTATATCTTTGTCCTCTTCGAACGTTGGCAATCAGCAACATTATCTGCAATTTATCCACTGCTTTCTTAAAGAGACTCGCCGTGGTCTCACCATACCATTGTATCAAATTCCTTAGCCATGATATTCTTCGGCATCCAGGGCCTCTGTTGTAATCAATTTCTTTGTGTTAACCAATAAAGATCACGCTCAGCTATAGCTTAAAAATTGTAAACTTGACAACATAAATCAATAAGAATTGCTTGTTACATAAAGCAACAAGACTTTAAGTTATGTTGGAAATTTGTTTCACACTACCATGAAATAAAATTAAAGATTCAAGGTATTTTCCTAAACTTTTTTTACATTACTATTCCAGATTCAAGGAGACAGAAAATATTTTGGACAGATCGTATGTACTATTCTTGAATATTTTTTGAATGCACGACCATTTTTTTTAGTTATGATTGTGTTTTGATTAGTATGCGTTTTGCCTTTTTTGAACTGCATGTTAATCTTTATACTTTGAATTTGTTTGTAGTCAGTTATGGATGTTTTTTTATAGATATTATTATTTATTTATAATATAATCAAGTTATTTTGCTAAAATATATCCTTGTTTCCTGATGAGGCTAAAAATACACGAGAATCTATCAGAAATTTTCTTCCAATAAAATTAAACGTAGCTCCCAGTTCCCGAAGATAATCCTATAACTATTAGGTATCAACTAAGATTCATGCACGATTTTTAGAATTAACTTAGGTGAAATTTATCCAAATTGATGGATAGAATTGGTCTGCTGGATTTTTCTGGAGATTTAGAGTTTCTCAATGCACAATCTTTTAGTAGACCATATTTTCAGTTTTCAGTTGCCTGAAGGGTTGTGAAAGACAGGACAATGATATCATGCATGCCAAACGACTTGTGGCTAATTCGTCCTTAAGGATAGTTTCTTAGGGCTTGAATATACCAAACAAAAGCATTACATTTTGTAGGCAACTGCCAATTTTCATTTTTCCTAATTCATCCTGTATAGGAAAGTGTGAGAAAAATGTAATTTAAAATAAAATTAGTTTGCATTTCTTAAATTTAAAATAATAGAATTGAAATCAATTTAATAATTTTTTTTAGACCTTTTCCAAGGAGAAAAAAATGTCTAAATTGAAAAACTCGAGTAGATGTCTTTCGTCTTTTCTATTTTGTTGTTTGTGTTTGTCTCGTAGAAGAAACGGAGAGAAAAAATATAATGAAATAGGGTCAAGTGTCAACGAGCATTCAGTGGTGGAGTTTTATTTTTTTTGGGAGTTCAAAATATCACTCGCTGAAATTTATTTTAACTACAAAATTCTTTAGAATTATCGGTAAACACGGGAGGGAGCCCGAACCTTCCAGAGACCTATATAATGAAGGCCTTTCGGAAAAAATCTGAACCGTTTTCGTGGCCACCGTGTATATTTTTATACGAAAATACATGTTGTTCCTTTTGAACATTTTAGGCCACTGAAAAAATACTTTCTCCACGCCAATGGTTCAATTCAATCCAATTCCAAACATCTCCAACTTTTTTCAATAATTTCTTAGTAATAAAAGTTTTTTGCATCAAAGATTTTGTTTGTTTTTTTAAATGGCACACAAAAAAGCTTTTCCTCTTCCGAGCTCTATCCGTGCGGACATATTGATATAAAACAGATTTAGGACTGCACTGTCCCTCTGCATATAACTCGTGACCTATTATCTAAGTTGCCAGAAAGATGACGGAATATATGCTAATTATATGCGCTCTCTATTTTTTAGCATCCTCCATCTCTTCTAACCTATAACCTTCAGCGGTTCAGTGGCATATTCATGAAGTGCGCCTCTATAAGCTCTATACATATAACAACACGAAAGTCTTCCATGCTACACATATTCTTTTGTCCTTTCAGGAGTAGTGGGATCCCAATTTTTGTTTTGTTTTCAGTTCAACAACTCTTTTGGCATTAGATAGAACTTTTATTATATACAGGGCGTCCCAAATTAGATTATAATAGTAAAAATGGTTCTTATCACTTGTGGCCTTAAATAATTTTTAATAGGTAGATTAAATAAAGAATTTTTGTGGGTTTTTTACTGCAAAGAACTTCGGCTTAAATTTATTTAATTTGAACTCTAATTGAAGCCAAAAAGCACCTAATTTGCAAGTAACAAAATAGATACTTTATTCCTTTACCTAAATATACAATTTCAACATGAACTCGATCTACTATAGCTAGTTAGATATAATAATAAAGTTTTGGGATCCTGCTATGTTGAAACTTGAGGCAATTAATTGGATCCTGTAATTACAATAACGGGTCTATATAAATTTTAAGCTCAAATTGAAATGTTCTGCTCTATTTCCCTATATATTCATGAGTTTCGTATAGACATCGAAAACAGTGATTTGCAAGAAATTCAACAAACACTAATTCAAGAATTATGATACCCAACATCGGAAACACGACTTTTGTTAGAGGAATACGAGGGCTGTCTTTTATGTTGTCCGGGAAACAAGCTAATTTAATGCTTGTTGTTAAGTGTGGGATTATTATATTATCTAGACACGTTATTATCATAAAAATCAATGCTTTGGTAATTAATTATAATTTTATCAACAAAAATATCACCGTTCAATGACTGAACACACCTCCTCTAACTCGATAAGATTATAATTTTTTTTTATCAAAATAGGAACATGTAATGTTATCAAATACTTACGTGAACATGGAAAAAAGCAATAGCAATACCAATTAGATATGTTGGAAACACATATTGAAAAGTGTTATCAATGATTAAGTACATACAGTAGCTAATTGATATACAGGGTACTTCGAGAAGTCGTCTGTCTCTGACTAACAGTAATTAAATTACACGCTGATTAGGTTCAGTTCAGTACAAAGTGTTCCATTTAAAATTGTAAAATGAAAAAAAAATTTAATAGTTAAATTTTTAAAAAGATTGATTAACAGCTGCTTTTTTTACCCGCAAATCATTATCTAAAGTTAGTAAACAAATGATCACAGGCCACAGGGGGCTAAAGCTAGTGATGGCGAATTTTTTCCACCAATGTAACCTAACCTACTGTTATTTATTTATTCAAATAACCCTACAAACACCACAAGTGGTAATTACATGTAAAGTGGTAACAAAGACTACAATAATAAACAATAACAATAATAATATCACTTACACATCTAATAACAAATGAGAAAAAAAAAGGAAAAAGTAATGTGACAGAACATCAACTATTATGTAATAAAAGTATTCACATTAACACCCAACTCAGACATCAGAACCGAGCATTATCATTTAACATTCCCAATATTAGTGTTAGAGACGTGTTAAATACGAGGCATGTTTTTTAAGTAAGTACCGTTTTGGAATTAAAAAAAGACGTGCAAAGATATCGCAATAATGTTATTTTTACATGAAAGCCTGTACCTTAATCTACTTTTCTACATAATTTCCGTGAATATTGAGGCACTTGTCATAACGTGGCACCAGTTTTTGAATACCCTCCTCATAAAATTCTGCCGCCTGACTTGTTAACCACTGTATGTTAAATATAGCATACTAGCGAAAAAGCAGAGCGGACTGTTTTCTGTACACCCTCGTAATTTTCACGATATTTACAATTACCAACTTTCTAATCCTTCCGGAAATTTCACCTGTCAGTTTCCAACTCTATCCATATGTTTATCGTGTTTGTTACCCTTTCAACAAACAAACAACAAAATAAAATCAAATCGTAGGGGGTAGTAAATACAAATAGAAAAAAAGCCCCACCCCCACTCGTCATCACAGTCAATGTTTGTTAAAACCGTCTCCGATTCTAGTCGACCGCCACCTTTACAACAAGCAGTTGAAACAGCGCTGTGGGTTATAGTTGCCAGTAAATAAAATTTAAAAAAAATCGGTTCGTTTAAAACAGCGTCTGGTTAACAAATGCATAAATAATTCAATTATTATAAAAATGTTAATAATTATACTAAAACGTGGCAAAAATTAAAAGTGTAAACACAAACTTCAGGAAGTGTATTGTGTATATTATGTGAGTTCGCTAAAATTAAGTTTCCTGATTGTGGTATAAAATCTTACACTAAACATACACAAAAATAAAAATTGTGTTTTTAAAAACAATAAACTTAACGTGAAATTGGTTTTTTAATGTTGGTGTTATTTATTTAATCAACTAACTAATATAATAATTTTGAAGTTTTGAGAGTAGTAGTAAGTGGTTCAATTTAGACAAATCTATAATGTTAAATATAGGTACAGAGTGTCCACGTTTGATGAGATATGTCGGTTATTTTTCACTGTCTTTAACCAGATAAATACTCTGATGATTTACAGCTTTTATTGTTGTTGTTGTGTCGATATATAGGTAGTGCTAATTAGGGCATAGCTATGGTATGCTGACAAAGTCATTACGAGATCAAAGCAAGTTCGTTCGTCTCTGTTATCCACAAGCAGTAAAATAATTTAATTTTCTATTTAGGTAAAGTCATATATCTCCATGTGTTTTAATTAAATCCAAAAGCCTTAGGCTAATTATTAAATCGAGTTGGATATAACGTTTAGTATTATAAAATTATTCAGGAGATATTATTCAAATAGAGATAAAAAGCTCTTCTAATTAGTGCAGCAATTAAATACACAACACAAACACAAAGCAGTTTGTTTGCAGATACTCATAATACAGATAATAATTATAAATTAAAAGTAAAAACTATTAAACATTTCTCTTTTTCTTATAATTTAAGCCCAAAATCCAACCCAAACGGTGACACGTTGATACAATATTGCCCAACTACGCAACCACGTCCTATCGTCTAGAGCTCCATTTGTACTAACCCTTCTGTTCCTGTCCCTAACATATTCCAAATTGGAAGTTAATAATGGAATAAGTAGGTATACAGGGTGACATAGAAAAAAGTACATAGCATAGTGCCACAAAATAGAGGACACTAAAATAAGAAAAAAAGTCCCATGAACACGGGTCCGCAAGGCCTTCGGATAAAAGATACGGGGTGTTGAATTTGAATTTTTTTTTGGGTTTTTTTGAATATCTTTAGCCAGCGACGCAAGAAATGGATAAAATGTGGTATACAGGGGTTTTTATCATGCTAAATTCAAATATGATCTTAGTTTTGTGATTACTGTAATTCGAAGTCACCAATATGGGTTTTCTTTTAATGTGTGGGCAGGTATAATCAACAATTACTTAATTGGCCCATTTCGATTGCCCAATCGATTGACAGGTGTACTTATTTTATTTATTTATTTATTTATCTACACCTCAAGCCAACCTTATGATTGGATAGGGTCGTCATTACACACAAAACATTCTTATAATTACAATTTAACAAATACAGGATAAACAAAACCCGAAATACATACAAAGAACACAGAACAACATTTAAATGAAAGTACTGTCAGCTTAAGAATCAAAAAACTCTGACAAACTATAATAACACTTGTCATTCAAAAAATCTTTTCTTTTAAAAATATTTTCAGTTTTCGAGTTTTTTATTTCATCAGGTATTTTATTAAAAACGTAAGAACCTGCACATATAGGCGACTTCCTGAACATTGTAAGGTTATATTTATCGATGTAAATGTTATTTCTATTTCTAGTTGAGTAGTTGTGAGTAGGTCTTTTTAACTCAGTTTTCATTCGATACACATGAAGCCCTATTTTATATATATACACAGATGATAGAGTTAATATTTTACGTTTTCTAAACGTTTCTCTACAAGATTCCAAACGCTCCAAACCACTACTGTATCGAAATTTCTTGGAGAATGATTTAAACACATTATTGGAAGAATGTATTACAGGCATGATGGGGCGCCAGCTCACTTTTCTCGAGTGGCATGGGAATATTTGGACAGGAGATTTGGAAATACGTGGATTGGTCGAGGGGGGCCCGTACCCTGACCAGCTCGTAGTCCCGACCTTAATCCCCTCGATTTTTCATTCTGGGGATTTATAAAAAATGAAGTTTATGCAGTAGAAATACATAATGAAGAACAATTATGGATAAGAATTATGGAATCGTAGATTTCGTAATAACCCAGGAATATTTTAAAGATGCCGTCAATCATTAAGAAGGAGAATGGAAAAATGTATTGAAGTATTGGGTCTGCCAGATAACTTTTTTTTTTTGAAAATGCTATAAAAGAAAAACTGCTGAATATTTTCTCAATTTTCTTTTTTTATTTGAAAGTACAATGCTTCCGGTTAATAATGACAAATAATTTCATTCAAATGGCTGCCTCGGCTGGCCATGCAGTAGCCTACACGATCGGTCCAATTTTTAAGCACATTATCGATTGTGTGCAGCTGTATTTCACCAATGGCTTCACGAATATTGTCCTTTAAAGCGTCAATTATCTCTGGCTTGTCGGCGTAACACTTATCTTTGACGGCACCCCACAAATAATAGTCCAACGGTCTCAAATCGCAGCTCCGAGGTGGCCAAACGACATCAGCTCTGCGGCTGATAATGCGATCTTCAAAAACAGGGCGCAAAACATCGAGTGTAGCTTCAGCTGTGTGGCACGTAGCGCCGTCCTGTTGAAACCAAATGTTGCCAATATCCTCCTCTTCAATTTTTGTGAACAAAAATTCGTTCAACATGGCCCGATAACGATCGCCATTGACTGTAACGGCCACTCCTTGCTCATTTTCGAAGAAAACTAGTCCAATTATGCCTCCGGACCAAAATCCGCACCAAACAGTGACTCGTTTTGGGTGCATCGGCTTTTCAAGGTATGCGTGCGGGTTTTCTGTGCCCCAAATGCGACAATTTTGCTTGTTTACATACCCGCCAAGATCAAAATGAGCTTCATCTGAAAAGATGATTTTTTTGGCAAAATCTTCTGTAAGTCGATCGCAGGCCCACTGAGCGAAGCGAAAACGCATTGGATGGTCAGTTGGCTTCAACTCCTGAACCAATTGGACGTTGTATGGCGTCATACCAAGGTATTTATGCAAAATTCGTCTCAATGATGTCTCCGAAATGTTCAATTGTTGAGACTGATGGTGAATTGATGTTGATGGCGCTTCACGCACACTTTCTGCCACAGCAGCAATATTCTCGGGTGTACGCACTGTTTTTGGTTTTTCACGCTTTGGTTTATCAATGAGGATGCCAGTTTCTTTCACTTTTATCACGAGATAACGAACATACGGAGGTGACGGTGCTTCTCTTCTTCCAAAATCCGTACGCAATTTTCGTACACATTCTGCAACATTACCATGATTTTCAAAGTAATGTCGCAATATTTCCCAGCGTTGTTCAAGCGTATACACAACCATATTCGTTCAGCGGAAGGATAAAACTAATTATCTGTCAAATCAGACATGAGCTAAGTGTTACCCTTCACGAAATAAGCACTAGTTGAAAAAAAAAACGTTAGATGACGGATCCGATACAAGGGCAACAATTTGAACATCTTCTAAAAACTTAATGTTTTGTTTTAAGTAATCATATTTTTCATCATACCATTAAAATGTAATTGTTGAAATATTTATCATTGTTTTTGCAAAGGTTACTTTGGCGCTTTTTGAATAATTTGCGTGCATTGTCGGCTTTTAGATGCATTTGTACTGGAACCATTGCTTCTAGCGACTTGGACAAAGTATACCTCTCTTAAGTATAAAAAAAGGGATAACAAATTTTTTCAGTCGAAAATGACATACAGTGTATAGCAAATAAGTTACGACCGATTCAATAGGGATGAAACCCTGTATGTAGCAACCTCTATCAGTAATCACAAAACTAAGATCATATTTGAATTTAGCATGATAAAAAACGCCTGTATACCACATTTTATCCATTTCTTGCGTCTCTGGCAAAATATATTAAAAAAACCCAAAAAAAAATTAAAATTCAACACCCCGTAACTTTTAACCGAAGGCCTTGCGAACCTGTAAGTGTACTCTATTGTGTGGCACTATGCAATGTACTTTTTTTCAATTCTATAGAGCTAGATTAAAAGTTTGGATTGGGCGGCTAGTTGATCAATGACCTGTTGCAAAATAAGGAGAGAATAATAATAATAAAAAAATAATAATAATAATAATTGCTTTATTGCTCAACAGAAAATCCATTTACAGAGCAATCTTACTAAATTACTTAATATTAATAATAACAATACAAATAAACCGAAACAGAAAGAAACACCATACATTCAACCTAAATGTTCATTCAAAACACCCAAAACAGTACTTAAGTGATAAAAAAAAATATCACTCTCATCGCTTATAAAGTTATATGGCCGACACATTGTGTAGACATCAACAAATTGGTCCTAGGTCGGTCGTTATAAAATAAATTAGAAGATTTCGAAATTTGCCTTGATACCAGAAAATACAACTTTTGCAAGAGTTCAGCGCAATCAATCTTACTATGCAATATATTAAAAAGGAATTTTACTGCATGAAGTTTTCGTCTTAATTCTAAACTTTGTATTTGACATCTCGTTAACAAGATATCATACTCTATTCCTCTTTCTGGATATGATCCATCAGTTTTGAAACATAAGTATTTTAAGAACTTACGCTGAACTCTCTCAACAGAAACATTGTAACAGTTATAATATGGAAACCATATTAAAGAGCAGTATTCCAGCTTTGACCTCACATATGCATAGCATAAGGTTTTTATTGTATCCATATTCTCAAAAGATCTGGAATTTATCACAATGTAGCCATAAGACCTAGATGGACTCAGAATTATGTTATTTATATGTATATCGAATGAAAGAAGCTTATCAAAGGTCAGACCAAGATCCTTAATGGACTCAGGACGATTTAAAATCGTCTCACCAATCGTATAATCGAAATGAATGGCTGATTTTTTTCTGGTATATGACATAACTTTACACTTGGAAGAGTTCAAGTTCAGTTTGTTTTCCTCACACCAGCATTGAACCAAATCCATATCACGCTGCAAACGATTACAATCGTCAAGATTATTAACGGAATTAAATATTCATTCTCTGAAAATTCAGTAGTCCGGCTAAGTCATTTATAAAAATTAAAAACAATAATGGGCCCAGATTCGACCCTTGCGGAACACCAGATGACATATGGTATCTTGACGATTTATATCCATTATGGAGAACATATTGGGATCTATTAGTAATATATGAATGGATTAGCGAAACAGATCCAGCTCCAAGCCCAAACACAGTAAGCTTGTTCAACAAAACCACGTGCTTTATTCTGTCAAATGCTTTGGCAAAGTCCGTGTAAATCACATCGACCTGCCCTCCTCCATCAACAGTTTCTGAAGTAAATTGTGTAAACACAGACAGATCAGTAAGCGTGGACCTGCCACCGATAAAACCGTGTTGATTTATTGATATATTAGGCTTTGTCACTCTATAAATCCTCTGATATAAAATAATTTCAAACAGCTTTGAGAAATTTGATAATATGAATACTTATAGGTTTATAATTACAAATACAAGCCCTGTCATCGCTCTTAAAAATCGGACACACCTTCGCAACCTTCCAATCCTGTGGAAAAACACAAGTCCTGCAAATCAAATTAAAAATTTTAGATATGGGAGTGGAAAGGACAGTTATTGTATCCTTTACAAAAAAAGAGGGTATTTCATCCGGACCGGAAGTAAACTTATTTTTTAATTTTCGGGCAGCCCAAAAAATCTCCTCCTCAGAAATGTTATATAAGAGATAGTCGCGATTTGCCACCAAGTCAGATCAGTACGGTACTTCTGAATGCCTCTGTATGTTGTGTAATAAGATTGCCACACATACAAAATTCATATATTCAAGAGATATAGTGAGAACTTAACGAGAAATATATGTATCTATTACATTACTTCTCAATATACGTCTCGTCGAGAAATATTTTAATATACCTACACCACACAATATCTTTTCCATATGAAATTTAAATTTTATAACCCCATTTTCGTGTATTGTATACAGTGACGGATCTTGCATCATTATTTTTGTATTATCTAAAGTATTTTCTTACGTAAAGCATCATTAGTAACCGGTACCAGTGCCTGACCCATTAGGGAATGTGCAAAAATTATCACATTTTTATGATGTGTGAATATGTTTTTGACATACATACCTTCATGACAGTTTTAACGGAACATCATTCTTTTAAAAAATGAGGTCTAACTATGTATACAAAAGGGCGTTAATAAAATAAACATAATTTTTTGAATATCGGCGTATGTACCTATTCCTGACCCTAGTGAATAAAGGTTGCTCCTAAGTATGACATTATCGTAACATTTAGTTGACCCTTGAACAAGGCTGGTGTTTTATAGTACGTTGCTGCGAATAACTCTAGGAACCTACATGATATAAATCGCAATTTAAATAAAAAATTCATTTGTAAATATAAAAAAACATAATTTACTTCAAATTAAAAAGCATTTGCAAAAATATTTAAATTACAAATCATATGACAAAACTTTGTGACAAATAGGGTTGTAATTCTTTGACAGTTTTATCACCTCTACGAGCAAGCACTTTGTTTCCTTTTGGATTAAGGAAAAATACAGCTTCATCTGCATTGAATATTCTTGTGGGATTCTGAAGAATGTCCGTCTGATCAATCGCTAATAAATGCTCATATACTTCATGGAACCATCTGTTCAGTTGAATTGTGGTCACAGATGCTCTACTTGTTCTTAGATTCGGTGGTGTTCTCAAGCTTATTTCTGGATGCCGCTTGACAAACCATTGATACCACTTCCTACCAGGTTTATCGTGTTTACCTAAAGTCTTTTTTAACTCTGTAGCTAATTTTTCTACATTTACCAGAAAATGATCTTTGGAAATAGGAAAACCTGCTTTCGCCATATGTCTATAAGCCGCTTGACTAGAATTTTCTCTTTGCTTGCCGAAAAAAACGTCTCGGGACCCATTTTTCTTGACTCTGGATTGACACCTTTGACCTTATACAGTATAGTAAAGTTTTGCAACTTTAAATGCCTTTGCAACAGTTTTTGTAGGCATCCGTATCGTACGACTCTAATGGCATCTTCCATTGCACTTTCAGGATATTTCAAAATTTTTGTTTTGATCCATTTTCTGTCAAAAAACAAACAAAAAATGTTTAAAAAATAAAGGGTCAGGTTTATATATCTTTGAACTTAAATGTGACAGTGTTCAAAAATAGAGGGTCAGGTTAAAATTTAGCTTGAACCTAAACGTGACACTCTAGGGTCATCTATAGGTTGCGTTTGGATAATAACTGTTGTATACAACAGATATTTTATGAGTTTCTCACTTTGTATCATGAATGAGCTTATAATAAAGCTGATTCTCTTTTGTTTTTGTTAAGATGACACCGGTGTCACCTATAGGAAATACATGTATCACAATGTATCTATAGATGACCCTCGTCAAAATAAATCAAATATTAATATCTGCTGGTTTTTTTATAGTTTTTCCTATTTACCAAGTTATACCATGCTTATAAAATTCATCTACATCTAGCACCAAATAATAGTGTGTAATCTAAAAACTGTTTTATATGACCTACCTGTTATCATGAATGGATATCGTTTCTTACACAAAGCGCGAAGACCATGACACTCTCACATTGACGGCTTCAAAACAATAGTTAACCCAGTGGTACGAACATACTCGCAATATATTTTGTTTAAGAATAGGTTGCTACATCACACAAAAATCGCAAGAAAACTTACAATAATACCGTAATGCTTAATAAAACGAAATAAATGGAAATGTGTCATCTATTGGTACAGGGTCAGGTACTAATACATTTACCTTAAATGCAATTCAATCCTTATGTACGATGCCCAACAAAATATGCACACGGCAACATCAGTTTGGAGCTTTTTTTGGCAATAGAAGTGTTCAATTTAATTGAAGTCCACTGTACCAAGCTTAGCATATGTTTTATAAACATCTAACTCAAATATGTTTCAATTTTAATTTCATCTTCTTTCATTACACCGACATGTTTATAACATTTATACTAATTTTTAAAGCAAATATTTTAAAAGAGTTATTTTTTTTTGCTAAATTAATTTAGCAACCTTGTATATACGTGTGTAACCTTTAAATATATTTTAGTCACATATATTATAGAGTGTCCCATCGAACCAATTTTATATAGGTAACAGTTTTATGCGATCAAATTGATACCGAAGTTGAGGATGTTTGTCAGAAGGCCGCTGTTTATAATAATAATAATAATAATAATAAATAAACAAAAACCTTTGCATGGAAAATTCATGTCAGCCTTAAACAGCCAATGTGTGGATAAACAAAAATCAGTGGCATATTTACATAAGTGCCATCCAGGACCAAGTGGTGCCAACCAAGGGATATAGAAGAGCAGTGCTGAAGGAAAAATTACCAGATGACAAATGTAGGCTGTGTCACGCAGTCCAAGAAACCATACAGCATTTGAGTTCTGGCTGCACAGTTTTAGCACCCACCCAGTACACCAAAATAATTTACTTAAATATCTGTAAGTCAAAAAAATTACTGAACAATATTCCTCCTTACTACGCTTACAAACCTACTGCTGTGCTTGAAAACAATGAGTTTAAAATCTACTGGAATCTGGACATCCTTACAGTACGCAAAGTAGATCACAATCGTCCTGGCATTGTACTATTCTGTAAAAAACAAAAAAGATGCTTTATACTAGACGTGGCGGTACCATTGGATCATAATATAAGCAAAACGGTAGCAGAGAAAATAGACAAATTATATAGATTTAGCGTACGAAATAAAATCAATATATGAACAAAATGAAGTGAAAATTTTGCCGTTTGTAATATCCTCTAATGGGCTTGTCGAGAAGTTCTTTGTTCAATCGCTACTACTTCTGGGGCTCCAGGACAGCATCGCCGACGATTGCTGCAAAACAGTTGTCTTGGGAACGACCCGAATAATCCGTAGAACTCTGGGAAGCCTTGAATTTCAATAATTCCGGCCACCTAGAATAACCGAATTAATCGTGGAAAAAAAATAATAATAATAATCTCTTTATTGTCTAACAGGTATTGCTACCCAATAACAAGACAAAATCTTACTTAACATTAGCATACAAAAATACCCAACTTAGAACTAACTGAAAAATAGAAAAATACAAAAAAGGAAATACACGCATCAAAACGAAAGAAAATTGGGAGGATTACAAGAACAATTAATAATAACAATAAATAATTAACACATGAACATAATTCATCAAAGCAAATCCAAATCAGTAGCCCGTAAACATGTCTCTAAACTTTTCTTAAAAGAATCAAGCGATGCATTCAAAAAATCAACGTTTACATTAATAACTAATCGGTTGCTGTATTTACAATCCCGAAATAGCGGTGCTTTAGATTCATAATTAGAACGAATCTGTGGCACCCAAAATAAACTAGCGCTTCTAGAGTGAACCCTAGGGACACGAAACCATAGCTGCTGAAGCAACCGAGGACAATCCAACATATTGTTGATCAACTTAAAAAGAAAGATCTGAGACGCGAAGATGCGTCTCTCGGCTAACGGCCGAAATCCGAACCTTGCCAGTAACAGGCCGTGATCACACCCACGAGGAGGAAAATATTCATCAATTTTAAATGACAAATATTTTAAAAACTTTCGTTGGATACTCTCCAATCTCTGTATATGAACACGGTAGATGGGCGACCAAATGATTGTAGCGAATTCCAAAATAGACACAACAAAGGCGAAATAGAGACTATTGTGGCAGTCCATGTTGTTGAATTCTCTGGTCTGTCTAAAAATAAATCCTAACATTCGCAAAGCATTAGCAGAAACTTGCTCAACCCAACCCAACCCAAACCAACCAAAACCCTACCCTGTACTTAAAAACCAACAAAAACCCTACCCTGTACTTAAAAACCAACCAAAACCAAACCAAAAAAAAAACCAAACCAAAAGAAACCCAAACCAAACCAAAAAAAACCCATACCAAACCAAAAAAAACCAAACCAAACCAAAAACAACCCAACCCAACCCAACCCAAACCAACCAAAACCCTACCCTGTACTTAAAAACCAACCAAAACCAAAAGAAACCCAAACCAAACCAAAAAAAAACCCAAACCAAACCAAAAAAAAACCCAACAAAAACCCTACCCTGTACTTAAAAACCAACCAAAACCCTACCCTGTACTTAAAAACCAACCAAAACCCTACCCTGTACTTAAAAACCAACCAAAACCAAAAAAACCAAAAAAAAACCCGAACCAAACCAAAAAAAACCCAACCCAACACAACCCAGCCCAACCAAAACCCTACCCTGTACTTAAAAACCAACAAAAACCCTACCCTGTACTTAAAAACCAACCAAAACCAAAAAAACCAAACCAAAAAAAACCCAAACCAAACCAAAAACAACCCAACCCAACCAAAACCCTACCCTGTATTTAAAAACCAACCAAAACCAAAAAAAACCAAACCAAAAGAAACCCAAACCAAACCAAAAAAAAAACCCAACCAAAACCCTACCCTGTACTTAAAAACCAACCAAAACCAAAAAAACCAGACCAAAAGAAACCCAAACCAAACCAAATGGTAGTTGAAAGATAAATCACCATCCAAGTATACACCAAGATCTTTGATTAAAGCGCAGCGTTCCAAATTTGAATTATCGATGGTGTAGTTTCGCAAAAACGGATCTTGACGTCTTGTAAATGTCACCGACTTAGATTTAGAGGAAGTCTATTTAGATCACACCATTCTGAGAGCCGACACAGATCTATTTGAAGCTGTGCGCAATCGTTCTCACAAACAACAGTACGATACAATTTTAAATCATCCGCAAACAACAAATAATTGCTATTGAAACGAGAGCCAATATCGTTTACGAATATTGCAAAGAGAAGAGGAGCCAACGTACTGCCCTGCGGAGTTCCACTTGAGGCTGTGAATGAACTTGAACTGAATCCATTGTATTCAACAAATTGTTGCCTTACTCCCAGATAGGACTGAAAAAAAGATATCAGATTCCTGCCGAAGCCAATGTCGCACATCTTCTGTTGAATCAGGGAATGATCAATCTTATCGAATGCCTTGGACAATTCATTATAGATTGCGTCGACTTGCAAACCTCGACTGACAGCCGGAATTACATCCTGCAGGAAAGTGGTTAGATTGGTCGTTATACGAAGAAAACAACACGGTAATCGCCTCTGCCACAGTATTAGAAGACTAGAAGAGCGCAAGGCTTAAGGAATTAATCTGAAAACTAAACTAATTCAGCTCACAAAGATGTCTTGAGTTTGTTAATTAATTGATTTGGGCCGTTTTTAGATTTGGATTGCGAATAAAAACAACGGAGGTCACATTTTTGTTGTTATTAAACTAATATCTTTATAATATGCTAAAAGCCGGAAGAATGTAATTCAAGCGGTGTAATGGTGTAATTATTTCAATACGAGTAGTAGTGTTATAATAATGATCATGTTCATATTGCCGTTATTTCTAATACTTAGCTACTTTTATTATGTAAGGAAGTTTTCTAAACTCTATTCTATGGTTTAAAGTTGCCGACACTAATCCAGCTATAACGGCATTGTTCTACAACATTCTTATACCCAAGGAAGTTGTTGTAAACAGGAAAAAATATTAAAACGTACAGAATACAATAAAAAACAAATACAAAGTTTCACTGTGTTGGTATAGCTAAAAATAGAAATGGATTTGTCGTTATTGGAAGATTAATATACAGCATGTACAAATATTTGTTCGAATTAGTGGAAGAGGTTAGAGATGTCATTATCATCAGATAAGGAAAGGATTTTCCTTACCCCTCTCTTCCAACATAAACAGATTTTAAGCTAGGAAAGTTTATTTGGCTTAGAATCAAATCTAGAATTTATAGAAACAATTTTTTTCTGAAGAAATCCTACGTCAAGTTCAGATACTAACTAATTCGCTGATTTTAACGTCAGCCTTTTCATAGCAACTTTGCACGAACGCGGTTGTTGTCTTTTTAAAAATTAATATGGTCGTATATATTCAAGTTACCATTCAAGTTGTATTCGAATAAAATAGGACTCTTAGACCTTGTGTAACTAACAATACTACACTTGTCAGTATTAAGTTGCAGTCTATTGCATCCAAGTCGCTCTGGAGCGCGGCACAGTCAAGTGCACAGTCTACGACGGTGTAGATCTGAAGGTCATCAGCGTAGGCCTGGCCGCAACAGTTTAGGGAATGCAGCAGGTCATTTACGAATATTATAAAAAGCAGAGGTCCAAGGTTGGATCCCTGTGGCACACCAGAGGTCGGCGAGAACGCTCTCGACCCAAAACCTTCATAAGAAACAAATTGTGATCGTTCAAACAAGTATGACCTAAACAATGCAACGACTCTACTCGACAAACCAAAAGTTTCAAGCTTAGACAAGAGCACGAAATGGTCGACCCGGTCGAAAGCTTTCTGGAAATCAGTGTATACGACGTCCACTTGCCCTGCATTATCCAATGCTTCGCATATATATTGAGAGAAGCTTGACAGATTGGTCACACATGATCGCCCATCAATGAAGCCATGCTGATAGAGAGCAAGTTTCGGATGGAAGGAAACAACTTGTTATAGAGGACAATCTCAAATACCTTTGAGAAGTTGCACAGGACAGGATTGATGGTAAAGTGTAGCTCTACTGGATGTCGACGTTTTTATTGTATCGGTCTAAAGTGAAGGGTTTTGCAGGAATTTGCGTGTAAACAAAAGTCTGCAAATAAAGTTGAAAGTAGGAACTTTTTTAAAATGAGGTAGGTATATGCTTTACTTGCAGACTTTTGTTTACAGGCAAATTCCTGCAAAACCGTTCACTTTAGACCGATACAATAAAAACGTCGACATCCAGTAGAGCTACACTTTACCACACAAATATATGTGAAATAACATTGTATACGCAAAATTTAAAATTTATTTATAATAAAAGTACCAAAAAAATAGTGGCACATAAATGTACCACCAGGCACATACAGTAACATAAGAGAAACATTACATAAATATTTAAAACTAAATATTTTTTGAATAATTACCAGTTATTTATTATTTGTTTGTATTAATAAATATAATAAAAAGGTATGTTCTATGGAAATTTCTAAAGTATGTTTTTGGGTACTTTGCAGGTATTACACTCAAAACTGGTGCGGTTAGAACATGTTTTACATTTTGTCTATGTTTCACTACTTAGGACTATCAAGTGATTTTGTTCATTCAAACGTAACTAATTGACAATTGGTGATAATGCGCTTGATGATGGCCCTGGTTTCATTGAAGGGTACCCATAAATATAAAGCAATAAGTTGCCGTCTGAATTCGAGTAGCGGCATATTATTGTTTTCACACCTTCTCCATAATAGCCAAACTTGTAGATTAGGTTGATCAATTGAACAACTGAAGAAAGACCACCACTACTGTTTAGTCCTGATTGAAATTCCATAGCTAGACAGACCTGATCATTCAAAATCGACGCCTTCCATATTTTTGTTATAAGCGGCATTTGAATATGAATTTTACTTTTTTTAGTTATAGAATATCTCTACATTTTTCAAAGGAAGCATATGATTACAGCAGTTTGATAATACCGTTACAATGGAATTATCATTCCCCCGCACAAGTACTAAATTTCCATCGGTTTTGAGTTCCATTGTTCCTCGGCTTGTTTTAGCAACAAATTATACTCAGACATATTTGATTCTTTTGAAACTCTATTTTTCCGTAAAGTACCAGTAATAATTTCTAAATTGCGTACTGAACGTAATAAATACGTACTGGTGCGTGTTTGACAGTTCAAATACTAAAAATAGAACAAGGCCAACTGCGCATGCATATCTTTGAAATAGACATCATGTCTGTTCACTGGCACGTTTATGTGCCAATGGGTTTTTTTCCTTCATAATAAAATTTATGTTTTAAAAAAACTTATGGTTTTGTTGAATATCGTTACAATGAATATTTATCAATAACAAAATGAAAAATGTAACAACTAGTAAAGTAATTAAAAGTAGAAAAAAAATGTATATTTACATCAGTGCAGACAGGTGTAGTAAGATGCTTCACAGTGGGTTAGGTTTTCATTAATTTCTCAAAAATCAAGCACTGTAAAATCTAAAAAAAAATTATGACCTGTAAATAACTACGCAAGGAATAGTTCAGTATGTATCCAGAACAGCTCAATTTGGGGAGTTTTGAAAAAATAAAAGAAAATAACGCTGGCACATTTATGTGCCAATGGGCTTTAATGGGTTTTAAACTTAATCAACAAACAATAGCAAAAATTACATAACCAGTCAAGGTTGAACTGTTTCAATAAATGGTGATTATTAAAAGGACTAGAAGTAGCTATACAAAAAGGAAAAACCTACAACCGATTATTCCATAATATGTTGTTTTCAATTTGCGTGAGTGCTAGTCCATGTTCTCCCATAATGTACTTCTTACATTTGTTTGCTGTAAAAGAGAGTATTTTTATCTAACGTTGTTTGAGTATATAGAAACGGGCGAGGAATGTAATTTTTAGCAATCCTCAAGTCTTCAATTTACAGAAAATGTTTCTCTTTCCGCATTCCTGGCGAAACCCACAACAACAGAATTAAATATCCCCCCAAAAATTTATTTAGATTGTTTGTTTTTGTGCATCTTATACCTGTAAGATTTATGTTTCCCTCTCATTTTTACAAGCCACTAGCTTAAGGTTTACGTATAAAAGAGGGCAGTATAGATATGTTAATAATATATGAAGGCTAAACTTTAACTTCAAGTACTGGGGTTAGTAGAATGACGTCAATGATAAACGATTTATTAGCTCAATAAGGGTGGTGTGATGCTGATAAATTTTTACCGAACATTTTATAAATGCAACTTTTAGAAAGCAGCTCAAATGGTTCATTTTTTAAGAATAGGAATTAGGTAATGACGTATTTTTTGAAGCAGAAATTGTAAATGATAATGACTAATCAAATATGAAACTTCAATACCCAACATGTGCTAAAAAGTGTGTAACACAAGAATTAATACAACGATAATATATTATGTGCTATTAATACAATAAAAAAACCAAACTAATCATGAATAATCTAATTGAAATAAAAGGAGATTTTTAAAATCGTCCTAACAAAGCTGGCAACGAACGAGAACAGTGTCGGTTCATCAACCCCTTCCACACCCCTATCTCCTGTACCTTCACATTCCCAACGTGGCTCCCTATCGAGAACATCGCTGGGCAACTGTTCCAGTCCATCGCTCTTAATGGCGACGCCGCATATGCAGGCGGAACCGCCACATCCGCCTTCGTTACCACGCACATTATCCACCTCAGTATTACGGATAAAACGCCATCGGACATCGTTTTGGGATAAGTTCTGGACGGATCGAACTAAACGGGATTTGTAAGTAAACATGATGACAACAGCATTACATATTTATTGAGAACACCTCGTATACTCAATGTTTTTGGTGAAGGCGCCAATATATCTAGATTTGTTTTTAACTACATGTTTTAATTTGCGCATTCGCCATATATCAAGAATATATATATATATATATATATATATATATATATATATATAAAGGTAATGTTTGTTCCATTTGCAATTAACATTTTGAACAATACAATTTTCTATTTAACTGGTTTTAATTAATTTCAATGTGTTTGACATTCTCATTTATCGATAAATGTAATACGTATATGATTTAATATACTTAAAACTGTTTTACGTTTGCTAAAAATGTGATTTTCCAAATTATTCATTAATTATGATTGTGGAATATTGGATAAGTCACAAAACCATTGGCGGAGTTTACTCTAGAGCAGCGGTTTCCAAAGTGGGTGATAACGCCCCCTTGTGGGCGCTGCAGGCCTAAAGGGGGGCGGTAAGAGACCCAGAAAAAAATGGGGGCGTTGTGTAGAGGCTTGGGGGGCGATTTGTAATTTTATCTAGCTAGAAGGACTCTTAGACACCGACTGAGCTCTCGACTACAACTTGTGAACATCAACTAATATTAATTAGGATATTGCTCAAACTCGGTTCGATATTTCTCTCCGCGTAGTTTATATATCTGTCCTGTTTTATGTTTTATTCAATAAATAAATGAAAAATCATGTCAATCGGTCCCTCCGCTGCTAGAAATTTAGAGACCGATACAAAAGGCGAAACCATATTCAATACATTGGAAAAGTTTTGTGATGAGAAAGAGATTCCCTTGAAAAATATTATATCAGTTGCTACGGATGGCGCTCCAGCTATGACAGGGTGCCAGAAAGGCTTCATCCTTGCTATACATAGACAACATTTAGTTTCTAGAAACTTCAGTGAACGACTATTTCAATCATTGCAATATGTCATCAAAGCAGTCAATAAAATCCGTAACAGCTCTTTGAATGATAGATTATTTCATCAGCTTTGTGTTACTAATGACGAAGATTTCAACCGTTTGTTGCTTCATACTGAAGTTCGTTGGCTATCAAGACGCAATTGTTTGACTCGATTTTACAACCTGTTTGACTCTGTGATACAGTTCTTGGAAACTAAAGATATACAGGATTGCGCAACAAGCTCATTACATCAAAGAATGATATAGCTTACATGACAGACCTGTATAAATTGTTCAAGGACATGCATCTCCAACTGCAAGGCAATGAACTAAATTTAATTAAAACAAAAAATGTGGCAGATCTGCACAAAAATAATATGGGCAGACGTGAGTTTCACAATTTTCCGAATTTATCAGTATCCTGCAGTAAGGACGATTTGTTTGCCTACTGCCAACATTTTGAAAACCTCCACATTGACTTCACCGAACGATACCAGGACATTTTGAACTTGGAAATACCAGACTGGGTGTTGGATCCTTTTTCAAATGTCAACACAGCAATGTAACCTCAGCTGGAAGAAGAACTTATAGAATTGACAACAAACGGGGAAATAAAAATCAAGTTGAAAAATTGCTATCAAGAATTTTGGCTACAAAAACCGATCCCGCAATTGTACCATGGATTCTGGTCAATCGTTCAACGATTCTTGATAGCATTCCCATCGTCGTATTTGTGTGAACGTGGATTTAGTGCTGTGGCAACACTGCTTACTAAAAAGAGAAATCGTTTGCATGTTACCGAACGTGGCAACTTGCGGCTGTTCTTGAGTAGGTACCTTGGAATCTGATCAACAAACTTATTAAACAGCATCATATTCATCCTTTACATTAGTTTTTATATAAGAATCGATTATGTTTGTTTTATTTTGAATAAAAGATACTCTCTCTGAATACTATAAAGTTGCGTTTCAATAATCATTCTCATTGGCAGGTGTAGCCCGTAGCTCAGGTCTCAAATTAACTTAGTGTTTTTAAGTAGGTGAAAAAAGGGGGGCGCTAAAAAATAATTTATTCTCAAAGTGGGCAGTAGACAAAATAAGTTTGGGAACCCCTGCTCTAGAGGGTTTTCTGAAGTAGTCAGAGACAATTAGAGGGTCCTATTTCATTATTATTTTATTTTTAATAGTTTTTGTCGTTGACAGAAATACTCTCGAACTAGAAGCGCGTTGCCCACCAGAATAACGATTAGATTATTCTAGTAGCCCCTTCAAATAATAAACCAGAAAGTTTTTGCTGCTTTTACAATTCGTTATAACTAAATTTGCATGAATGGCGTATTCGCTTGGATTAATTATTCTTTTTTTGTTGTTTTTTGAAGTACCTTTTCCGCCTGCTCGTAATCCTACCTCTGATATCCAAATAACCTATATGGTGAGTTTTAATACCCCTAAATACATATATGCGACTATACCTCTACATTTCCTGCTTCATTGCCCTATATAATTAGAATTTTTAATGACATTTGCATTTTCAACAAGAATATGAGTGTCCCAGATATGGTATGGACATGAAATGACTGATTGAAAAAGCTAAAACATGCAAATGGTTTTCTTATAATACATAAATATATTTATTTGTTCACAGTCATGGAGAAGATCTTATCGTCACACCATTCGCACAAGTTCTTGCCAGTTTGCGAAGTGTTCGCAACAATTTTCAAAGTCTTACAAATATCCCGGCGAACAGGTAAGCGAGGTATTACTCATTCCCTGTAATTGTGTTAAAAACCTACCAAACCACTTCACTACATAAATGCTAACTTTGAGTGAAAAAAAAATCAAAAACAAAGTTCTTACACATACATAGTGGCAAAGCTCTCAGCTCTGATTAATTAATTTTAAATTAACGACTAAATGTGTGCTAAACTTATAATTATAAAATGATTATAAAGTGCTCGTATAGGGGTATAGGGCCCTGTCATTCTCCATGCGTTACAATTTTTTTTTACCCCCAATTTCAACTTTTTATATAATCAAAAAAACTTCTTTTGTAAGTTTAATAACTTCCATACTTTGATGTAAAAATATACAAATAACCTTTAAGGAAATATTCTACTATTTTATCTAAACAAAACTTATACTTAGAGAAAGTTGTGTAACCAAATCGAAGTTTAAAGAAGTTATTGGGTTTCAGATCACGACGCTCTTCGGGAGCAGCAACTGCGGCTACTCCACAAGCCCGAAATTTCGTTCCTGGAGGTGAGTAATACTTGTTAGATTTAAAATATTATTAATTTGTGGAGTTTTGTTTGACCCTATTATTGAGATTTCTTGTCACTGTCTCTATAACATCATTGAGCATTTAGAGAGTGTTCAAAATTCTTGCTTTAACATGTCTCTAAACTTTTCTTAAAAGAATCAAGCGATACATTAAAAAAATCAACGTTTTCATTAATGACTAATCGGTTGCTGTATTTACAAGCCCCAAATAGCGGTGCTTTAGATTCATAATTAGAACGAATCTGTGGCACCCAAAATAAACTAGCGCTTCTAGAGTGAACCCTAGGGACACGAAACCATAGCTGCTGAAGCAACCGAGGACAATCCAACATATTGTTGATCAACTTAAAAAGAAAGATCTGAGATGCAAAGATGCGTCTCTCGGCTAACGGCCGAAATCCGAACATTGCCAGTAACAGGCCGTGATCACAACCACGAGGAGGAAAATATCCATCAATTTTAAATGACAAATATTTTAAAAACTTACGTTGGATACTCTCCAATCTCTGTATATGAACACGGTAGATGGGCGACCAAATGATTGTAGCGAATTCCAAAATAGACACAACAAAGGCGAAATAGAGACTTTTCAGGCAGTCCATGTTGTTGAATTCTCTGGTCTGTCTAAAAATAAATCCTAACATTCGCAAAGCATTAGCAGAAACTTGCTCAATGTGGTAGTTGAAAGATAAATCACCATCCAAGTATACACCAAAATCTTTGATTAAAGCGCAGCGTTCCAAATTTGATTTATCGATGGTGTAGTTTCGCAAAAACGGATCTTGGCGTCTTGTAAATGTCACCGACTTACATTTGTATAGATTTAGAGGAAGTCTATTTAGATCACACCATTCTGAGAGCCGACACAGATCTGTTTGAAGCTGTGCGCAATCGTTCTCACAAACATCAGGACGATACAATTTTAAATCATCCGCAAACAACAAATAATTGCTATTGAAACCAAAGCCAATATCGTTTACGAATATTGCAAAGAGAAGAGGAGCCAACGTACTACCCTGCGGAGTTCCACTTGAGGCTGTGAATTAACTTCAACTGAATCCATTGTATTCAACAAATTGTTGCCTTGCTCCCAGATAGGACTGAAAAAAAGATATCAGATCCCTGCTGAAGCCAATATCGCACATCTTCTGTTGAATCAGGGAATGATCAATCTTATCGAACGCCTTGGAAAAGTCAGTATCGATTGCGTCGGCTTGCAAACCTCGACCGACAGCCGAAATTACATTCTGCAGGAAAGTGGTTGGATTGGTCACCGTACAACGACCCTTAATGAACCCATGTTGCTGGTAAACTAACCTTATATGAGTATAGCACGTTATATGTCTCCTGCAACTACTAAGGCACTGGAGGCCAGAATTGGCAAACTTTCAAATGCTTTTGCATGAGTTATTGCTGATTCGAGTCGGCTAAAATATTGCTGTTTCTCTGATGTGTATATATTTTCAGATGAAGCCTATCTGAAAATGGCAATGGAAACAATGGAAGAACTAGATTGGTGTTTGGACCAATTAGAGACTATTCAGACGCATCGATCTGTGTCTGATATGGCTTCATTAAAGGTAAGTCTTTTAGAAATAGAATTAGCTACTGCCACTTACTGCTACTTTTTTCTTCATATATTGGAGATCCTGAGAGTTGTCCGGTTAATCGTCTTTTATCAAAGTGCCAATTGAGCCCACGTTATTGAGTAAACGTCCTCATAAACAGACTCATTACTTACTTTAGTTTAATGAAAACATAATTATTTTTAAAGCTAATTTAAAAAATCATGAAGTGGAAGGATATCAAAGCAACATAGAGTCGACATTCCACAAAGTTGTTGACATAATTAATTTGGCTTGGGGCTATTATTCTTTACAAAATATTATAAGGTATAAGGTACATCTAATTTGGTATATCGCATTATTACGTTCTGTTCCAGGAAAACAGTGAGATTTAAGAGGATATTTTCAATTTGAGAAAAATACCATTGACGTCACTTGATGTTAACTTTAGCCTGCTTGTGAGTTTACAGGCACGGACTAATTTTATTAGAGTATAATAGGCAGTAAATCATTTTTTAAGAGACTGCAAAACGTTTAGCCCCCTACTTACAAGAAAAGATCGATGCGGTAAATTTTAAACGAAACACTGTACGAGAGTTATTTTTACAGCAATTGAAAGAACATTTCTTACTCTCGGAACGCGTATAAGAGTAATTTTCTAAATTCCTAATAGTTTTTGAAAAAATTGGGAAATAATTACGGTACATTGTTTGTCGAGGGACTTGATTTGAAGATACTTATCTGATGCGGTAACTCTTAAACGAAACACTATACGAGAGTTATTCTTACAGCAATTGAAAGAACACTTCTTACTCTCGGAACGCGTATAAGAGTAATTTTCTAAATTCCTAATTGTTTTTGAAAAAATTGGGAAATAATTACGGTACATTGGATGTCGAGGGACTTGATTTGAAGAACCTTATCTGCTGCGGTAAATCTTAAACGAAACACTATACGAGAGTTATTTTTACAGCAATTTAAAGAACACTTCTTACTCTCGGAACGCGTATAAGAGTAATTTTCTAAATTCCTAATTGTTTTTGAAAAAATTGGGAAATAATTACGGTACATTGGATGTCGAGGGACTTGATTTGAAGAACCTTATCTGCTGCGGTAAATCTTAAACGAAACACTGTACGAGAGTTATTTTTGCAGCAATTGAAAGAACACTTCTTACTCTCGGAACGCGTATAAGAGTAATTTTCTAAATTCCTAATTGTTTTTGAAAAAATTGGGAAATAATTACGGTACATTGGATGTCGAGGGACTTGATTTGAAGATACTTATCTGATGCGGTAAATCTTAAACGAAACACTGTACGAGAGTTATTTTTACAGCAATTGAAAGAACATTACTTACTCTCGGAACGCGTATAAGAGTAATTTTCTAAATTCCTAATTGTTTTTGAAAAAATTGGGAAATAATTACGGTACATTGGTTGTCGAGGGACTTGATTTGAACATACTTATCTGATGCGGTAAATCTTAAACGAAACACTGCACGAGAGTTATTTTTACAGCAATTGAAAGAACACTTCTTACTCTCGGAACGCGTATAAGAGTAATTTTCAAAATTCCTAATTGTTTTTGAAAAAATTGGGAAATAATTACGGTACATTGGATGTCGAGGGACTTGATTTGAAGAACCTTATCTGCTGCGGTAAATCTTAAACGAAACACTGTACGAGAGTTATTTTTGCAGCAATTGAAAGAACACTTCTTACTCTCGGAACGCGTATAAGAGTAATTTTCTAAATTCCTAATTGTTTTTGAAAAAATTGGGAAATAATTACGGTACATTGGATGTCGAGGGACTTGATTTGAAGAACCTTATCTGCTGCGGTAAATCTTAAACGAAACACTGTACGAGAGTTATTTTTGCAGCAATTGAAAGAACACTTCTTACTCTCGGAACGCGTATAAGAGTAATTTTCTAAATTCCTAATTGTTTTTGAAAAAATTGGGAAATAATTACGGTACATTGGTTGTCGAGGGACTTGATTTCAACATACTTATCTGATGCGGTAAATCTTAAACGAAACACTGCACGAGAGTTATTTTTGCAGCAATTGAAAGAACATTTCTTACTCTAGGAACGCGTATAAGAGTAATTTTCTAAATTCCTAATAGTTTTTGAAAAAATTGGGAAATAATTACGGTACATTGGTTGTGGAGGGACTTGATTTGAAGATACTTATCTGATGCGGTAAATCTTAAACGAAACACTGCACGAGAGTTATTTTTACAGCAATTGAAAGAACATTTCTTACTCTAGGAACGCGTATAAGAGTAATTTTCTAAATTCCTAATAGTTTTTGAAAAAATTGGGAAATAATTACGGTACATTGGTTGTGGAGGGACTTGATTTGAAGATACTTATCTGATGCGGTAAATCTTAAACGAAACACTGCACGAGATTTATTTTTACAGCAATTGAAAGAACACTTCTTACTCTCGGAACGCGTATAAGAGTAATTTTCTAAATTCCTAATTGTTTTTGAAAAAATTGGGAAATAATTACGGTACATTGGTTGTCGAGGGACTTGATTTGAAGATACTTATCTGATGCGGTAAATCTTAAACGAAACACTGTACGAAAGTTATTTTTACAGCAATTGAAAGAACATTTCTTACTATAGGAACGCGTATAAGAGTAATTTTCTAAATTCCTAATAGTTTTTGAAAAAAATGGGAAATAATTACGGTACATTGGTTGTCGAGGGACTTGATTTGAATATACTTATCTGATGCGGTAAATCTGAAACGAAACACTGTACGAAAGTTATTTTTACAGCAATTGAAAGAACATTTCTTACTATAGGAACGCGTATAAGAGTAATTTTCTAAATTCCTAATTGTTTTTGAAAAAATTGGGAAATAATTACGGTACATTGGATGTCGAGGGACTTGATTTGAAGATACTTATCTGATGCGGTAAATCGTAAACGAAACACTGTACGAGAGTTATTTTTACAGCAGTTGAAAGAACATTTCTTACTCTAGGAACGCGTATAAGAGTATTTTTCTAAATTCCTAATAGTTTTTGAAAAAATTGGGAAATAATTACGGTACATTGGTTGTCGAGGGACTTGATTTGAAGATACTTATCTGCTGCGGTAAATCTTAAACCAAACACTGTACGAGAGTTATTTAAACAAACTTGTTACTACGATACCATTATGATTTCACGTGATTGATCACTCATTGAAGCAACCAAACCTTCGGGAAAATCCTCAAATAATCATGAATTGCACTTTTTCGCAAAGTCCTTCTCTGTCGTAATAAAATGGGAGATCTGTTTAGTTTTACGGGAAACATATTTGACTGCAAATTGCCAATTTGCCATACAGATTCATTGTGAAAATGTAAACAATGTTTTCCCTGTTTTAAATTGGGAGAGATTTATATTAAAAATTTTCAATGAACTATACTGAGTAAATTAAAAATAAAAGTACTCAAATTATGCTAGCCTGCTCTTATTTACGTATATAAAGTAGATTAAAATTGGATTGCAGGCGCCAAACCAAATGGTTTAGACTACTTTTTCTCGTTAGATTCAATTTTCATTATTTACTCACGTACATTTGCATTATTTTATTAAAAGTTTACCGGATTTCGGGAATATGGTAAAATTGTTTTAAAAAAGGTTTTTAAAAATATGCAATATAATTTAGCCGGGCCCTGTATTATATATTTAATAATAGCAATTAATTTATTACCTTTAATAAACATAGAGGTAATTCTTTTGTACTGTTTAAAAAAAAATAATAATAATAATAATAATATGTGTACGTGACATCAGTAACATACTTGTACCCATATTTTTTTCGCATTCAGGTAATTTCCTAATTACCTACTCATATTAAAATATATTAAATTAAATATTAATAAAACATAACATTTATCATTTGGGCTACTTTAGATATCAGTGTATTGGAAAATTAAATGAATTAATTATGGATTAATATTATAGTCCGTATGCTAGCGATAGTTTTTATATAATTATCTCTTTCAAGTAAGAAGAGCCTCTTTATTACGTGGAATGTTGAAAAAACTACTCAAATGTTTGTGTAAAATGAAACGAACAACGCTCTCAGAGAATGTACTCGCCAGTCTCCTCAAAAGGTAGTTAACACTCGACAATCTTTTAGAGAGGTTATCAATCTAGACCCCAAGAAATTTAACAACCTTATCGTTAACGAATTGACCCCTAAGTGAAAAATCAATCCGCTCTGTTTTTGTAATATTAAGGCACAGTCTATTGGATTCGAACCATTTTTCTGCAATGACAAATTTATTATCGAGTTGTTTGTTGTTATTTTTGTTAGACTCATCGGCATACTGAATGATTTGAGTATCTCTAACAAAAGCGGAGAAGTCATTGACATAGAGCAAAAACAAAAGAGGACCCAATATCGAACCTTGGAGTACCCTATGGTTACATCCCGTGCATCAGACCTCTCTCCCTCGCACTCCACTATCAGCTGTCGATCGCTCAGGTAGGACTCAGTGAAGTTCAAAGCAAGCCCTCTCACACCATACAGAGGCAATTTTGCTAAAAGAATTGTATGGATCACAGAATCAAATGCTCTGCTAAGATCACAGAATATTGATGTAAGAGTCTCACCCCTCTCCATTGCATCAACAATAGACCGCACCAACCTTAGGATTGCTTGTTTTGGAGAACTTCGCCTTCGATAACCATACTGTGATTCTGAGACATACTCTCTATGATCTTAACAACCTCCAGCTCATCAATAGGTGACAAATATAGGATGTTACTGGCAGAACAAAAATATTCATTGAAATCAGATGCTATTTTGAAGCAATGGGTCTTTAATAATCTTCCAAATTGTTTTCGATTTGACATCAGAGTTAGAAATTAATCGCTCGTAATCTTCTTTTTTTGATTGTTTAGTTTTTGCTTTATAAATGTTCCTAATTTTTTTAATTTCACTATCAAATGACAAATTTGGATTTGCATCATTGCTGGTACGCCCACGTTTAAATTCAGCAATCCACTTCTCTACTATTTGTCTCGATGGAGCAGTTTCCACTATATTTTTTTTTTCATCAAAAAGCAATGCTTTATCAGACCTCGAAATTCCCTTTTTTCCATTAACAAAATGCTATAATTCACGAATCAATAGTCAGCTTGCTGTAAAATTGATACACGTAAAAATCATATAAAATTCTATAAACACTGTAGTACGAACATATTTTAGCCGAACGTCAATCAACCTGTACCTATATATAAAAATTATTAAATAGAGAAATCTTAACACAATTTTATCGAGTTGCTAATTGCCGTCTATTTGCAACGGACAAAGTCAAAATTACTTCAGGTACATGTCGTACTGATTTAATGATAGCTAATTAACTGTATATTGACGTTAATGCTTTGTCTTAATCACACAAACAGCGCGAATTGTTTTTTTGTGTTGTGATTTTATTTTATAATTATTTCTACACTGCTTTATTACAAGTTGTAATTTTATTTGACGTATAATAAAGTAATAACTACCAGTTTAATTTCCACCCGAGAAGACATTAATAATTTTTCTCCGGTTTTTTTTTTCTAGGTTAGTTTCAAAGTTGATGATGTGTTTAATCCTATCCACGAAACGTTCTCATTTTTGCTGTTCTCCCTTTTATAAATAAATAAATAAATGCTTTATTGCTCAACAGTTACAAAGCAACCACACAAAAGTATCAATACAAAGAATATAAATATATATATAAGACAATCAATAACTTGATAACTTTACATAACACAAGTAAATTAAATTAATAGAGATATAAATAAAGAAATAAATATAAAAAATATATAAACAATCAAATTCAATCATCACAACCAAGTAAAAGTTCTGCGGCCGCCAAAATATGTTTCAGTGTATCATGAAACAAATCACAATTCCGGCACACCACATTAAACGTGCGAGACATAGTGGACAATGGGGACCTCAACATCATATTTGTTCGAGCTCTATCACAATGAAATAATTGGTAGTTTCTTGAGTTTATTCGCGGAACAGTAAGACGGAATCTTTCAAGCAGCTCAGGACAATCAATAACGCCATTAAACACTTTACAAACATTGCTTATGCATGCAAGATCCCGCCGCAATTGCAATGATTGCACACCAAATCTGCCATACGGCACACCATGCTCAGGATAACTACCATCGGATTTAAAGCAAAGATACTTCAAAAATTTGCGCTGCACTCCTTCGATGTTTTGCTTGTAACAACCATAGCAGGGATACCAGATCAGAGAGCAATATTCAAGTTTGGATCTGACGTACGCGAAGTACAGTTTTTTTAGCGTATTAATATTGCGAAAAGATCTGCCATTTCTAACGATGTAACCATATGCCTTGGATGTATTCGCTATCATTGTCATTATGTGTTCGCTGAAGGTAAAGCGCGAATCGGACACATCACCAAGATCCCTGGTAGTTTCTCCTAGTATATGACACAACTTTACACTTTACCGGGTTCAGCATAAGATTATTAGCATCACACCAATCCCCGACCAAGTTCAGACTGTTTTGCAAAACATGACAGTCGTCAACAGAGTCCACAGTGGAGTAGATCTTCAGATCATCAGCAACAATCAATCTTTCAGATTTTAAATTTTTTCCCAGGTCGTTAATAAAAAGATTGAACAGTAGTGGTCCCAGATTCGAACCTTGAGGTACTCCTGATGTTGCATTGATTTATAACCGATATAAGAAACAAACTGATCTCTGCCGCTAATGTAAGATTTTATCAATAGCTTAATCAATTTAATAATCAATTTTATCAGTAGCTTAATCCGAATGCAGGAAGCTTCCTAACCAAAACCGAATGATCGATCCTATCGAACGCTTTACTGACGTCAACCTGACCTCGAGAGTCCAACGCTTTGGAGACATACTGCGTGAAAACGGCCAGGTTTGTAACGGTCGATCTTCCGGTTACGAATCCGTGCTGGTAAGAGACCATCTGTGCTCCAACACCTGTATAAATTCGATTATATAAAACCACCTCCAACACCTTTGAGAAATTGGAAAGAATAGAGATCGGCCTGTAGTTCTCTATCTGCGAGCTAGTGCCACACTTGAATACAAGACAAACCTTAGCAGTCTTCGAAACCGAGGAGAAGTGATTGGTTTTAACTATTAAATTAAAAATTATAGACAGAGGACCACTAAGGACTCCAATTGTGTCCTTCACGAGAAACGAAGGAATGTTATCAGGGCCAGAAGTGAACTTGTTCTTTAACTTACGCGAGGCTTTTATTATCTCTGCATCAGTAATGCCATCAAAGCAGACATCACTACCACAAAACCCCGCAAGCGAGCTGATCGTTGATGTTTAAATCTTATTCGACGAAACCAAGCTTACGCTAATGTACCTACAGTAAATACCACGGTCGACCAATTAATTCATAAAATTTATGTTTCACTAGTTGCCATTCACAAAAAGCCACAATCGTACAAACGCAGTTGCTACAATTCTTAAGCATTCAACAACATGTTCTTTTAGATGACGTAAATAGTAATTATTTTACAGCAAATAAAATTCTACAACTTATTGCAGTATATAAATCATTTTGTTTGTTATGAATGTTAACAGACATAGCTTGAATATTATAATAAAATATAAAGTAACATAAATTTATTTAATATGAAGTTTTCACAAAGAGAGGTGTTATTGCTATAATTTCAAAATACCAAAAAACACTGAAAAAAATATTGTACGTAAAACCAATGAATGGTTGTCATCAATATTTTGAACATTAATATTATGAATTCGTCACTGTTACAATGAATTTTGATCATAAATTAATAATTTCATACATAGAAACAATGTACGATGAAACATTAATCAATAAATGCAAGACATCGAAAATTTATGTTTTTTTTCCATCAATATAATGTCACTATTTATTGCTTCAATGTTTTAAATTTATTAATTTATGCTCTTCGCCTTTAAAACAATAATTTGTAAATCATACACCTATGAACAGCGAACATAAAAACTAATAAACGATCATCGTTGATTCAATGGATGCTAACCATTAATTTTACGAACCTAACCATTAAATTCTGAATAACGCGCGCAAATCAATGCACCCGGACCATAGACTGAATACTCAAAACATTGACATTATGACATTCTCATAGACTTTTTGTTTCTTTTTCTTTCTTGGGGTTAAAGTTCTTCTAAGCAAAAAAATTTTTTTTTTCTCTTGAAATATGTTTATTTCAATGTCACCCACGTACAACGTTTCGGCTCATTAGCCTTCCTCAGGTACATCTCTTTCTAAAAAAAAAATTTTTTTTTTTGTTTTTTGTAAACAGAATTAAAACTAACAAGTAAGTGGTACATGTACACTACATCACAACAACATTCAGTGTAAATAGGTAATATATAAAACACATACACAATTACATATAATACTTATTCTTAAATTATTTTCTATTTTGAAATTTTTTTTTGTTTTTACCTTACCAACATCGCATGGTTCTATGGAATATACCACTTTTAGTGGGTATTTTGTTTGAATTAAAATTTTTGTTCATTGATGGGTATACACACAAAGGTATCAGTTGGAGTTTTTTTTTTTTTTTCCTTTTATATATTTTATTTTACCACTTTATCAGCCAACTACCACATCGTTTACGAGGGATGTATTAGAATTTTTTTTTTTTTTTTTTGTTTTATGGATAGTGATGTTTTTTACTTATTAAATTAGAGGACATACATTTACATTTTTTATTAGTTGTTGATTGCCAGTGTGCCATGTTATATGATATTATTATAAATTTGGCTAAGAAATTGTATGTCTGTTCTATCATTAATGCTGTTCGTGTTTTTTTTTATGTGAATCATCTCCAATATTTCTCTTTGACAGACGAAAAAGAGAAATATTGGAGATGATTCACATAAAAAAAAACACGAACAGCATTAATGATAGAACAGACATACAATTTCTTAGCCAAATTTATAATAATATCATATAACATGGCACACTGGCAATCAACAACTAATAAAAAATGTAAATGTATGTCCTCTAATTTAATAAGTAAAAAACATCACTATCCATAAAACAAAAAAAAAAAAAAAAACTTCTAATACATCCCTCGTAAACGATGTGGTAGTTGGCTGATAAAGTGGTAAAATAAAATATATAAAAGGAAAAAAAAAAAAAACTCCAACTGATACCTTTGTGTGTATACCCATCAATGAACAAAAATTTTAATTCAAACAAAATACCCACTAAAAGTGGTATATTCCATAGAACCATGCGATGTTGGTAAGGTAAAAACAAAAAAAAATTTCAAAATAGAAAATAATTTAAGAATAAGTATTATATGTAATTGTGTATGTGTTTTATATATTACCTATTTACACTGAATGTTGTTGTGATGTAGTGTACATGTACCACTTACTTGTTAGTTTTAATTCTGTTTACAAAAAACAAAAAAAAAAATTTTTTTTTTAGAAAGAGATGTACCTGAGGAAGGCTAATGAGCCGAAACGTTGTACGTGGGTGACATTGAAATAAACATATTTCAAGAGAAAAAAAAAATTTTTTTGCTTAGAAGAACTTTAACCCCAAGAAAGAAAAAGAAATAAAAAACTGTAACAAGGTTCAAGAAAAAGACATTACTAAAATATATAGACTTTTTGTTTACGCGTCCTTTTTGTTTTGTTTAGTTAAATGTATACAGTTGAAAAGTGAAGTGTGTTCCTAAATCTATTTTTAAAATTTGTTCCCAAATAATACAACAAATGTAGAAATATAAGGTAAGTAGTAATCCTTTTATATAAGTACCATTTAGTAAAGTACAAAACTAAAGTCAGTTTAAAACGAAAAAAAAAACACAGTGCGTTATTTTTTTGTAATGTTGAAAACCCGCCGATACGAGGGGAGAAATTTTATGGGCTCTTCATGGATATTTAGTGCTATCCGCTAAGCTATGTTCCAAAGGTGCCAGTGGAAAGATAAGCCATTTAAAGTACACAATAAAAGACTCTCAAGAATCTTTTTTATTTTGTGCTAAAACAGTTCAAGAAATAGAAGAACATATAATAAACCTTAAAGGAAGAAAATCTGCAATTCAACCGTACTTATGGGTTCTATAAGTCAATTCTAAAGACGCACACTGTTAAAAACCTGTTATTTTGATTAATAATAATAATATAATAAATGACTTTATTGAGAACTTAGAAAAGTTACACAAAAGGCGAAGTCGATGCACAGCCTCCTAGCTTAACATATTAGCAATACTAAAGATAACTGCATAATAATAACAACAACAAAAACCCTGATACATAAAAAAAAGGCAATGATTCCTGGATGCCCTGCGGCACTACGCAATGTCCTGGGCCCAGACACTGCCGTTCCCAAAATAATAATAATAATAATAATAACAGTTTATTTGTAATTTTATCAGTTATAAATTTCAATTAAACATTTTTACAGTAAACTAAACAAATTACAAAAAGGGTTAGAAAAACAGTAAAAACTGATACATAATTTTAACCCTAGAGAAAAAAAAATACAACAACACCATAATTATGAAATATAATTACACTATAGGAATACTTAAATTATAAAAGTAAAAAAAAATGACAACCTGACTTCTATCATTCACATATGTTCCGAGTAGAGACACAGCATACTCGCCAAAGCCCAGGTAACCCACAATGGCCAGCAACAAACCATGACCAATGCGGTCAAATGCCCCTTGCGTAGTCCAACAGCAGCAATGCCGTCAATCGACCCTGATCTACTGCCCCCAATGCATCATCCAGTATTTTAAGTCAAGTCGTAGAGCAACTGTGACCCTGACGGAACCCAGACTGGACCTCCGACAACAACCCATGCCCATCAAGATATGTGTTAATTTGATTACAGATCACTCTCTCAATAACCTTGGAGATCGCTGGGAGTATATTAATCGATCTATAAGATCCTTAAATGTTGATGGAGTTTTAGTTTTGGAATTGGAATGACATTGGCTTCTTTCCAACATGTTGGGAAGTTCCTCGTTTCTATATAGTATATATATATATATATATATATATATATATGTATGTCAAAGGGCGGTTTTGGGGACATTTTCTCATAACTTTTGTGTTTTATGGGGACAGATGGTGCTTGTGAGGACTGGTCTCATAAAATCCATATGTCAAGGGGGTTTTATAGGGACTGTCCTCATAAAATTTTTGATATATTGAACATGTTTTGTGAAATGGTGTTAAGGGGGACACTGCTAATAAATGTCTAATTACTTCTTAAACAGCGACTAATAAGAAGCTTGTTTTAGATAAAATCTCAATCATTTCACTTGAAAGGGTGTCAAAAGAGATCCTAACCAAAACATCCTGAATAGAACGATCCGTTAAAAATCTCGCCAATCAACCGACAAATCCTACGAGTGGCTCCATAAGACGGTAGACACGATTAAATGTCATCGATATGTCTAATGCTACTGATTCCCAAATATTTCCTGCTTCGTTTAGGAAGGGTGCGCGTGGAACTTCTAATTGAATCATGCCTTTCATTAATACTGAGTGCAACATTTCGAATGCGTCTTATTAATGCATCCCTAGTATCTACTTTTCCTTTGTAAACCTCGATTTTTAACGAACCCCATAAATTGTAGTCCAACGGCGGGAGGTCTGGCTATCTAGGAGGCCAACTAATAGGACCATCGCGACCAATCCAACGCCCTGGGAACCTTTCGTCCAAATGTTGCTTGACCCGACGATCGAAATGTACAGGCGTCGTGTTGATAATACATTTGAATTCTCTTCCAGTAGTCCTTGCAAGTCACTTTCTTAAAAACCTAAGTAGTGATCCCCTGTAAGGCGATTTTCCGAAAGAAAAGGGCCAATGAAATTATTATCGATCATGCTGCACCACACGTTTACTGAAAATCTGTGTTGAATATTACTTTGGACTATGGCGAGAGGATTCTCGTCCGACCATACGTAGGAGTTTCGACTATTATTGATGCTGTCACGGGTCAGTAAAAAGTATGTGCGGTAAAAATTGACTTATTAATTATCCACTCACAAAATTTCATACGCAATTGAAGATTTTGTACACGCTGTACATGGTACGGTATAAGCCTTACTTGTGAAGCGTATTAATCACTCTTTTTTGGGAAATCCTTACCTGATTTCCAATTCTTCGTGAGCTCGTCGTCGCATCTTCTTCCACTAAACATAGAATATTTTCTATTTCTTCTAAATTCTGTTGAATGGCTCGTTCGGATGTTAAATTAGCAATTGGAAGCGTTCCGGTCTCGTAGAGATTGTTGAAAACCCTGTTGAATGCCTTTCTGTTCGGTGTTCTTTCATGTGAAAATCGTTCATGATATTATTCAGCGGCCACTGTAGCATTCCCATTACACAAACCATAAATAAAAACCATATTGGCGTATTCAAGATGTGAATAAATGTGTGGCATTTTAAAAAATTAAAATTATACAACTCCGAAAGTTAACGGTGAATCAATGTAACCGTTTATACTGACACTAACATAATCGTGACCGCACAAAAATCAGAAAACAAATTATAATAACATTTATTACAGGAAAACTGCAATAATTTGTTTTTGCCTTATAACTTGAAAACAAATGAATATTGGATAACAACATTTGAGTTTTTTCTTATTATTGTGATGCATAGGTTACACCCATAAAGTTAGCTCCATTCCACCTGACTCACCCTGTATATCTTTGATTTAACTATAAAAAAATGACGTTTAAAATATTTGACCGTGTACGCAGGAGAGGTCGCTGTGGCCATGGCGCAATGACCTGTCCCCTTAAGAATCTTTCCGCTTCCCAGCCTATTTAACCTAAAAAACCAAAAAGTACCATTGAAAATAAATAACATAATAGTTATTTGTTTAACTAGGCAAAAAGGTAACGTTGAGGCTATAAACTTATCCGGGGCATTAAATGAGCTCCTCCTATGCCGCGTTTAACATAATATAATTTTTCCCAGGTTGATTAAAATTTCCAAAAATTTAAAAACAAATAACTTTTTTATTTATTATAGTGATTATTGCTGTTGGGACAAATTCTATATAATGTGTGCTCTATATAAATCGAAAATATTTGGGGATCGTTGCTATGGAAATGAATTATAATAATAATCGCCGTATAAATAAATTTTCCCTTAGTTCTTATTATTGTTTTACAAAAAGATAGATACGCATTCTTGAGATTATCTCTTTCAAACAAACATATTTCTCATGCAAAATAATATAATTAGCGAATCCAAATATATGATAAATTGGAAAATAAATATCTAAACTAAAAAGACTATGTTTAATAAACAAAATTAATCGACAATTAGCCAAAATTTAACAGAATATTATGTACTACAACTTAAGGGAACTATTGTGTAATTAAGCTATGCTGCTTCTTTAGATCGTCTTTTCAATAAAACCTACTTTCAAATAGGCAGTCCCCATAAACACCTTTGTCCTTCCTAATATGTACATATCATAACCAAACAAACCGAAAAAGTAGCATTTAAACAACAAAAACATCAAAAATATTATATTTCAGGAGCATTAAAAAAGCTCGTGTAAATGTTTTTGTTTAAATTTCTATGCTAAATTAATTTTAGTAAATTTCGAAGAAAAAACAAGAAAAACCACTTGTTTTTCATATAAGGATGAACCTGTTGCTTGGGACTGCTTAAGGTATTCTGATTTTGCCCGTAAAATCCATGATGCTTAGGGTACCACAAAAGATGTAAATAAAATAATGAATAAAAACGATATTACTTATTAGAAGATATAAAATTCAAACCTAATAAAAAGGTTTCATATGCTATGTTTGAGATTAAAAAACTTATTAATCTCGAATCTTTTTTCTTGACCGCCAACATAATTAATGAGCAGAAATTCTGATTATACTTAGCAAGCAATAACTAAAAAACAAACATAAATAACGTAAATAGGCAGTCCTCATAAACACCATTATCCTTCCTAATATATACATAACATAACCGAACACACCAAAATAGTAGCATTTAAACAACAAAAACATCATGAATATTATATTGCAGGAGCATTAAAAAAGCTCAAATGTTAATGTACTCACAGTGTAAATGTGTTTGTGTAAATTTCTATGTTAAAGTAGTTTTAGTAAATTTCCAAAACAAAAAAAAAACACATGTTTATCATACAAGGATAAACCTGTTGCTTGGCATATATTTTTTAATAAAGGACTCATTAAGGTATTCTTATTTTGCCCGTAAAGTTCATTATGCTTACGGTAATACAAATGATATAAATAAAAAAATAAATAAAAAACGATATCACTTATTAGAGTTAAAATTCGGACCTAATAAAAAGGTTTCTTTTACTATGTTAGAAATTAAAAATCCTATTAATCTATAATCCTTTTTCTCGACCGCCAACATAATCAATGAGCAGAAAGTCTGATTATACTTAGTAAGTAATAAGTAAAAAAACAAACATAAATAGGCAGTCCCCATAAACACCATTATCCTTCCTAATATATACATAACATAACCGAACAAACCAAAATAGTAGCATTTAAGCAACAACAAAATCAAGAATACTATATTGCAGGAGCATTAAAAAGGCTCAAATGTTAATTTACTCACAGTGTAAATGTTTTTGTTTAAATTTTTATGATAAAGTAGTTTTAGTAAATTTCCAAGAAAAAACTAGAAAAACGACTTGTTTATCACATAAGGATGAACCTGTTGCTTGGAATATATTAACAAAGAACTGCTTAAGGTATCCTGGTTTTGCCCTTAAAGTCCATTATGCTTACTACTAACCACAAAAGATGTAAATAAAATAATGAATAAAAAACGATATTTCCTATCAGAAGAAATCCAAAAAGTTTTAATTTTCTTTGTTTCAGATTAAAAATCTTATTGAACTCTAATCCTTTTTCTCGACCGCTAACATAATTAATGAGCAGAAATTCTAATTATAGTTTGTAATTAGAAAAAAAAAACAAACATAATTAACTCAACTAGGCAGTCCCCATAAACACCAATATCCTTCCTAAAATATACATAACGTAACCGAACAAACCAGAAAAAGTAGCATTTAAACGACAAAATATTGCAGGAGCATTAAAAAAGCTCAAATTTTAATTCACTCACAGTGTAAATGTGTTTGTGTAAATTCCCATGTAAAAGTAGTTTTAGTAAATTTCGAAAAAAAAAAACAAGAAAAACCACTTGTTTATCATATAAGGATGAACCTAATGCTTGGGATATATTTTTAAATAAAGGACTGCTTAAGGTATTCTGATTTTGCCTGTAAAGTTCATTATGCTTACGGTACCACAAAAGACGTAAATAAAATAATTAATAAAAAACAATATTTCCTAGCAGAAGATATACAATAATTCTAACCTAATAAAAAGGCTTAATTTAGTATGTTTGAGATTAAAAATCTTATTGAATTTAATCCTTTTTCTCGACCGTCAACATAATTAATGAGCAGAAATTCTGATTATACTTAGTAATTTGAATAAAAAAAACAAACATAAATACCAATATCCTTCCTAATATATACATAATGTAACCGAACAAACCAGAAAAAGTAGCATTTAAACAACAAAATATTGCAGGAGCATTAAAAAAGCTCAAATGTTAATTTACTCACAGTGTAAATGTGTTTGCGTAAATTTTTATGTTAAAGTAGTTTTAGTAAATTTCGAAAAAAAAAACAAGAAAAATCACTTGTTTATCATATAAAGATGAACTTAATGCTTGGGATATATTTTTAAATAAAGGACTGCTTAAGGTATTCTGATTTTGCCCGTAAAGGCCATTATGCTTACTACATAGGTACCACAAAAGATGTAAATAAAATAATTAATAAAAAACGATATTTCCTAATATAAAGGTTTAATTGAGTATGTTTGAGATCTTATTGAACTCTAGTCCTTTTTCTCGACCGCCAACATAATTAATAAGCAGAAATTCTGATTATATTTAGTAATTAGGAAAAAAAACAAACATAATTAACTTAACTAGACAGTCCCCATAAACACCAATATCCTTCCTAATATATACATAAATGTTAATTTATCTACTCACAGTGTAAATGTGTTTGTGTAAATTCCTATGTAAAAGTAGTTTTAGTAAATTTCGAAAAAAAAAGAAAAACCACTTGTTTATCATATAAGGATGAACCTAATGCTTGGGATATATTTTTAAATAAAGGACTGCTTAAGGTATTCTGATTTTGTCCGTAAAGTTCATTATGGTTACACAAAAGACGTAAATAAAATAATGAATAAAACAAGATATTTCCTATCAGAAGATATACAATTCAAACCTAATAAAAACGTTTAATTTAGTATATTTGAGATTAAAAATCTTATTGACTTCTAATCCTTTTTCTCGACCGCCAACATTATTAATGAGCAGAAATTCTGATTATACTTAGTAATTAGAATAAAAACAACAAACATAAATATCTGAACTAGGCAGTCCCCATAAACACCAATATTCTTCCTAATATATACTTAACATAACCGAACAAACCCCTAAAGTAGCATTTAAACAACAAAAAGTACAGGTACAAAACTCATATACCATCAGTAATATTTTAAAGTTTCTATAAAATAGTCTTCATGTAGTAGATTTTTGCCTAAATTTATAGATCAGTTTTCAGAGTGGGTCAAACCAGGAAGAGTGTTGTTTTGTCCATTTCTTCCTTCATTCTGAAATTCTCTTTGTAGGTATGTTTGCCTAAACCGCAAATTTTTCAAACTACTATAAATTTCACCATAAACTTGTTATATTTAATTATTAAATATGTTTGATATCATGGGGTATGACGTCATTAATATTTTTTTCAAAAGACAACCCATATTTTTGACGGTGGTCATGTTACATCCGGAAATTTTTGAGTAAATTTAAATGTTTAATTTTTTTTTATTTTATTCAGTTCATTTAACAAACTAATTAATAAATTGTTCAGACCTAGGTCCTTCCTAATTTCGTAAAATACTCTTTAAACACGGCACTGGTGAGAACGTATTTTTAAGTACTAAATATTTTTTTTAAGGGTGCGTTCGACATAGGTTTCACTGCAGCCCCACAGTATTGGGAAAACAGTTCTAAAGATAACCACTATTGTTTTTTTTTTTGTCAAAAAGACATCTTACTTTTTATGATTCCTTATTGAAGTAGCTATGTTCTTGACGTACTTTCAGTTGTGAAGTTGGCATTGTATTTATTCATTGCTTTTCGCGAAGAAAATAAATAAAATGCGTGTTTCTGTTACTCATAGAATATCTATTCCTATCATGATTGGATATGGCAACAGAGTACGAAAGCAGCTTGAAGTAGTTGTACTGTTTAATGACAAATCCCCGGATAGGCCTATAACTCAATTAGCAGTAAGCAAAATTGAAACGAAGTATCGAGAAAGTGGCACTGTTGAAGGTATCCCTAGAGCTGGGCGTTCTACGCACAATGTACATACCAAATTCGAAGTCTTTTAGCTAAAACCAAGAGATCCCAGTCAAAACTGGGCATAAAGTTTAAAAATTGGAAAAGCTGCATCCTTATAAGCTAACTTTGATACAAGAGCTTTCCGAAGATGATCGAGACCGATGGAGGCAGTGCTTGTAAAAACATTGTTTTCTCTCAGAATGTAACGTTTCACAAGTAGGCACAGTAAATCGGCTGATATGTAGGTACTGGGCCCAGGAGAATCCAAAATGGATGATAGATATTCAGAAAATACAAGTATGTGCGGCTATTGCGGCAAATAAAATCACTGGAACCTCCTGTTATTTTGAAGAAATCCTAAATGATCCAAGATACCTCCAATTTTTACAGGACTATGTTGTACCCAATCTGACAATTCTATTGTCTAAGGCAAATAATCCTGCTCTACCAAATGAAAACTTATGGTATCAGCACGATGGTGCACCCCCGCATTTCCCAATTGATGTGAGAAGTTATCTTGACGAAGTCTTTCTGAATAGATGGGTAGCCAGGGGTGGCTCTATTGAACGACCTGCAATAAAGTCCTGCCCTCAATCACAAAATATAGTATTACTCCCATATATAATGGCAATCATTCGCTCGGGTAAGTTGTCCATCACCTCGGGGCCTAATCGTCACCCTCCCGAATGAAAACTATATTATGCCTGTTGAATAATATACTTACTACCACTATAATATTCTAGAAGTTTTCTCAAGATTGCTAGGAAAACACTTTAAAAAACCTCTAATTATGTTAATTATTCAAGAAAACTATTTTGATTTTTTTTAATAGCAACACATACAGCATCATCCTAATAAAGAAGAGCGAATGTTAAAGTTACATATAGTTTTTAAAATTCGGAAATACCTTGTATTTTGATATTTTAATTTCTAACATTATTAGGGATTATTAGGGCATAATCTATATTTTGCAAAAGAAATAAACTTCTACACAGCAAAACTACTGAGTTATTCGAAAAAAAAAGCGAATGTGCTGCCCCATTAAAAATAACAGGACCGGACCAAACAAAAAGAGCGAATGTAACGAATTTGGAACATTCGCTGTTTTTCATTACGTTGAGACCAACATTTGTTGGAATTTTGTGTTTTGCTTAGTTTTTTGTGATTATTTAGTTACACGACTTTTCACAAATCGCAAAAAACTTATTATCTCTTAACGCAATTAAGCACGAAATGGCCGTTACGAGGTTACATTCGCATCTCACGAAATCCGCGGGAGGCTGAAAATACTAAGAAAGAATAGCGAATGTGCATAGGTACTAAATTCAAACAGAAGCGAATGTGGTATATACCGGGTGTCCCACCGGGAAGAGATTCGATCGATTATGGAGAAACTACACTGTGGAACAATCTGAAAATCCGGTGTAGTCCGTATATCGGCGGAATCTATTCGGCTAAATGGTTTTCAAGAATCTAGTACTTCCAGTTATACCAGAAATGGGTGTCTACTTCCTTATTTCAAATGCGACCCTATCTAAATTATATTTTTTTTGGATTCTCCTTGTAATCAATTAAATTTCAAATTCATATCACTATTGTAGTAGAACAATGTAAAATTGTCAATATTTTGAAAACTATCAGTTTTTGGGATAGACATCTTTTCATAAACTTGCCCTTATTTTTGATGCAAAAAAATAAAAAATATATAAAATGGGGGGTTGCCATTTAAAAATTTTGAATTTTGACACTTTTTGCATTTTGATTTTTACCCTTCTTTTCAAATACCCTGTATTAATATTTCCTAAAAAATATACATACAATCTCCTAACAAATTAAGTTATTAAAGCTTCCATATAATAAAAAATTGTTATTATTCTTCATTTTGAAAACGTCATTTTTGACATAAAATTTCAAATATTTCGAAAACGACTGGCAATCTTTTCTATAACATATTATGCATGAAATATGTTTGGAATTACAAGGAGAATCCCAAAAAAATTAATTTATATAGGATCGCATTTGAAATAAGGAAGTTGACACCTATTTCCGGCATAACGGGAAGTACTAGATTCTTGAAAACATTTTAGCCGAATTGATCCCGTCGACCTGCGGACAACACCAGATTTTCAGATTGTTCCACAGTGCAGTTTCTGCATAATCATTCGAATCCCTTGCCGGTGGGACACCCGGTATAGTGGTCATAATGCTAATAAAAAGAGCGGAAGTGCATTCTCACAACATATTCGCTTTTTTCGCTTATAATATTCACTGTCTAATTCCTATTTTAGCTTTATTGATTTTGAAACTGTCTTTTTGTCTAGAATTTTCTTATTTCTACTTTTCCCAATATCGATAGAGCAACTTGCCGGTGGATCACCCTGTATATAACACATAACAAAAATTAAAAGGACGGGAAATTTTGAAAGTTCTCTGCGTGCGTATTTTCATTGAAGATCACTTGTTCGATGTATGCAGCAAAACCTGAATATATAATTCTAATATAGGGAATATAAGTAAGTAAATATAATGCAGAGGTATAAATTATATGTGCAATATAAAACCTACAACGAAAAAATTAAACTACAGCCAATTTTGAAATTCTCTGCATACATATATTCAGTGAAGATTAGTTGATCGATGTATACCGCAAAAACTGAATATATAATTCAAATATGTAATATATCTGTATATATACTCCCACCTGAGATGTCCCCAAAACCGCCCTTTGACATACATATATATATATATGGTTAACTAGATGCTGTATAAAAGGCATTATAAACGGACAACTACTACTACTAGCATATCAATAGTGATCATGTCACTCCCTACAGCATTTGACTTAATCCCAAGCAATGCATCAAGTACCTCCCCATGATCCACCATTGTAAATTCAAAGTTAATATCAGGCCTAATTTTATTACCTAAGTAAAATTTGATCGTTCCTGGGTCCGGATTGTTGGTAGAAGTGGCAACAAAAAAATCATTAATATTATCAACATCATGAATAAAAGACGCTATTGTGATATTTTCCCTTGCATAAATGTTTAGATCTCGTAATAATTTCCAATTTTGTTTAGAAGAATTTCCGCGGACTAGTTTCGAAATTTCGAGTGTCGTACAAATATGATTTAATTTATTTACAAAGCAATTCTCTAACCATTGGTACTAGTATATTTGAACCATACTGCACTTTGCAGTACACATAATACATATGTACCTATATGCTCGCGATTATTGATTGAATACAGAACAATAATCGCAATCTTTCGTAATAATAATTTCCGGCGAACACAATTACGTAAAACAATTATTATAACCCAATGTAATAATCAGCTAACATTGGTTTAACGTACAAAAGTCATAGATTCATGTTTCTCGTTCGTAACATTAATAACCTTCAGAAATCGGTTTAATGTACAAAAGTCATAGATTAATGTTCATCGTTCGTAACATTAATAACCAGCTAACATCGGTTTTACGTATTGGAGACATAAACTAATCTTCACCGTTCGTAACATTAACAACCTGGGAACATCGTTTTAACGTACAGGAGTTATAAATTAATGTCCATCATTCGTAAGATCAATAACCGGCGAGCATAAATTTATGTTCTTTATTTATTAATTCAACGTACAGGATTCGCTACCGAATTTATGTACGAACGTTCATTGTATTAATGTCACCCATCATCGGCTCAAATTTAATGTTGACGTTCATTGATTTGAAGCACTTTTTTATTAATATCACGTACCTTTTCGGTTCAGTGAAGTAACGTTGTTTATATCATCTCTAGTTTTGCGTGAAAATCGAAGCTCCCTAAAAATTTAGAATGGTCAGAATTGTCAATTAATCAGATATTGATGAATATAATCAGGGAGTTTACTATTCATAAACTTACTTAACTATTGGCAAAAAACACACGTTGTGGTAACAACAACAAAAATAGATTTAACTGTCAGTAAAATATCCATTGTGACTTTGTTGTAACGGCAAATATTTGAATATATTATTCATAAGTAAATTTGCTCTCATGCCATTATTGAAACATTTGTCTTTGTTCGAAAGCATATAATGGGAGTTAAGGCGATAGAGAAAAAAAAATGTAAAATAAGAACAAATATTAGCTAATGGTTTTGTTCTACACAATAGATTGGCATAACAATGAATGAGGTTCATCTTAGTAATATTAGGATATTCATAATGGGAAATTACTTAATTTTCTAAACAATTCTTTTAACAAAAATTCTTAAAAAATGTAGCCTAGTGAATGACGGAGACTTCTGCAGTAGAATAACGCCTGTATTCAAGAAGGGCGATTGTCAATTAATCAGATATTGATGAATATAATCAGGGAGTTTACTATTCATAAACTTACTTAACTATTGGCAAAAAACACACGTTGTGGTAACAACAACAAAAATAGATTTAACTGTCAGTAAAATATCCATTGTGACTTTGTTGTAACGGCAAATATTTGAATATATTATTCATAAGTAAATTTGCTCTCATGCCATTATTGAAACATTTGTCTTTGTTCGAAAGCATATAATGGGAGTTAAGGCGATAGAGAAAAAAAAATGTAAAATAAGAACAAATATTAGCTAATGGTTTTGTTCTACACAATAGATTGGCATAACAATGAATGAGGTTCATCTTAGTAATATTAGGATATTCATAATGGGAAATTACTTAATTTTCTAAACAATTCTTTTAACAAAAATTCTTAAAAAATGTAGCCTAGTGAATGACGGAGACTTCTGCAGTAGAATAACGCCTGTATTCAAGAAGGGCGATTGCTCGGTTCTGGGTAATTACAGACCAATATCAATTACTGTAATCTTCTCTAAAGTCATTGAGGTACTGCTGAAAAATAGACTAATAGAATATTTTGAATAACATGACCTGTTTGACTCTGCTCAGTTTGGTTTTCGATCCGGACGGAGCACGGTCAAAGCAGTGTCGGAGATTGTGGCAGGCATAGTTGATGCCTTTGAGCGGGGGGAGCACGCATCGTTGATGGTGTATGACCTCGCCAAGGCGTTCGACTGTGTCTCGCATACTATTCTTTTGGAAAAGTTGCATTTTTACAGTGTGAGAGGTGGTCCTTGGAATCTTATATAGTCCTACCTCACTGGTAGTGTGTTAAAGTGGGAAATATTGAGTCCATCAGGGTTGACGTCAAGCACGGTGTGCCCCAGGGGTCGGTACTGGGTCCCTTGTTTTTCATAATATATATAAACGATATGTGTTCTTACATGAACGACAAATGTCGCTGTGTATTGTTTGCTGATGACACGTCCTTTTTAAGTACATCGGATGTGTTTGAGAATCTCAACATTTTATCTAAGCATGTCCTGGAAGCAGCCGAAATCTGGTTCTCAACAAATAATTTACAATTAAATTGCAACAAAACTAAACAAATTTGTTTTTCTAGTAACCCTAAATTTGCTAGTAATGACTCTTGTAAAATACTTGGGATTGTTGTTGATGGCGGTTTGAATTGCGCCGAACACGTGAGTCAGCTTAGTAGTAAGCTGTCTGGTATTTTATTTGTAATTAGGCAACTCAGAATGGCGCTTTCCTTTGAGGTTCTTAAGTCTGTCTATTATGGATTGTTTCATTCGCGTATTGTGTACGGGGTTATTCTTTGGTGCAACTCATCCAACGCGTTACAGGTATTTAGGCTACAGAAAAAAGCTATTAGACTGTTAGCTGGTGCGGGGCCTATTGATCACTGTCGTCCATTCTTTCTTGGGTACAGGATAATGCCTTTGCCTTGTGTTTATGTGTATCACCAGCTGATGGAAATTCATGAGCATAAGGATAAATTCCCTAGGCACGGACAGGTTCATGACCACAATACTCGTTCAGTTGGGTTGACCATTGCGCCACGTTTTAGACTTAACAAAAGTCAAAATAACAAGCTTCCTGCTAGCTTCAAAATTTTAAACCAGAATAAATTTAAAAGAAAAATAAAGGAACTGCTCTTAAGTAACTGTTTTTATTCAGTTGATGAATACATATCACACTCATTTTGAAAATGATGGTCTATACGCCTTGTTGGATTTGAGATAAAATATGTTGAAATTTGTTTGTAAAATGTAATCGTGATTGTTATACATAGATTTTACAAGTTGAATTGTAAATTTTCTATTTGGACGTGCTGTAAATTGTAATTAACAAATTTTTGTAATTGCTACTATGGTAAATAAAGATCTACCTATCTATCTATTATTATTTAATATGTTGTAAGAATTTTTGATTTATGTATAAATGTTCCTTACTTTTCTTTATCTAATCCAGAGAAATGTTAATACTTTTTGAGTGCTTATCTCACATTTCGACTATATACTGTAATAAATACCACAGCAGTAATCATTAAAAGTTTTTCTTTCTAACAAACTTTTTAATTAGATATTTGTTGTTTTCATGATATACAATTCCAACGGATGACTCATTGTTTTGTTTACCGTGATTTAATTAATTATTATTTGCAGAAAACAAATCTCAAACAAATATAATTAGCAGTAAATTAGCAGATGTTCCAATTATTTGCTATTATATGCAAATAATTGGGTTTGATAATTTGATTGATGTGTACCGAAGCATTTTATAACAAAAAAACCCTCCATGAAAGTTTGCTCCCCAAAAAACGTCTAGTAGGACATTTATGGATAAATTAAATAATAAGGGTCCAAGATTGCTGCCTTGAGGCACTCCGAACAGACAGACATTTCCAGTTTTGATGATCGCGAAAAAATTTAAATTATCGGCCAACAAAAGCCCAAATGAATTTCCCAGCACTTCTACTAGGGCATTTAGGAACATATCTTTGTACATTTATTTATTTAACCCATTTGAGTAAATACTCCTAAGTGTTAATATCAAAGGCATTTTACTGTAAGTTTCTTGCCAACAACACAAAGATTTCGTTAGTTAAGATAGTAATTCTTCAATGATTATTGTAAATACAATTTCCAAAATGTATTGTCTATTTTTGAACTGAGAGTCCTTTATTTTCTGTTCTGTGGTAGGACAGGATAATAAAATATAAAACTGCGAGCTTGTCTAGAGTAGCAATCAGTTAAAATTATGCCGTTATATATTTAATTTATCAATACATACTACTATAAACCAGTTTTCATTAATAGTTTGAAACGACTTTATTTAAAGATATTGTAACTACAGGGTGTTCTGTGGATAACTGACGACACATAGCTCTCTCTGCAAGAGTATGTGGGTCATCTCATATCTTTTAAATTAGCTAATCTCATGTGCAGCAATTAGCTGAGATCCTTGAAGAAAGAGGTCCCACATGAGACCCTTGTGACACACCTACATATTATTATTATTATATCGGTTAAACCTTAGCCACGCGATGTGTAATAATTGGATCAAATTATTGAATCATCATCCGATGATGATAAAATAATTTAAGGTAGATGAGCGGCTAAATATTTCACGAGATGATTCATATGTTCATAAAATTCAGTGAGTAGAGTGAAGTATAATAAAAACATAATATGTAAATTTGCATTACGTATTATCTCCTACTGATAAAACTGTATATGTTCGTCAGCTAATCAAGATTAGCCTTATATTCGAACGAATTACTATAATCTCACACAGAAGGTGACAGAATTCCACAAACACACTCTGGGTGAAAAATTATGAGCTAATATAACTGTCACAAAATCCTTTTGTATGGAAAATGAATAGGGAGTGGGAAATCCAATGAAATTAAAAGATAATAGATTCAGAACAATTATGACTGTTGAGTCGAATGTAAACTAATTTTTGCTACTTTGTCATCACTGTTTACCTGCTTATTTCGCCTGAAATTGCTTACTTATATCGCCTTTGTTTTATGATACATTTCATAGGTTATATAACAGCCTTAAACACTCCCTAACATTTATTGAAAGAAACTACACCAGAGAACACTCATTGAAATGAAATCAATTTTGCGACACAATTAAGGTCCCAAGGTGTCGATAGAATCGAAAATAAGGTCAGGAGAATTTTCATAATATTAGCTTTGCTCAAGATTTGGACCACAATTTCTGTTTTTTGAATTTGCCTGGTAAGTTAAGTGTTTTCGAGATGATTTGGCAACGGCTACTGAACATGTTTGCGTGAACTTTGCATTGTCAAATAATCATTTATTGCGTTAGGATTATCTAAAATAAAATGCTCTAAATTTGTAAATAATTAAAAAGTCATTGTTTTTATCACAATCACATTTAATACTTTGTTATTTGTAATTTTAAACAGAACAATACCGATTACTTAACACTTAATGTACGGGGTACCAAAACGAAAAATATTATATTTCGATATTTTATCAAAAATTTAATTATTATATTACAGGAGATTAATAAAATATTTACAAGATTGACGTCAAAGCAATTACGAAAGTTGTTTGCTGTTACTAACCTGCATAACTTTTGAATCGATACATTTGCTATTTCACATTTTATTGTAATAATAATACGAGGTCAGCTCAAAAACGACATTTGGCACCAACATATATGGAAACCAATTCTTAGTTCATCTGACCTTTCATTGCCTTCAATTCCTGGATGTTAACTTATCCAGCTTGTAGTGTACATAGTAATGAGGTCTTATCGTGAATCTGTTAACTTTTCTTCGTAAAAGAAAGAGCCTACAATGCTAAAATTCCGGCACAGGCATTTAGTTTAGGTGGATTCGGAAAGAATATACAGTGTATTTTTTTAATATTTTAAAATGGTGACTGGGGGCGGCTGGATGAGGTGTATCCACAAGTTAAATGCTTTGCTATAATATCAAGACTTTCATTTATGTGTGTAAATTGTCTCGAGGACACCTTGTACAACAGATCTGGTTGAAATTTTCAGTAAATTGCTGTGAAAGGTCTAGGTGCAGTAAAAAGACAAAACTCTAATCGCTTCTAAATTGCTAATTAATTGAGTTAAAATAATATTTAATAAGAAATTGATTGATTTGGTTTTCATTGATATTTTCGCACTTGGATTTACATTCGTTTCAAACTATCATAATGTATTAATTCTTGATTGATGAACGAATAAATAAAAAAAAAAATCGAGACAATAAAATATTTTCCATTCATAATCCAAACAAAAATTCAGAACGCACCAGTGTTTTTGCTAACAAATTGTGCTATTTTTACACACGTTTATATAAAACTCAAATTAATGTTACTAGGCAAAAACAGAGCGATAAACCTGTTAATTAACATTGCTTGGAAAGCAATAGGCACACCCCCAAACTGATACCGGGAAGGATTTCTACAGTGTAGGCAAGTGTACTCAATTTTACATTCTTCTATTACAATAATCGTATGTTGATTATTTAAGGGAGACAGAGGCTCAGATTCAGTTAAACCCAGAGGGTCCCCTCTTATTTATGTGTTTTATTAATGACATTGTTAATGGCGTGAAATGTCGCTCCCTACTCTTTGCTGATGATTTTAAGGTTTATTCACTGATTACCTCAACTTCTGACTGTCTTCAATTGCAGAATGATCTGAATGTCCTGCTTGACTGGTGCATTCAAAACAGGCTTGCCCTTAATTTGGATAAGTGTTGTTCTGTAACTTTTACTCGTAAGGTAAATCCAATAGGATTTGTGTATAACATTGACCCTGTTCCGCTTAAAATATGCGATGAGGTTAAGGATCTGGGGGTGCTCTTTGACGCTAAACTTAGTTTTGTGGGGCATGTGATTGATGTGGTTTCGTCTTCCTATAAGAGTCTGGGTTTTGTTATGAGAAATACAAAGCATTTTTTGTCTCCTAAAACTCTTATTTTACTGTATAATTCCTTCGTTAGATCGAAATTGGAATATGCGTCTGTTGTGTGGAGTCCTCGTTATGCGTTGCAGTCGAATAGCTTAGAGAGGATTCAGCGAAGATTTTAGTGTGACGGAGTGTATCCAACCATGGGATTTCCCCATGATGACCTTCTGGATCGTTTTAAATTTGTACCTCTTGATAAGCGTAGAGGATATGCCTCACTCCTGTTCCTATTCAAGATCGTGAAGGGCATCATTGACTCTCCAGACCTACTTTCGATGATACCTTTTCATGCTCCACATACGAGAAGGCGTAATTATGGTTCTAGCTTTTACTTGCCTACCGTACGTACCAACTTGTTGCTCTTTTCGCCATTGTATGAGATGTGTTCTGTTTGTGACTCGGTGAGTAACGATATTGATGTGTTTTTTAATACCATATCTTATATTAAAAAAGTGTTTTTTAGATAAATATTTGTTGTTAAACCATTCTTATTTTGACTATTTTTGCGATTGTAATATTTGTATTATTTAAAATTTTGAAACGTGTATTTATGTTAATTTTATCGTTTTGTAATGTACCTGCCCTGTAATTGGATGTGTTTCTGTCTGGGTAGATGTAATCTAAATAAAATAAATAAATAAATAGTGAACGGAGTTTGGTCCTTCCCCCACCTTTAGATCAAGCCTATCTCACTGTCATTGGTGTGTTTCTTAGATCACAAGAGATTTTGGTGTATCATTACCAAACGTGGACCGAAGCAATCTTATGGAGTAGGATTTCTTTGAGGATATCTGCTACAACCAGCGAAAAACTCTCTATAGTGCAATTTCGGTCGACATTTTGGTCTTTCACGATATAGAGGTTCGGCTGTATTTGCATTACGAATTGTTATTAGGTAATATTGTAAAAAATATCATTCAGTTTATGTTTATAACACACCACAAAAGGAAAAGCGATACAGAAAAATAATTAATATATAACAACAATATTAATAAAAATTATAGTTGTTAAAACAAACCGCTTTATTATCTATAGATATATAAAAATAAAAAAAAAAAACTAATAAATCTGCTGCGTATCTAATTCGCGAAGGTCATACTAAAGAGATTGTGTATTTATGTCTAAATTATATTATATATTCGATGAAGAGTTACGATATCTGAAAATTGTTTTTGATTTTATGGGCAATTTCTACAAAGTCAGTAGCCTTGCGTATTGTTTAAAATTGGTATCAAGTTAAATGGAGTTGAAGATATTTATTTACAAGAACAGGAAAAATGTTGATATATTGCTGCGGTTTATTTTTGTATTTTAATAAATAATACCAGATCGATGATTGCAAGTAAGTATTGAAAATTACTTTTCTTCCCGAAGCTAACAGCGGTTATTTTGGATTCCATATCCGAACTCTAAAATGTACATTCCCACAACAAGTACAAATATCAAAACAGAATACAAATTGCATGAGTTTAAAAATAAACTCCCCCATAGTGAAGTCGCAATATCATGCTAAGTTTTTTCATATATAAAAACAAAAACTCGTTGTTACGAGTTTTATGTGGCAAATAAACTACTAGCTTTATTACAGATTCTGTACTGTTGGCTATTTTTATCCGGACAATAACAGACTAAAGATACACAACTGGATCAGTTATACGATTTTGGCAAATTTTCGTTACTTTGTTAGTAGGTATCTTCGGGAATTTTAAGAAGAACGCAACTTTTCATGCTAGAAGTCTCTGTGGTATTAGCAACAAATTTATAATATAATTTTGATTCATCCTCTTGCAGATCATTTTTAAAGCATCATGTTTGTTAGTTATGCATTGCAAAAAAACTATTTTCTAATCAATTTTTATAAGCTGTTAGATCAGGAAAAGCTCGATATGGTTGAAGATCTTGTGTGTTTCAAATTTTAATTACAACTGAGGCCGGATAATTTACGAACCGTTCTACAGCAATCACCCTGTATATAATTAAAAATAATAATATTATAACAGTAAAATTTGTTGAAATAAATATTAGAATATATAAATAATTAGAGGTGTGCGGAGAGTGTTAAAATGCAGCCATTTGACGTCAAACAAGAGTTTAATTTTACAGTATATTTCAATTTTATTATTTATTTATTTTCATTTTCGTGATTTTATTGTCTGGCAATAATATCATTAATCCTATCCAGCGCCAGTGTTTCAATCAATTTTATAGGGATATATTTGTGTCGTAAAATAGATTTTAGTATGAATTAAATTGCTCCAAAAAATAAAACCTTGAAAACAAAGGCTTTGAATAATAATTTGGAAAAGTATCTAATCACTTTATTAACCAAAATTTGAATCTATTAACAAAGCTCTCATAGATAGATAGATCTTTATTTACCATAGTAGCAATTACAAAAATTTGATAATTACAATTTACAGCACGTCCAAATAGAAAATTTACAATTCAACTTGTAAAATCTGTGTATAACAATCACGATTACATTTTACAAACAAATTTCAACATATTTTATCTCAAATCCAACAAGGCGTATAGACCATCATTTTCAAAATGAGTGTGACATGTATTCATCAACTGAATAAAAACAGTTACTTAAGAGCAGTTCCTTTATTTTTCTTTTAAATGTATTCTGGTTTAAAATTTTGAAGCTAGCAGGAAGCTTGTTGTATAGTTTTATATTTAGCGAGTTATTTTGACTTTTGTTAAGTCTAAAACGTGGCGTAATGGTCAGCCCAACTGAACGAGTATTGTGGTCATGAACCTGTCCGTGCCTAGGGAATTTATCCTTATGCTCATGAATTTCCATCAGCTGGTGATACACATAAACACAAGGCAAAGGCATTATCCTGTACCCAAGAAAGAATGGACGACAGTGATCAATAGGCCCCGCACCAGCTAACAGTCTAATAGCTTTTTTCTGTAGCCTAAAAACCTGTAAGGCGTTGGATGAGTTTCCCCAAAAAATAACCCCGTATACAATACGCGAATGAAACAATCCATAATAGACAGACTTAAGAACCTCAAAGGAAAGCGCCATTCTGAGTTGCCTAATTACAAATAAAATACCAGACAGCTTACTACTAAGCTGACTCACGTGTTCGGCGCAATTCAAACCGCCATCAACAACAATCCCAAGTATTTTACAAGAGTCATTACTAGCAAATTTAGGTTTACTAGAAAAACAAATTTGTTTAGTTTTGTTGCAATTTAATTGTAAATTATTTGTTGAGAACCAGATTTCGGCTGCTTCCAGGACATGCTTAGATAAAATGTTGAGATTCTCAAACACACCCGATGTACTTAAAAAGGACGCGTCGTCAGCAAACAATACACAGCGACATTTGTCGTTCATGTAAGAACATATATCGGTTATATATATTATGAAAAACAGGGGACCCAGTACCGACCCCTGGGGCACACCGTGCTTGACGTCAACCCTGAGGGACTCAATATTTCCCACTTTAACACACTGTTGTCTACCAGTGAGGTAGGACTTTATAAGATTCCAAGGAACACCTCTCACACCGTAAAAATACAACTTTTCCAAAAGAATAGTATGCGAGACACAGTCGAACGCCTTGGCAAGGTCACACACCATCAACGATGCGTGCTCCCCCCGCGCAAAGGGTTCAACTATGCCTGCCACAATCTCCGACACTGCTTTGACCGTGCTCCGTCCGGATCGAAAACCAAACTGAGCAGAGTCAAACAGGTCATGTTCTTCAAAATATTCTATTAGTCTATTTTTCAGCAGTACCTCAATGACTTTAGAGAAGATTACAGTAATTGATATTGGTCTGTAATTACCCAGAACCGAGCAATCGCCCTTCTTGAACACATGCGTTATTCTACTTAGTTTAAATCTTTCGGGAAAAATACCGGTAGTAAAACATAAGTTTGCCAAATTGGTCATAGGCACAACAAGGATATCCACAAAATTTTTAATCAAAACAGAATTCAAGTCATACACGTCATTTGCAGTTGCCCATATATTTGTGTGTATTATTGTTCTAATTAATTACTGAATTAACTAATTCAGATGAAGTGGTTTCTAATTAAATTTGTCTGCGAAAACATGAAGATGTTTTTATTATTGTTAAAATGTATCAGAAAAACAGATTAAAATACCAAAATTAAATAGCAGCACGTGCATCTACTTAATTCGCGTTATCACTTTAACAGATATCAATAATAAATTGCCAAGCTGTCTGCCAAACATACTTAATATACTTTAATAATTTGCCTACGATGTATAGATGGGCCTAGGTTATGTCCCTGTGGTGACACAGATAGGTACAATGTACCTATTGAAAACTGTCTTGACATAAATACTGTTGGACTAAAAATAAAACTGTATGGTTTGAAAGAGTGAAATTTAATGTTTATGTCCTGCCTTCCAGGTAAACATGATTTTCCTCTATTCGATTTGCCTCTATGCTGTTATAGAGGAGATAATCCAAAACAGAAATAACAACAACGTATACCTACCCAATTAAAAGAGCATCTCTAAATGTGGTGAAACTAGGCTGCCCCAGTTTGTTTTTAATAAAACGCCAGAGAGAATTTTAATATAAAATTTAGCTACACAGCTAATATAAATGTAATTATGTTTGTTGAACAATAGCAAAATGTATATTAAAAAAAAAAAGATTTATCAACAGATTGGATGATGGTGAAATAAATAGCGAATACAGAACTAATCTAGTACAAAGTTTTCGATTTATTCGTAGTATATAATAAACGTAAAATGTAGGTCACCAATGTTAGTTTAATATTTTGCAAAAACAATAGAGATGATACCAGTATACAGGGTGATTCAACTGTTAATGGGAAACCTCCACTTCACTTCTTTTGATCTCTAAACGGTAGCAGCCTGCTTCGAAAAATTTAGTTCCTCAATAAGAACTAATCGGAGCTCTTGACGCGTTTTTGTGTGAATCTCTGTTAACAGGACGACAACTTCCAAAAAAAATTGCTTTACCATGCAACCATGTATGTGGTTGTAAAATTAGACCTTCGTCGATATCACCAATTAGCTTGGTTGCCAAAATTAACGTCAAGGTAACAAATAGCAGATAATCTAATTAAAAAGTGTGATGCCTTCAATTATCATATTTTTTATAACTTCCTAGTTATCATGCACGCCTTCTGGGTTTACAATGTTATTTTAAACTTGACACACATTCCATTTTTAAATTTATTAGAATCGCAAACAAATATGATTATCTAAAAAGTTGTGAGAAATTATTTCGCAACGAAATATGACAGCTCAAACAATAAATTTTGTTTTTTCTTTTAAGAAAAACGAACGGTGTTTAAAAGGCTTTACTTCGAAAGAGATCAAAGCTGAATCGGTGAATCTGTCACTATTATTCTTATATAAAACACGAATATGGATCGTTGAAAACGACAGTAAAGAAAGTATCAACATGCTGTTGGATTTTTTGATATTAAATGATAAATAAATAAATAAGAGTTTATTGCCCAACAGAATAAATCCCTTTACAGAGCAACATACTATAATACAACATTATAAATAATAAACAATAATAAAGATAAATCAAATTACAGCAAATCAAACAAGCAAAAAACAAACTTGGGAAGAATACATTAAACATCTATTTGCAGCAAGACGAGATGATGTTAGAGAGGAAAACAATCAGACGGAACAGCTATGTATTCTAAAATCAGAAGTGGAGTATGCTATAAAAACATCAAAGAGCAGAAAAGCGACTGGACCCGATAATATACCAATTGAATTCTTGAAGGCCTTAGACGATAGAAACTTAACTCAAATCACAAAAATGTACAATCAAATATACGAAACAGGGGAAATCCCAAAAGATTGGCTTAAATCAGTCTTCATTCCTTTGCCTAAAAAGAACAACCCCAAGTCCTGTGATGAGTATCGGTTGATCAGTCTGATGAGTCATACCTTGAAAGTACTCTTAAAAATAATCCAACAGAGAATATATCGAAAATGCGAAGAACAACTGGATGAGACGCAGTTTGGCTTTAGAGAGGGTTTAGGAACTAGGGAAGCTTTATTTGCCATCACAGTACTGCTACAGAAATGTAGAGAATACAATAAAGATGTGTACGTCTGTTTCATTGACTTCCAAAAGGCCTTCGATAAAGTCCAACACGACAAACTCATAGAGAACTTAAAGAGCATCAAATTGGACCCAAGTGATATACAATTAATAAAAAATATCTACTACAATCAAACGGCAGTAGTTCGAGTTGGGGACATCGAGACTGATGAAGTCGAAATTCAAAAAGGAGTTCGTCAAGGCTGCGTTCTATCCCCACAACTGTTCAATCTATACTCTCAGTCTGTATTTCAAAAAGCACTTTACGAGAGACCTGAGGGGGTAAACATTGGAGGGACATTGGTTAACAACCTAAGGTTCGCCGATGATATTGCCATAATGACGGAGAGTGCAGAAGATCTTCAAACCCTGTTGGAAAGAGTCAGTCGAGAGTGTGAAGAGGTGGGACTCACTATAAACACGCAGAAACTAAAATGATGGTCATAAGCAAAAACCAAAATATTAGCCCTATTCTCACAGTAAATGGAAACCGAATAGAGCAGGTCCAAAAATACAAATATCTCGGCTCTGTCATAAATTCTGAAATGGACCCTGATCAGGAAATTAAGATCAGAATTGAAATGGCTCGAAAGGCATTTATGAAATATTCCACAATGCTTACAAACAGAAATCTAAATCTTGGCATCAGATTGAGATTCGTGGAGTGTTATGTGTGGTTAGTGTTAATGTACGGAATGGAAACTTGGACGCTAAAGACTCAAATGATTAAAAAGCTCGAAGCATTTGAGATGTGTCTCTATAGGCGCATTCTGAAGATACCTTGGACTGATAGGATAACCAACGACAAAGTGTTGAGACGCATCGGCCGAAAACGAAAACTGCTCACAATCATTAAGATAAGAAAAACATCGTACATAGGACACATATTACGCAATGACAAATATCTACTGTTACAAAATATTATGCAGGGCAGAATTGAGGGGAAGAAGGGTATCGGCAGAAAGAGAAAATCCTGGCTCCGAAACATTAGAGAGTGGACAAATCTCAACGTTGGAGAACTGTTCCATGTTGCAAAAGACAGAGAAGAATTTAGAAAAGTGGTCGCCAACCTTCTGTGAGAAGACGGCATGAAAAGAAGAAGATTACATCACACCCTAAAAAAACTCCATTAAGTCGTG